>JAHQIW010000604.1:0-70082 GCA_019055375.1 Parelaphostrongylus tenuis | reverse complement strand
AAAGCTATTTGAGTGGATTAGTTAGTGAGAAAGAGAATTGTCACTGATTGGATCATGTTAAAATATTTCATTGAATTGTACATAAAAGGATAAAGGATAAAGCTCTCGGCGTTGATCAATCCCTGAGGGATGCGCCATGCATTCGACTTCAATTTTTAACTTCGTTTGAGGTGATTGAATGCACATCTGGCCTTTACAATGACTCGCGGTGGCCTCCCGCTGAACCGAGTCAGTGCTGTTTATCCTCCCAGACAAGTCTGACACCTGTCTGGTACCATTTTACCGACCCCGGGGGGATGGATGGCTTGGTGAGCCATGAGCGCAAGATCGAACCAGTGACCTCGTGTGCGACACAGGGCACCTCTAACCACTGCGCCACATGCGCTCCTGTACATACATAAATAAATTTTTAGAAAATTCAGCATTAGAGTCACTGCTGTTCTATCCGCAAATGGCAAGTAGTCTTTTGTTCTGCTTCAAGAAAATGAGAGAATTCGATGTGAGACAGGTGATGTGACATGATTTCCTATCCCTTTGACAGTTTTCGGATAATTTATTTGTTGTCAGGTGGCCAATGTGCAATGAAAACATTGCGCCAGTTGGTTATGGTGTAATAAAAGCTTTGTGGTTTATAGGAAAAGAAAGGAACGACCAAGTCTCAGATGTCCTGTACACTTTTATTTGAAAAGAAAGAGATAAACACTAGACAGAGGCCGACATAAATTAAAGAGTGAATGTCAGCCATGTCGTATCCTAATGGCACTTTTGCTAGACATTTTCGTTAAATGCGAGAATAGGCCATGAACTATATCAAGCGGGGCTAGTTATTACTTCCATTCGGCTTCTGATCCTGCAACTGCTATCCATCCAAATGGTCAGTTCTCAAACAACTTGAATTGCATGATAACCTTTTGTTGTTATTCCATCCTAACAGGCATGTAAAGTGCTTATTCCGTCGTGATTTTCTCGGAGACTTGATGTAGCCTAAATTTACATTTCGTGCAATGGTCTACGTCGTGGATCAGAAGAAGAAGTTTTTCGTAAAGACTAAAAATTTTCCAGCATCGCGTGAGATCTGAGTAATAAGACGAATTTGATAGAATCAACCAAAAGAGGACTGTTTAAACGTCACATAGAGAAATTTGTAAAAACGCTTTGCAAAAAAGTGGAGATTTTTCAAAAAATGTCTCAACCAAAATCTGATCTTCATTTCAAATCTGACATATCCATGATCCTTTCCGGACAGTTTAGTGCCGGCACACGTTTGAACAAATCATTAATGAGTCAATCAAGCGGCTACTTTTTCTGGCTCAAAGTTTCTCATTTTGTTCTGCACTTTTTTGCTGAGAACTAATTAGTGTACGGATATTCTCAAAAAATATAGCGTGTTCAACTTTTTTTGAATCTCGCAGAAGGCATAGGTTGATATCGGTGTACATAGATATTTGCTCCAATGACACACCTTAATCGACGCTCGCAAAGAGGTCAAAAATGTCACTATGAGCATTCTGTGAATAAGCCTACGACAAAATATCTTAATAAACGCTGGTAATTCATAGAGAAAGGTCATTCATGGACGGTAATCACAAAAATAACAAAATGCGGAGCGAAACGCTTATACAAAATTGTTGATCGAAAAAAGACTGGACCCGGATTAGTATTTGAACAAGAAAATGCATACTTTTCTGACATATGTCTGAGAAACACAGGAGATAGCTGAGAGTTTTGATGTCTCTTCACTTGTGAACATCAAATTTTTCAAGAGATTAAGCAACCCATGAATGTTTACAAAGCGCCAGGAAAGTCGGTTCGATATATGTCACATATGGTTTGCGTTACTCTTCCTGAAAATCTGAATAGAACAAATAGTATATAGAAGGAGTCAACTCACTGTCACTTCGACGCAACTGAGACAAAATCTATCATTTTTTTTTCTCAAAATAACATGATACGAAAAAACTCTTCCGAGACTCAGTGAATGGAAATTTTAACGTATTTACGTCTTATAAAAGTAAGTTCTAATTAATTTAATCTCCTCAAGAAGTCTTTTTTTTCCAAAGAGACGTCTCTGCTGCTCCAAAGCTGTGCTGCTTTGCCTACTGGTACGATTTGTTAGTTTGAATAAAGACATGACAACGCTAATCTATTGATACTAGCAATTTTCACTTCGACGTGATTCGAGCAATCTTGAAGCTTCACAACTCTCAAAAAATACTATAATAGTATCAGATATAATTTCTATGTTCTTTGTAAGAAAATTTGATTATCATATCGAAGACGTCATGCATGTGCGCAGCACATTTGTTTGTATTTCATTACGTCCAAGTTGTGCTTCACCGTTTGATCAGTGATCCTTTGAAATGGGGACAGCGATCGTCAGTGGTTTCAAATATATTCTTTTATTGACTTCGAAGCCGCTTTACTTCGAGCGACCCTTTTCGATGTGACGTTTTATAGTGACGCTTGCCGGCAGTTGCTTATATAAAAAATTATTGTTCAAAAACGAAAAAATTGGCGATATATTCTTCTTTGAATTTTTATATTTATGATAACTTAACATCGCAAAGCAGCTACAGCACATGACAAAAGTAGCAATGCAATAACCATTAGCTTGATAGGTTATGTGAAAGCAACAAAAAGAGTAAAGAAACTCGTTCAGCTTTGAATTATTTCGACGCGGATGTGTCGCTCATTCAACTTCAATAAAAGTTTAGGAGCTGATTAAGTGCACAGCTGACTTATAGAATAATTAGAGACTCTCTGTGTATCTTATTAATGTTTCTTTCAATGTACAAATTTTGATTTCAGCTCATCGACCGCAAAAAAATAGGCAACTTTTTTGCCTGAAGCGAGGGATTGGACCAAGTGTGTAGTTTGGAGTTGAAACGGTCACTAATTCCACATTGTAAGCATTGTTATCAGTAAGCTTCATAAAACGTGTTAGTGGGATATATGGTGACACATTTCGAAGGGATCGAACATTGCAGAACGCTTCACTTTTTATTCTTCTGTTCAGTAGAACCACTAAACCTTAAAATTCACCTAATGTGCGCAGACGAGCTTGAGAATTATTTTGTGAAAGTATAATAATAATGGGTAATATGATTATATCAAGATGAACAAATAAGCTCTCAAGAGCTTTATTATAGTCGGAGTACTTTGAGCTTTAGTCGGACTACTTGGATCACGCAAACAGAAGTAAACGATTGTACCTATTTTTTCCTAGTTATTCTGCCATCATACGGGACGGAGATCTCAGCAGCGAGAAAGAGAAGTTCAGCAAAGAAAAAGAGAAGTTTAGCAGAGAAAAAATGACTTAGGTAAAAATTCACAAAAGATCACCTTATTAAATATCACCGAGTACGTCTATACGTTGTTCGCATCATGATAGATTGGAAGCAATCATCATGGTCGTACAAATTTTTGAAAGATTGTATCATCATGTGAGTATACACAGATGGGCCGTCTTTAGAAGCAGTGCGATTATTCATCTACTAGAGATTCCAGATAGCCGCATTAAAGTGTCCCAGAATCGTTTCAGTGGCAATCGCTGACAATTTCAGCCCATGGAAGAGTTTTTCTATATCTTCATTAGGTTTATTCCGGAGCTTTAGCAAAATGGCATCGGTTCACTCTTCTCAGGGTCCCACAAAAAAGCATTGAGCATCATCACAGTGTGGTCACTAAAAATTATGAAGTATAATCAGACTACAGTGCGATACCTATCACCTACCTGCCACCTATAAATGGAGTAGACACTTGAGACGTTTATTGTGATTGTCACTGTAGACGTTTATTGTGCTTGTCACCTGCATGACCTGTCAACTCGTCGACCGTCGAGTGATTTGGGTGGCCGGTAAAACTTTCATTTTTTCTTATGGCGTGCAAGGTATCCCAATGGGTCTACCTCGCTGGTGGAGGAAGTATAATATTTTTTCTCAGCATTTCGTTAAAAAATCGAGTCGTCGGGTCGGTGGTCTTCTTTTGGTGTATTTGACATTTCGAGGAATCTAGTCGGTAAACAGACTTAGCTCATGGGTTAACGTCAAAGCACATTATCTGTCTGGACCACCTTACCTGCGATAGTCCGGCGGGTAGATCGGTGTCTGTAATTTTCCAATGTCGACGCAGGTCCGAACTTGCTATGAGTATTGAGTGATATGTGGGATTCACATCTGGTACACTGATGCCAATAGAATCATCATCCTAACCATAAAATGGCTGCATTTCACGTAAAACCCAAGTCGCGGTATTTCATTCGATCCACAAAGAACCAGCAAGTAGATGTTGTGAAGACATGGCAACGCTCTAGCATGGCCATATCATGCTCCTGAGAAGATCCTGAGAGAACCTGAATTTGACTAGTATTCAGAAAGTCAATGGCGACAGGAGAGAACGATTCTTGTAAAATACTCGAAGCATCGTGTAGGGCGACGCTTTCAAAAACAAAGATACGGTTTCTTATTCGTTATTAATAATCACTACTTTTAAAGAGGACTTTTCATCTGTACAAAGTCTTTACATATATTTTCAGCAGCCATTCAACAGCCTGAGTTCGTTAATCTTGAAACCGTGTTTGTTTTTAGGAGAGGCCTTCTCACAGCGCTTAACAGTGTGAATAAGATTACAGTCTACACGCGGAGCGCCTTATCGCGCGTAATTCTGATATTTACTTGAGAAATTTCATTTGAGAAATCTCCCGCTTCATAAAGATTTCTAGTTTTTTTTGCAATGCAATTGAAGAAGAAACTATGTGTTTTCGTTCTGTGAGCTTATGCTTTTACCTTCATTTTGTATCGCTAAACAAACCATAAACTCGAGTCGAAGAGGACCATAACTATGCAAGAAAAACATATTAAGGTGCAGAGTAAAACTTATGCTGCCAGATTCTTAAGTTTTGTCAAGAATTTTTCTCAAAGCGGGGAAAAAACTTTGAATTTTGTAACGAGATCGTGTGCCATGTTGTCAACCGCGCTGCACGATCGTAGACAGCTATTTACACACTATAGTCAACAAGAAATGTGAGTCGAGTGCGAAACGCGAATCTTTCGCCTACTACAGTGCACCAAGAAGCAAACGAAGTGCTATTCCGTGCTCAAGGCTGATCAACCTCCCAGCACTCCGGGGTCGATTAGTTGCGAGAGCTATCTAGAAGGATAGTAACACTAACCTGACACAACGATAAACATAGATAACTACTGTGAGTCCTGTTAATGCATTAATTCACCTCAAACGATGGTAGCTGAAGAGGAATGTACTATGCATACCTCAGAGGTTGATCAGCACCGAGGGTTCAATCATTCCTCACATTCCCCATGCAATATTTGAAGCTGTCAATGAAGAAAATTCACCGGTAAGCGATGAGTGCTGCTGCTGCATGGGTGCCTAGTGCTCAGGTCTAAGATGCTAATTTCTTTCAGATGAATGCAGATCAACATCAACCGGGCTGTCGACGGGAAACTTGAAATGTTACAGGGAAAATATTCAGAGGTACAGAATCCTCACATTTCAGCAACAAACATTAGCACATAAAATAATAAATACGAATGGTGCAGTAATTGAGAAAAGATCATTGTTAGTGAGAAAGAATATATGGATTTGAAATGAGAGCCACACTTAGCCACAATCATATTTTCTACTTCATTTAGAACGAGACAGTCTTAAAAATCTTCTATTGTGTTAATATGGATAATCAAATGTGCCACCAGTTTCATTGCTCTATGATGACGAACGGTACGGAAATACTCTGATAACATGATAACATGTTTGAGCCTGCAAGGAGGTCGGGTACGACACTTATACAGTGCTAGATAGCAAGAGGAGGTATATGTAGGAGCACGTTCTCAAGAGATCGTGTGAGTCGAAGAGCACTGTGCTGCTGATGAGCCTGCATGACCGGGACAGCAGCTGTCTAGTCCTATATAAGTGCCGCACAAACGTCATAACAGGCTCAAACATGTTATCAAGTTATCAGATTATGACTGTTTTGAGCGAGAAATATATAAACAGTACAGAGTGTAGCTACGAAAAAGGATCTTTTCAGTCATAAAGATACAGAAGAATATATGATCTCACTGGCCGGACAGGAACGTTTATAGCAGTTTAGCAATCGTTCGAAAGCTTAAATCTCTGGCTACAATCACACTTGGCTGACTTCTAAAAAAGCCTTTTTTGACGCTGCGACAGAAGGAAATTCTTTGTGTTTCACATGTACATATTTCTCGTCGGGCAAAGCACTTTCGCTGGACTGTTAGCAATCATTCGATTGCGTATTGTTTGTTGATTCCAGCGCTACACTCATATTCGGAAAGACCATTTCTTTGCAAAGCAGCAAAGAAAATAAGATTGGTTTGCATGCGCGAGCAAGGTGGTCTTTGGCGAATTAATGGGCTACTGGCTGAGGCGACAAAGTCTACTGATGCGATGATCGATTGATATTCGAGCACATGAAAGTGTAGAGAAAATTTCATGGTATCTGAACATCCTCCAGTCATTGTTGGAAGCAATTAGGACGTTCTGGCTTCCTAAATTCCATTAAAGTGATCATAATGATGATTGATTTATCGTATTCATGGTAAATTAAAAGTAATCAAAGTCTTTTTTGTAGCAGAATTACATTTTTACCCGAAATTTTCTCTCGAACCGAGAGCAATTTCTACTTAAATAGCAAAGATCGCAATAATAATAGACCACTTGCAAATAGATCGACAATAGCTCAATCCCCTGGCCGTCTCACTCAGTGGCCCGTGGATTGGCCAAAGACCACCAGCATGTGAATCAATCTTATTTACCTACTGCGCTGCAGAAAAACTGTACTTTCAGGAGAGCACAGCTTTGGAATCGGCAACATTACGCTATCGAATGATTACTAGCGATCCAAAGACAGAGCTTAGACCGGCGAGAAATATGCGCGTATGAAACATAATTTTATTTTGGATTTACAGCGTCATAAAAGAGTCTTTTCGAAAACCGGTCACATACGACTCTAGCCAGCAATTCAAACTTTCGAACTAACACTTACGATTGCTAGCACTCTTATGAAATGTTCTCGTCTAGCGAATGAGGACGGATAATCCTTCATCTCCTTATAACCAAAAAAACCCAAAAATCATTTCGTTGATGTTGAAATTTTCGCCTGCCTTTCTTGGATTATCAAGTCAACACGGAGGTCTGCTTTAGGATCGTAATCCGAGCCAATAGTTTGCTGCTACTTGTCCCCGAAACGTGAGTCTTCGTATCCGTATTGAGTCACATCCGACGGGGTGGATGACAGTTCGAAAGTGGTGCAAAGGAAAAACGACTACGGCATCGTGAGGGCGGGGATGTGGACTATTGACTTGATTATTTCAATTCTAAAAATGGTAGAGGTACAGAATCGGAGTGAGATTTAACTTCGTACCAATCTTTTGTGCATTAGTTTGATAGTTCAAAGAATATCAATTACTTATGCTAAAGTTCCAAAAAGTCAGTTTTCAGAGGTAATAAAATTGTCAAAAGATACATTGAATGGATGGAGCGAAAGGATAAAATAAAAAATTTTGTGTACGATTACTTCAGTGACTTCCTTCTCCTAAGAAACATGCTTAACCAAGTATAGCACTTGTCAAATTTTCTGATTTACCCGTTGGAAGATACCTCTCCATTTTGTTTTTGGTTTAAGAAGTGTCACCGTATTCCTACGTCAGCATCACAAAAAGACTGTCTTTTGTGGATCAAAGGAGATTTGGAACTTGCGATGAAGACACCATGAGTGCGGCAATAATTAGAAGAACTGTTTACTGCTGGCCAAGCCTCCGATTGGAGATATCAGGTTTACGCTTTTCTCGACAATCATAGTGGAGACTGGAACAGCTATCGCATCTTACTCATAACCATCAAGGAACATCGTCAGTTACGATGAGTTGAAGAGGAGAAGAAAAAGCTGTCTTCTTGATCACAGAAAATCTTACTAAATGTGCGTAAAAAAGGACTCTCATTCAACCTCGGTAAGAATAATCGACATCCTCTTGAATCACTGACTCGGCACGACATTACATAGGAGTTCGTCCGGTAGCTTCTCAGAGCCAGATGATTGGAGTCTATGGTTCACAGCCGTTTATGCCTGAAACGTGGATCAGCATTTTTGCACTGATTTGAGTACGACAGAGTGAAGCATTATTGCCACCACAGACGCATATCAGTGAATAAGACGCATACTACGTGGTACTAGAGCAACAATAACTTTGCAGAGAAGGACACCACACCAGAGTGAGATTACCCCATTCTACGGGTACTCTACTTTCAATAATTGGATTCAATGCGAAACGAACATCCATATCGCAAAAACGGATAACTGGACAAACGACATCATTCAATCCAGCCCTGAACGACGAATTCATCAATATGTTAGCTAGGCAAAAGCTTGATACAACCTGGCTTTAGCTCACTTGTGTAAAAAAATATTATCATGTGGCTGCACTGTGCGATCATAAACACTGTAGAAGGAAGACGATAAGGATATTCTCACGGGAAAGCATCACATAGCCATTAACGGTAAACTCTCCATCGCTACCAGACAATTTAAATAGTATTTATTCATCATTTCGCAAGCCTATCACTCGTTGCCTGAAACAAATGAAAGAAAACACCTGAGCTTTAGAAGATTCAATGAATTTGAATTAAAATTTTGCTAGGCGTTTTTTAAGCTTTTAAAAGCTTTCTTGTTGCCATTGGTTTCAAATTACATTACCATGATAAATCGGACAACATGACAACTTTGAAACTCGTCTAATGGAGAAGAAATCTAAGAGACAAAGAGAGAAGTAGAATGAGGGAGATGGTGGTCAATGAAAAAGTAGAGTGCTATCAATTATTTGAAAAATGCAACTTTTTCATCCTATTTAGCAATACAATATAGAATTGTGCTGACCGGTGGGCTTTTTCAAACATGAGAATAAGTACCGTACTTTCTAGCTTCATAACCAATCTATGCCGATTAAACTGTCTCAGCTGTTGTCAACATGGAGACTAGACGGATTTATTGAACCAAAAAAATCAAAAACATGAACGACTATGAATGAATGAACAATTTTTTTACATTCAGCATCACAAATTGGAAAGCTATATCAGAAGCCCTATTTCATAAATCTTCACCTATCAATGGGAGTTTTCCGAGCTTTACACTGCTTTAATTTGCTTTTAAACTTTTCTACCAAGCGTTGTTAATAGTCTATACTACGACAGGTCATTCATACGTCAGGGTTACCTGGGCAGACAAACGATCCGACATTTTCTTCCGAGAGAACATTTGTGAAATATTGCATAGATTAGCACGAACAGCTGATATTAATCCAGGGTGGCGGAGTGTCGTAGAATCATTCGTTCACACTTTACTTATTGATAAGGTCATAATGTTGCTATCAGAATTTAATTTAGTTAGCATCTTGACGCTATCTCCCTCCATAAAGCTGGATTGATTCAGTTCAATTGTTGACAAGATTTGATTCTTCTGATCTATATCGGTGAACAATTAGTTCATCACCAAAAAAGATTTGCTTTCACCTCAGGAAAGAGGAGACTTACAGCATCATTATTGCCTTTTTGACAAAAATATCACGCCGATAAAGCGGATACATGCCTGTGATAAAAATCTGGAGCAGCTTTTGTAAAGTAATACCAAAACTAAGACTTCATGGAGCATTTCGATTCGCTAGCACTCATAAAAAACAAAATCGCAGACACAAAGACGATGAAGGGGCTTCTATAAAAGCTTCAGATAATCCGATGGTTTATTTTGGTCACAAAACTTATTTATAACGTTTTGGCAATCATTCGACAGATCAAGGTGTAGAAATGCCATAACTCACGTTGTTTGTGGTAGGATGTCTTTTCAGTGACTTTCCACTGACTGTTTGCAGAATTATCTGCTTATTTTTATTTACTGTGTTTTCTGAAAATATTCGATTGACATTTTTTGAAGAGACAGCTTTTCCAGGGACTGCAAATTAACTTCGTGGAAGCATCTGCATGAGCCAAACTACCGATTAATTACAAGCACACCAACATAGGACATTATGCACCAAAATTGGCCATCGAAAAAGATGGCGTTTTGTAAACGAAAATTTGCAGTTTACGCGTTAAGTAGCAGCTGTTCCCATCTGCAGACGTGACGATGAGTTTTGAGTAAAAACAAATTGAAAGAATTGCTGAGAAGAGCGCAAAACGTATGATAACGAGTATATCTTGTTAAAATCAAGCAAATAGACAAACGATTTTGAAAATTCCATCTTATGTCAGTTGTTAATGATTAAATGAGGTAACGAACTCTGCAGATGAAATAGTTCACGAAATAACACAAAAGTCCGACTATCTCTAAACCTCGGCAGTACTAAAGAAATGTAAAATTTCTTGCGGACTGTCCTTTCCTTTATTTATGTGATACTTTTCCTTATTTACCTCGTGGAGGTTTCAAATGAAGAAAAGGGCAGTTCATAAAAAAGTTCACGAAATGGTTCTGAGATACTTCATAGTTAAGCCATACAACTTTAGAAATTAGCAAGAATAGACCAGATTATGACAAATGTGCCCATTCCACTTATAACGATAGGCCCACTGATTCACTGCACTAAATCCCTTCCGGCACATGTCAACTGATTGAAGCCATTGATGTCGGCGACGAACTGGACCACTCATAAGACGGGCAGACCACATATCGAGATCATTGAACTCACGACATCAACAATACAAATACGTTTTCAAAATATTGATCAACTACTTTTTATGCAAAAACTCTTTATCCTGTTTTTTTTTGTCCTTTGTTATTCTCGACCTATCTATGAAGTTCTGCAGTAGTTTCCACTTTTGATGCATAATAGAAAGCTTTTGCAGAAATCATCATACACATAAAGAAGCACAGATTCAGAAATTAAATTTGTAGAGGAGTCTAAGCCTCACTTTTGCGCTCTTAGGAAAACTATTCTAAAATTGAATTTGTTTAGGATAAAAAGAGAAATAAGGAGTGAAAGATGGATGAGACAGATGAAGAATAAACTAAAAAAGGGCAGCGACAAAAAAAGGCATGGTGTTCAACACATCGGAACCAACCACAACAGAAGTAAAATGAAGAAGATTTCACAAACTGTGGACTTTATTTCAAAGCACAGCAAGACTTTGCAAAAAAAATAAGAAGGACAGAAACGCTTTAACACAACTTTGAGTTGGACTATTACCCATACGCCTCGGATATTTCTTCCCGTAAGATATGTGCGATTTGTTACTCTTGGGAAAGAAAACGTCAAAATAAACAGCGTCTTTTTCATGAATGTTTCCATGAGCTCCTGTCTCTGAAAAGAATGTTGCTCAAAACTGAACATGCAAAAACTTCAAAATAGCTAATCAAAACAACTGTGACTGAAACCAATAGAAAACAGGTCGAAGTTGCAAGCTCACTTTTTCATAAAAAAATTCCTTTCTTACTGTAGACGAAATATTTATGATAAGAGTATTCGGTAACTTGCACTAAAGGGACCCATGAAAAAATAATAATTAAGGCCATCATTACCAATCAGACATGCTTTGCCTTTCATTTCAAAGCCGTTTTCAGCCATTCTGCATAACGTTTGATCTTCAAAAACTTTTCAACTCCTCATAACTAGAGAAAAAAAAGGAAGGATCAGCATTTTTTAAACAAACTTGAATAGTTGAAATTTCTTACGGAACAATCTGAGTTGCTTGGTCCAATCAATGATGGTTCCCAAACTGTTTTCTTCTTGTTGTTGTACCGCTGTGGGTTTCCATGGTATCTTGGAATAAATCTGTTAGAGCGTTCTCAGATCACTATAGATTTCTGCCGGCCTCTAAGAATCAGTAAGAAGTTTCTCGCCTTGCAACCCGAATTTCCAATAGCATTTCCTCTAATGTAGCGAATCCTTCGTGGTCCTCAGGGTAAATTTGAGCTCTAAAGATCACAGAATATTTGATTGACAACGTGTTTTATCTACTTTTTATGGACGTTTTTTGCAGCTCACTTCACTTCTAGACTTCACTTTGAGGTGGCGCTAACAATAACTGCACCAGAGATCTGACGCTGGCAGTTTTTTTGGCATCATCCATTTATCTCATAGTAAACTCAGAAATTCATAGAGTTGATTGTTTTCTTTTCTTTTTCATGAAGAGTTATTGAAAAATTTTTCAGTTTTCATTCTCCCACATCGTTACTGATTCTTTTTTTCCAAATGAATAACCCCAGTATAATAAGGGCTACCATATTACGAGAACACTTGAAATGATCTTTTGAATGAATTCAACCAACTTTAATAATCGATACGAACATCATTATCCACTTTCAATGAGATTTAATTCAGGAGCCTGCCACTATCTGAAAGGTGACCTGGTACATTTCATCGCATGAAGCTTACCCAATTATTGGTAGTAAATAACCAGAACCGCCTTTGTGCTGTTTTCCAATTCCAATTTGTCTACTGTGTGAACAAATTTGAGACCAAAGACGATCTCACAATGGACACTTCCGATGTAGAACAAAGGCCATGAGTGAGGGTTGGCCAGAATGCTTTAGTGTCAGATCTCAGAATATAAAATTGGCTCTTACTAAGAGTTCCGTGGGCAGTCAGCGTACAAAAACCTATGGTGTGCGAAAACCATTGCATTGAATGCGTTCAAAAGAGGGAAAGTGTTCAAATTTGGAAACGTCGACAATCAGTCCTCTGAAGATGACTCGAAATTTATATACCGCAATGAATATCAAAAAATCCTAATGGAGAACTTCCGGATTCAAGAATCGTTCCTTCGAAAACGACGTGATGGCGATAGAACAGCTTTTCATAACTATAAATTTATATGAACTTAAAGATTAATGAATAAGCAGCGAATTTACGCACTTCAATAAATTCATGCCTCAAAATGATCGCGTAACTAGAGGAAGCCCTGTCCAAGTAATCTAACAGAATTAAGAACTAGATTACGTATTTTGCCTGATTCCTAGAACACGAGTGCTATATAATCGAGTTCTTACTTGGACAATTGGATCACCCATCTTTGAGTCGTGCATCTACGATTATTTCGATGTGACTGGTTGCTAAAGTCCTTCTCTTGAAACTGCGAGACAGTCATGTTGAGGTCATTCAAGTCATTCTCGCCTACACATTCGTCCTCGATTTCAGACTTTTAATGAAGCAAATGCAAGCGGTTATAGCGTATAATGCGACAAACATCATTAGTACAGAAATCAAACAACATGTAAATATAACGTCGTGACGTTGTTTGAAGCTTTATAGCTAGAACACCAAGAAAGTTTTATTATGCGCCAATCTTTTTGCTCTCGTTTACGTCATAGCGCTTAATGAGTGTTACTCAAAAATCTCAAACCAGAAAAAAGAAAATTGGCGTTCGTCTATTGGATAACGACTCCCTTTCTACTGTAGGTATTCGCCATGTTCAGCCCACTAGGCTTGTCTTAGATCATCAAGGTCGGGAAGTTGGTACCAGACATGTCTGTAAAATACTTCACACCGATCTAAGTGGAACATTGTAGCCGATTCCTCTCAGAAACCCCGTATGAGTTGATTTGAAAAGTATCAAAGGGCATTTATAAGAAAAATAACGATCCTAAAACAGCACAAGACACAAGAAGCTGGAAGAAGTTTTCAGATATCGCTGCAAGAAAACGAATCGAATGCAGAATGTGCTAGGATTCTCACAGTATGCGAAAGACGCGTCCTATAAAAGAAATCGTTATAAGACTCGTAGCATATTATCGACTACTAATTTACATATACGATAATGTAGACGAACACTTTTTAAGGTTTTCTCAGTTGAAAAGAAAGTAGCAAACTCGGACCACATGAAATTCATCTCCTAAATCAATGTAATTCGTTTTATGGCTAACCCGCGAAGTCTGACAACTTCGTTTCTCTGTATTTAGAAAGCAATCGACGTCAAAGAAGCGAGTAAAGAAGCAGTGACTTCTTTCACTGCAATCTTGACGGTGGAAGCGATTATTTGAGCTCTTTGACTCAAACTATCTGCTATGATAAATTCTTGACGATGGCTCCTTCGGTAAACATGTGAACAATGAAATCAATGGAAGGCGGATGGCTCGCTTGTTTTGAAAAACGTCATCCAGAAACCACTGAATCCTCGTGGCTAAAAGAATACTCCTTAACAATTTGTTCACGGTCGAGATCAATGCGATGCCACCCATGATTCTAAAAGAGGTTGAAACGCTAATCATAATTAAAGCAAACAGAATAAGCAAAAAGAATATGTCGAGTTTTTCTATGGAAATTGGATGATTAACTATAAAATAGAGTGCTACGTGGTCATGAAGTGAGTTCCACAGAGAACTCACGACTACCGTTTGAGGAGCTTACCAAATTTTCTAGTGCACCATCGACACCCTTGCTCTGCATTTTCCACAGCTGTGTTTTGACCTATTCGGTGGTTGACGGCAATGGCAGCACAAATCGGCATAGATGCCAGTTAGGATGAAGCCGTAGCTAAATCCACAATCTCTCAGTTTTCTCGGAATGGAAAATTTCCGAAATTAATGCTACAGTTTTGCCCGTTTCTCAGCGCTCTTTGATTATATTTTACATCGCAACATGCTGTTAAAAATGAGTAAGAAATAAAATAATTTTTAAAGGCTGTAAAAAATTAATTTGTGATTGATCAGTGTGAGATTGAGGTCTTCTTTTAGACATAAAAAGGCGCGAAATGAACTGACGTTAACCACAATTCAGCTAACTTTCTGAAGCCATATTCTTAACAGTGGCATTTGCAAATATTTCAAAATTTAGCCCAGTCGTACTGTAGATGCTATGTAATGGGTTGTTCCATAAGTTTTGACACTCTAGCAAAGAACACTAAATTAATTAGCCAGAAGCAAGTATAACTGCATGACTTTGATATCGTTCAATTGCGCATTTACTTAAGAACATTTTGGTATACGATTTGTCGATACTTGCTATAAGACGAAGCTTTTGTGGGAACGGAATCGCTTGCTACTCATGCACGAATGCAGGGGAAAGTGCTACCGAAGTGGCTTCGAGCTACCTGCAGACGACTTGAGCACGACTGAGCCTCCAGACTGTTCTCTTCACTTTGAACTTCGCGAACCACTTCCTAACCGTCCTTTCTGCAACAGTATCATCGTCCCGAGCTCCATTAATCTTGCGCGCCGCTATTACTAACACTTTCCCCTACGTGCCATTCGTGCATGATTAGCAAGAAAATTGTTCCCAAGATAGCTCCATCTTAAAGCAAGTATAGGCACGTTGTATGGCAAAAAGTTCGCAAGAAAATGGCAGTTGAACGATACTGAAATTGCACTATTTTAACTGCTATGTTGAATGAATTTTGTGTTTATTACTCAGGTGCTCCAACTTATGGAACGACCTAATAATTAGAGCAGCTCTCACCATACAATTATACATTTTTGCTAGCAGTTTTTGACTTATAGAAGCAATAACATAGTCTCAGTCAGATATTAGGTAGGACATTTCCTAATGCAATAGTTCAGATCCACGAAAAACGATGAGATTTTAATTTTCTAAATGCGTGATCGTAAAGTATCTTTTTTGACGAGGAAAGAGCATTCAATAGAATTACAATTCGAAGAAAACTCTAGAATGGTCATTAGATAGAAAATGACAAATTACAGATGGAAATAAAATACGATGGAGTTCTCTCTATACGAATTTAGGCTCTCCTGGCCTATATAATCTTACGCCACCAAACTAACAATAATTGGATTTCCATTAGCACTTCGAAGAGAGCTACTGAAATTTCAACTGATTACTTTAATTAGTGAAAATTGCGCTTCTGTTTCCAACTACTGCAATATGGACTCCACTGGATCGAAATCCTCACAGAGGTTTTCTTAACTAAATTCCGTTCTTCGATCGCTTCTCACTTACCTAATGCTACACTTTTTGTGCCACCTAATTCAATATATTTTCAAAATACTCTAAAAGGGACGCATGTAGAGCAATGAGTAGAGCGGTCTCGAAAAACACACTTGGTCATTGGTCGGACTTCGCGCCATGTGCTGCACAAAACCTACTACACCATAGGGGTATGATACTGGCAACTGAAAGCAGGGAAACATCGATGTCTTACATTTGAAGAACTCTCAGTCATTTCATAGGCCAACTATGTATTCAGTAAATTTTACTGAATAAAGAATTTTGAACACAGTAGAATGCATTACTCATCATCAGTGATTGGTTTATGTCGGACATTCAATACTCCAACGCCTTTTAGTTGGAAGGAAATAAATGAAAAATAAGGTTACGGAAATATGGAAAAGTAGTAATAATTGTAGTAATAAGCGACGATTGGTCGTTCATGTTTATACTTCCTCTCTTTTGAGTTTCATCCAAGCGTTATTTTCATGAGGATTACCCTTAGCGAGACCGTTCATGGTTGATTGCTGACACACTGATACGCTGTAGCGTAGGAGTGGCGTCGTAACGGGCATGGGTAGTGCAAGGGATAGAACACGCGCACACCCCCAGATTAGGTGAAATGCGGGTTCATGTCCCGCCTGACGCAAATATCTTGCACTTTACATTATTGAGTATTTTCACGAATATTAGTAAGCAAATTGACCTGCATTTTTTTTGTCAACTTTCGGTATGTAGAAGATTATTTGAGTACATTGGTTCATACATCACTTGGAATGAGCAGTCAAACGGGAATGTATTTTAATTTGCTTATTAGCATAAGTAGCCAGGAGATTGGGACTAGCCACTAATGCAGTGAAAAATTCATTACAAAATCAGTCAACTTCTGAAGAACCGAAAAGATCAAGTTTTTGGTGCACCGAAATTGCCTAAATAAATCACTGAATTATTTGATGAGAAAAAAACTATCCTTCTCGGAAAAACTCTGCATTTTAATTCGAAATCTAAGGTGAGAAGAGTGAAGCGATGTTCTCCTAGTGGTAGCCCTTGAAGTGATGACGACGTCGGTATACCTTAGTACGGTTTTAGATCTCACAAAATCGAACCTTGCCCAACTAGCAAAATATCCAGTCAAATGGAAATTATTTTTAAGAGCAAAAAATTTCTCATAGTTCATGAGCACAAAGTTAGTCAAGTATCAAAGTGTTCAAGTAATGTATAGAATAAAAACTCAGGTGTTAATAGAATTACAAGAAGAATCCATATAGCGGCAATAATTTCATCAAATAAAAATTGAAACAAGGAAAATAGGCGGTATTGTTCAAATGATTCCAGGGATATCATTATTTGTAGTCACAAGACATGAAGTATTTTGTTAAAGCTCCAAGTTGTCTTAAATAAGAAGCTCAGCGCAGAACTTTGTTCATAAAAGTGTGATGTTTATGAGCAAGACACTAAATGCCAGCTTCATTAAACGGCAACTTACTTAGAAGATGATAAAGTAATGAGCGATTATTCTGTAGCTGAAAATCGCTCCAGATGATTCGTTAATTCAAAGGGGTTGAATTTTGTGGCAAAATGGAATAAATATTCTTTTATGCAACTAAACTAATATTCTTTTTGAGATAGCGCGAGGTTAATATATTTTCTTCTCTAAAAACGATAGTTGACATTTCAGAAGTTTCGCTTCCATTTCGCCTAATATTTTTTTAGCTTTGGTGAAAATCCAATTTAGAAATCAATCTAAACATTTAAATACTGGGGATAGTTTATCGTATAAGCTCTCAAATGAGGAAAAATCACCAATGTGCAATTATATACTACTCATGGTGATTTCCGCTAGATTCCGATCTGACTTAATAATCACATATGTGTGGAATAGTACGTTTAAGATCTGAGGAAGGCAAAATCTTTGAACGTAGCCATCGTATTTGAGAAGATAATACCAATCGTGATCAAGCTTGAAGAGAGATAGTCACATGATAGTTCTAATCCGACAATGTATTCCGAGCTTTTCATGACGTCTGTTAAGGGTACTTATCCAGTGCGAGACACGTGTTTCGGCCTTCCAGCCTCGTCAGTTGTTCGGTGCTTTTCATTTCAGTCAGTCCATCGGGAATCTACCGCTGTGTAGAGGAAACAACGACGAACGTTCTACAGTTGACGGGTGATTCATTGTCGATTGCATGGCGTGTGGCTGTTACGTGGACATATACAACAAAAATTACAATCCACTATTTTGAAAACTCGCTCAAGAACATGTAATCTTACAATGTATTTTTAGCCTTTCACAAAGTCTGTTATGGACACTTATACAGTGCAAGACACGTGTTTTGGCTTTTCAGCCTTGTCAGTTGCCCAGTGCCTTTTCGTTCACTCAATTCCTCGGAAATATACTTCTACATAGAGAAATCAATGACGCTCGACTCCACGGTGATTGTTTCACCGTATTCTGTCTTTTTCTTGAGCGAGGCCTCAAAATAGTCTATTACAATGTGTGAGTCATATACCCACGTAACACAGTCATACGCCATGCAATCGACATTCATTCACAGTGAAAAACACCACGGTGACTGTTCTACTGTATGTCGATTGTAGACAGTTCGTCGTCGATTTCTCTAAACAAGGGTAGATCCTCGAGAAACCGACTGAACGAAAAGACACCGTACGACTGATGAGGCTGTAAGGTATAAACACGTGTCATACACTTTATACGTGCTCATGAGACCCCATGAAAGGCTCAGAATACAGTCGTATCATACTGTTCTTGAGCTTCATCTAAAAATAGTCGATTGCAATGTTTGTTGAAGTTTTGATTATTCGTATTGATGTTTAATGAAAGTCCACTTTCCGAGTCTATATGTATCACCTGTATCACCTGTCGTCCCGTTGATCGTCGAGTGACTCGAGCGGGTACCAGCAACTCTTCCATTTTTCCCTATCGCGTGCAAGAGTAGCCCAGTGGGTCTTCTTTGCTCTAGGAATTCGCTGAGCATCATATCTTTCTTCCATCGCTTTCGTGAAGAAATCGGACCAACGGGTAAGTGGTCTTCCTTTAGAGCGCTTGACGTCCCGAGAAATCCAGTCGGTAACGGCTCTCGTCCATCGGTTGTCGTTGAAGCGCATCATGTGTCCGGCCCACCTTATTTTCGATATCCTGGCGTGTAGAACGGCGTCTCTGATTTTCGATCGTTGACGTAGGTCGGAACTTCGGAACCTTTCTCTCATTTGCGAGATACGGGATACTCCTAGCATCGACCTTTTGACTGCGCGTTCGATAACGGCAAGTGATCTTTCATCCTGCTTACGTAGCGACCAAGTTTCTGCCGCATACGTCAGGGCAGGGATAATTGTCGAGTCGAAAAGGTGGGCACGGAGTCGGATGTTCTTTGTCCTCTTCACTACATCTTCAATGCTCTTTTACGTTCCCCAAGCCGCTCGTTTCCTCCTGCTTAACTCTGGAGCTAGGTCGTTCATCATGTTGATTCACGACCTAGATAGATGTAACTGGAGCATTCGGAAATTGTCGTTCCGTTGAGCGTGAATGGGGCATTAGAAACCCATCCGTTCCTCATGAACATTGTTTTCGTTAGATTCAGTTGAAGACCGATCTTTCCACAGGCGTTGTCGAAATCAGTCAACATTCGTTCCGCTTGGCTGATGTTTGGTGTTATGAGAACGATATCGTCAGCAAAGCGAAGATGGTTTAATTGTCGATACCTACCTTTTACTACCTGAGTCTATATGTAATCAGAAAAAAATCATCAATTTTTATATTCAAATAATTTTAGTAATTTGGTGAAGTTTACTGCTACCTACGAAGCAAGCAGTTTCAAACTGCAGGTAGTAAATGGAAATAATTTCTTGAGCAGTCGAAGAGATGGTTAGATTGGAGAGCAGCCATCAATTAGAAGGGATTAGGACCGAGTTTACAGAGTTTATATTGGTCTATACGATCCAACTGAAGCAGTTCATTCTAAAACATTATTTCTTCTAAGGAATTTGATACTTATCACCTGTATCGCATATTGTCTCGCCAATCGTCGAGTGACCTGAGCAGGCGTCAGTAGGCCTTCCATTTCTTCCCTTTGCGTGCAAGAGCACTCCAGTGGCTTCTCCTAGCTGTTGGGATTCTCCCGTGAATCATATCTATGTCGGTCGTCTCTTAATTGTGAGTTTGACAACACAAGGGATCCAGCCCGAAACGTTTCTTGTCCGTCAATCGCTGCAGAAACGCATCACGTGTCCGGCTCATCTGTTTTTTTTTTGCAATTTCTTGCGTAGATCAGCCCTCCGATTTGATCGCAAGCGCTGATTGAATTTCCAGAACTTTCATTAGGGGAGTACGAGATATTGCTAGCGTCGACGCATCGCCTGCGAGTTCAACAACGCCATGTTGTCTTTCATCCTGCTCACGTAGCGACTAGGCTTTTGGTGCATCTGTTTAAGCAGGGGTAATCGTTATGTCGAAAAGACGAACACATTGGCCGGTGTTCTTTGTTTTCTTTGCTACGTTTTCAACTCTCTTAAACGCTCCCCAGATCGGTCACTTTCTCTTATTCAATTCTGGAACCATGTCAATCATCACATTGACTCTCAGTCCTAGATATGCGTAACTAAAGCATTGCAAAATATTTACCAAGTTGTGAGTAATTGAGACATAGCAAACGATTCGGTTTCTTATAAACATCGTTTCGGGGAAATCTGATAAAAAACCATTTTTTCCGAAACCCTTGCCGTTGTTGGTTTATATTTCTCAAGCCTGACGGATGCTTGGTGATGTATTAGCTGGTGAAAAAGTAATTGCGGTTTATGCATTTGAAGTGCGCCGCTTGATATTGTAATATATTTTGAGAAAATGTAGTTATGTTATGCATTAATTTCGTACGCATTTCCCATCAGCGTCATCCAAAGTCTTGGAAAGTAGTCATCGAAGCTGATTTTCTTAGGAATAAACGAGATGTTGCAGAAGGAGTCAGTGTCAACTATTTACCACTTACGTTTTTCAAAGCAAAACAGTAATTGTGATTTCAAAACACTCTGAAGCCGCGATTACTTTTGCACCAACCTAATGAGAGCTATGTCAGTAATAGAGCGAAGATGATGTAATTACCATCGATTTTCATTTTCATGTTGTCTCACTCCAATATTCGCATGACATTCTAGAGTGTAGCAGTGGGTAATTTTGCTTTGGCGAGATGATATCGCATAGCGTACTTCGTTTTTCACAATGGTGACAGTATTGTTTAGAATGGTGGCACATAGTTGTAAAATCTCTATATAACACACCTAGGATCTTTACGTACTGAGTAGTGACTCTCTATCTGATCAGGGATTCCATGACAGCTTCTGTCTTAGCTGAGTTAGAAGTTTTATTCAGGATGCGAGAAAAGTTCTGATGACTATGTATTTTGTTACTTTAGTACTGATATAATGTGTTCACTGATTCTGATAATTTTATTGAATTCTTTACTTATGTTTAGTCCAGAATGTGTTTTATTTCTCTGATTCCAATTTTGTTTGAGTTAAGAATCGTAGAAATGAACGTATCATAGTAGTTAAACTCCCCAAAAACATCTCTCAACCACCTCGTCTATCCTGCGAAACCTTCAAAAGATCCGCTGCCAAACTTAATGAAATCCGGGGCGTTTTATGCGCAAAATGTAAAATTAGCTCGAGATCTGCGAGTGTAGCGCCTGAACCCTTGTCAAAAATAAGCAGAAGCTGCGCGGCTGAGAGACTGCTCATGTTCACTTTGATAAAAAAATGAAATAACGGCTTTAAAAAGCTTGCCGAAGGATTCGTTCAATAGCTGATGCCCGTTTGTCGAAGATACTTCCTACGGATGAGAAGATATTCACGGTCGAACCACTCCATAATCGCCAGAATCGATGTCAACTTCTCAAGAACGGACAACGGAAGTCCGCAGTAGCAAAAACATCATGCATCATATATTGCTCATAGACATCATTGAGCCTCTTATCGTTATTATGTACATATTATGTTACTACTATAGTGACCTATGTGCATAATAGCGCTATGTCATTCCGTAACGACATGATCATATGACATGTTAAATCAACATGATCGGTGTTGAGCATAATTGAGTGACGAAGCCCTTTTGTGTTGCTTTGCCATTATATAGAGAATTAGCAACGGATTCATGATTCCATGAGCCGCAGTCATTCTGCGTCCTCTGTGATATCAGGGCCGGAATTTGCGCCACCGGAAAGACGCCGTTGGTTCTTGTCAACAAATACGTCAAAATCAGCGCTACCAGCTATCACCAGCAAGTCTTGCGCGACGTAGTCGAGACTTGGATTAGTTAAAACTTTGGGGCCAACGGATTTACGCCTCAGCAAGAATCAGCTCTTGTGCTTTCGGCCCACTCAAGGATTATGTTGTGTTAAGAGCTGTTTCCAGCCTTTTAGGGCAAGGACATTTGGCCGTGAATCTCGCCGGATTCAATCGAGTTTCTGTAACGCCCATACTGGAGGAGAAAGTGACGGTCATCCGCTACACTACCGTAGACGCGCTTAAAATGGCCTTAAGTTCCCACTAACGTATTTGGGAACAGTATTTGTACCTTGCTCTGACTAAAGTGATACACAATATTTCGATTTAAGCTAGGCAAGAAAGAGCGGTAGATTATGCAGTCATTTTCGTGTCAGGGTACGATGTGAAATAGAACCACAAGAATGCCGAATCACTTATATCACCTTTGTCCCGCGGATCATCGCTTGGCACGAGTAGGCATCAGTAAAAAATTTCACTTTCTTTGAGCAAGAGCAGCACAGTGAGTCCTCCTTGCTTTAAAAATTTGTTGAGCTTCATGTCTTTTTCCAGCTTTTGCGTAAGGAAGTACATTTTCTAAGCTTTCAATGTCTGTTATGGCAGTTATAAAATACAAGGCACGTGATTCAGACTTACAGCTGTATCAGTTGCTGGGACCTTTCGTTTCCGACAATCGCTTGTAGGGGTAACTCCGACATATAAAGGAATCGAAGACCAACAACTTACACTGCCGTAAGGTGGAAAGTTCATCAGTAGTGCAATGTTCTGCGGTTGATTCTCGTAGCTGGCAATCCTTTATATGTGGAAAGGGGGAGGGGTCATGCCTACAAGGGATTGGTTGAAACAAATTAACAGTGCAATTGATGAGTCTGTAAGGCCGAAACACGTTCTTATATAAGTGTCATAAAACACCTCATGAAAAGGTCAAAATATGTTATCAAAAGCAGATATATTTTACACTAGCTTCGTTCCTTTATGGTCTGGCAGTAGATTAATCTTTCTTTCCGTTCTTCACACCTTCAATCCTTTTATGAAGCGATGTCATCGCTGAAGATACGAGTGCTTGAATGCCGCTCACGTTTCTTTCATGCCCGTTCTCCATGCCAATGTGATAATCTCAAAAACGGATCGAGATAGTTCTTAATCTTAAAGATATTTCAATAAAGCGCAATTTACCCTTTTGTGGACGAAAAAATGGCACTAAACTTGTCTGAGAAAAACTAACTCCCTACTCCCCACGTGAGAACGCTTCAGAGCGACTACCCTAACACTCCAGAAAAAGCTAACAAATTCAGCATTCGAGTATTCGCAATGGAGATTAAGTATCCAATAGACTGAGCCCTATTCACCAAATCCAAAAGTAATCTTAAAGATGAGAGCTAGGAGACCAATCGAAGGAAAGAAGTGCTGGAACCTGCACAATAGTTGTAATGCCGAATCATGTATTAAGGTGCTCCCTAATATCTTCCGCGCTATTGTTTCATTCCTTTTTTCTTTTGAATTTAAAAATCAGGCTATGGTTAGAAGGTTGTGGTATGCCAAAGAATGCTTTAGCTGCTTTAGCCATCGCACCATAGCGCCATTGTTCTTCATCTAGATGGCTACCGCAAAGTGATGTCTCATGGACACCTCACACATCGACCAACCACGACCGCTCTGCGGGCGTGACTATTTGTGAAAGCCTTATACTGCGAATGCACAGGCGACATTCTCAAGTCCATCGATACTGGAGATGATTCCTGGGTTTACAACGAGAACAACACACGCCTCGCTTACTGGCCGCCTTACGGCAAAGAACCGCCAGTTCAACTAAAGCTCTGGTTCCGTGCTCAAAGATTATGTTCTCGCTTTGATGGGATTGCTAAGGTACGCTCTTTTGAGTACTATTCGATAACAATCAGACAATTAGTGCCGACGTCTACGGAGTACATCTTCGCAATTTGGCTGCATTAGTGCGAGAAAAGCGTCCGAAACGACTCAGCGTCACTATTCTTCAAGATAACACTCGGTCTCACATTGCAACGTGTACTCGCCATATTGTGGTGAAACGGCTGGGCCAGGGCATCACATCGACTGTATAGCACTGATCATCAGATTGTCATTTCTTTCGCCCCTGAAGCAGTATCTGCGGAAAAAATGTTTGAAGACTACAACCAGCTCAAAAGAGGCCCCACCTACTTCTTTGATCGCCAACATCATTCTTTTTGGAAAAAAGGGCATCCAATCTTTGCCCAGCAAATGGTCACATCTAACTGATTATGATGATGATTACATTGTTTATCCACTGATTTCTTTGAATAAATAGCAATTGAATTACCATTCTTTTCGGCTATTTCTGAGACCTCGCTTAAGCAATATGTAAACTTATGTAGTGCTAGTCGTAAGTTTCGGCTTTGCAGCCTCATCAGTAGCACGGTGCCTTTCGTTTAGCCAGTCACTTGTAGGGAAGTATATCCTCTTCATAAGACGAAATCGACGACGAACATCTTACACTACACGCGCAGGGTGGTATGATCTCCCGACGTGCAGTGCTTCACAGTCGACTGCTCGTGGCTGATGAAAAGTATATTGTAATACCTGTCTTTTCTACTTTTTATGAGACCTCGCTACTGATGAGGCCAAAAGGCTAAAACATACTCTAACACTAAAGAAGTGCCATAATAGTCCTCATGAAAGATTTGAATGTGTTATCACATTAGAAATTCATTTGACGAAAGCGTTGAAATGTGGAATATTTGGGACAATCCAATTGAAAAAACAGTATAAAAGAAGGACTAAAGTCACAGATTGATAAGATTTTTAGCACAAGTTCTGCCTAATAAACTGACACGGTAACACCTGGTTGTGAAACAAAAACACGGACAATCCCTTTCATTCGAACTTTTTGCAAGAGTTTTCAAATTTCCCTTGTCCATAGATATTCCACAAACAAGCACATAATCTTATCGCTCTGTAGCTATTAATATCCTATCGTTGATAAAAGTGCAAAAACTACACGCTGTGATGCTATACAAAGAAACAAATCACGTTGGATACAGTTTATCAGCTCTTACTCTTAGTACCCTCATGGTGATGGAGTCCATTTAAGACAAGTTGTCTTACTTTAGTATACATTCTATCCGCAACATCAAAAATTCCGTTCTCAATCCCTAAAACGAGAATATCAAAGAATCCGTTTTCAATCCTCAAAAACAGCCTCCACGAAGGCTATGTACATGCGTGCCGATGCCTGTCACTGTGTATCAGTGATAATCACGCTTGAGTAGACATAGGTGTAGGTAGTAAAAAAATTACCAAAATTTTACTGATTAACACGAATGTTAGAACCTGAATACACGTCAAAAATGATAGAAACGACCCAGAGGAATTCATAACTTTTGACTTTCATATTGCGCCAATTTTTATGACACGATATATTGCAAAATAAAATCGCAGTCATGCAGACATACGAGTAAAACTTGAGACCTCAGGTGTGGCATGAAACGCTCAATTTAGTCTCCGAGTCTCATGTGTTACCCATTCAACCACTTAGGTCCTTTGTTTGCTCTTCTTACGGCCGTGATAATCTTAACGATGCCATCGGCAGTAATCCAACATTTAAATTGATCTGCGGGGTATATGTCGGCGCCTAACTCAATTAAGCCGACAAAGGGATAGGGAGCGACTAAAAGTTGAAACACTGTGATTTTATTATAGCTTTAGCCTCTTGATTTAAAATCGGGTTTGGACTCCACATGAATTGTGTTGACGAGTGATTGCCGACTGCATCCAATAGAATCAAATCATGACTGAAGGAAGGCAGGGTCTTCATAGTGCAATGGATAGCACCTGAGCTCTACAAGAATTTATCGCATGTTTGATGCCCAACTGAGGTCTCGAGTTGTGCATATATTTCAGCATTCTGTGCTTCCATTTTGGATCGAGAATAATTCTTTGAGCACTTTTTATAAGTAGGACGAGTTTGTTCACTGAAACCATTCCACCTATTTTCTAGATGACTTCACCACAGGTTGCTTGGTCGTTTTTACAATGGAGAACTAAGAAGAACGACATTGCTCTCTAACAGCTGACGGGTCGGGTTTATCCCGGAACAGGGATTAGGTATTTTTCACTTGAGGTGGTGATGAAAAACATCAGAAATACAGCCAGTCCGATAACAAGATACCTGCTCTAAGGTAGAGCACGAAAGTTTTAAAGCCCTTCGTGTCTATTGAGAAGATAGAGCTTGCAAAACCACGGTAACACCAATAATTTTGTGGTGGTGTTTATTTGAAAGATGTGATGAATGAAAAAAAGTTAAATGCTAAAGAAATTCGGACAGCTCCGTTGTAATCTCATAAATATTTCTGTAAAAAAACAAGGGATAGCTTACAAATTGGAATCTGAACAAAGTGCCACTTCATTGATTCTATCTCTAAATCTATCTTCTATCTCTAAACTTGAAAGGGTAGGGGCCTTAGCCGAGTGAATGTGGTGCTTTTCGCGCGGAGCCGTCTCCAATCCCCCACACTCAACGAACGCTCCATGCACGGTCACGGCCAGGCTCTCCTCGAGATTGCAAGGAGACGTGCTCAACCAGTAATCTACGACGTCAAGAAGAAGACGAAAAACGTGTATCTTCGCCTATCGTTTCATCCCAAGTTTCTTCTAAAGCGGAGGAAAAATTCCTAATGGAATAACAATATATCGATCATCCCGCCTTGTTCCGCCCCTGCCACACCCCTCGCCTTGCCGAACACCCAGTAAAATGCTGCCAATGATGTAAAACGCTATCTTATCTTCCCTGCTAAAACGTATTCCGAAAAATATGCACATCGATAGAACCAGGAAATACTATGTTATTAGATGACTGCTAATAGTCTAGAGAAAGAGTTGTGTCATGCGAGGTTTAATGCAAAAAGCAAAAAACCAAAGGAGATTAGAAGATCAAAAGAGCTTCTTGAAAAGGAAACACATTTTATAGTTCTGTGAAACTTGTACTATAGTTTGAGTACTTGCGCTTCAAGAAAAGAGTTTCATTCAGCAAAATACAAACGAGAAAAAAGAAGAAAACACGTGGTTTTATGAACCATGAATTATTTTGAATGTTACAGTGTTATAAAGGGGTGTTTTGAAAAACCGTCGACGGGGAGCTGTATCGTCTAGTCTAAGCTTTTCAAATAGTTGTTAACAATCCTATGAAATCTGCTCTTCAGCAAATGAGGTCGGTTTTTCATTTGTTCCCTCACAACTGAATTATACCCATCCATATATATATATATATATATATATATATTAATATACATGTAATATATATACCATAAGAGCGCATGTCGAGCAGTGGTTAGAGGTGCACTGCGTCGCACACGAGGTCACTGGTTCGATCTCGCGCTCATGGCTCACCAAGCCATCCATCCCTCCGGGGTCGGTAAATTGGTACCAGACAGGTCTCAGACTTGTCTGGGAGGATAAGCAGCACTGACTCGGTTCAGCGGGAGGCCACCGCGAGTCATTGTAGAGGCCAGATGTGCATTCAATCACCTCAAACGAAGTTAAAAATTGAAGTCGAATGCATGGCGCATCCCTCAGGGATTGATCAACGCCGAGAGCTTTATCCTTTTTTTTTATATATACCGTGCATTGGAATTATGGTGAAATTGTTATGATAGGGTAGTTGTTTGTTTTTTTATGAGTCCTGCTCAATAAGATACGCATCCTTCAAAGAGCACCTCGATTTCGACAAATACATACTGATGACACCTTTTAGTAGTATTTCTTGACGATGACACGTTACTGAGAAATACTGCCTTGTGTACTAAAATTACATTTTGTAGTTGAATTGTGCTCCATACCAAAATTCAGAAACCCGGCCAATTAACACAATTACCAGGAATTTGAGGTAACATTCTGAGAGTAGTCAGAATTTTACCAATTTTATTTCTAATCATTTGACCCTGCATGAAAGCACTATGAAAGCATCACATTGTGCACATAAAAGCTTTAAAAAGCTGAGGAGTTCGAAGCTATTTTTTCAGTAGCGAACTATAATTTGCCCACTAATAGACAACAGTTGAAAGCTTCAAAGACCTATAGGAGAACTATGCCCTACCCTCTCATTAATATGCAAAATTTCGCCGGAATATTCTTTAATGTTGAAATGTAATGACCAATAACATGTTGAGATTACCATTTTGTCAAGGAAGAAAATCCTTCTTTTTGGCCTTAACTGTATCCCTCACAATGTTCGCGGTGACGCAAGAAATTGTAAAAAATATCTTTGTTGGGCTCAGAGAAATGAGGATATCATTGTGGAGAATTGGTAGAGCATAAGTCTTGCAGAAATTAAAGTTATTAAAAACTTTTTACTGCATTAAGCAAAGTCTAGAAGAAAAGAAGCATAAGCGGGTGTTTTTTGCATCGAACAACTCTTATAGAAGATACACGTGGCTGCGCAAGGGTTAATGAAAGATTAGCCATAAACAAAAAACAAATTAGGAACTTAAATAGACATAAGTGAATTTGTTCGGTCTAACGAGCTAAATATTTTGACCAGAGAGAGAGTTAGTACGAAACACAAAGGAAAGTGTCTGCTTTCGTTGCAGCTGATCCCAGTGCACAGCGCGTCCTCTTATTCAAAATACGAAGAGCTTTTCATACTACCATCTGAACAGAAAGAGGACACTAACTTCATTTTGAAAACTTCATTTCAAACAAGAAAAAAGTCCATAACGAAGCGAATGTTTTTTTTTCTATAGTCAATTTTTTTAACAGAACACTTGCAGAACACTTGCAAAAGCCACCAAAGAAATGTCATCATCGAAGTAATCTGGAATGGACTGACGCCCATAAATGATGACAAACGACATGAAAGTGGAATAGGCACTTCTTGATCTCAGCAATGACTACAAATGGCGATGAGCTATATGAAAGTTCTCTTTTCATTATGGTTTCCTCAGATGTTATGAATGATAATGAGCGACACGACAACAAAAGCTCCTCCCTACCGATCTATAGAAGACTATGAATGATTAAAACATTCCGGACGAGACGTTTCTCGCTCGATTAGAGCGCGATATCTGTGTGCATCCGTTTCAGTGCATATTATCTCACGAACTGCCATATTCTATAAAAGGTTGCGCGAGGTTGGTATCTTTTTCGCAATCAATGGCTAACGTTTTGACAATTTTGCATTCTTCAGAGTCTAGACATATTTCATCAAGTCATAATAATTATTTTGTAAATAACTCGTATATATAGTGACAATCTAGTGCAAAATCAGTTCAAACGTCTAGCTCTTATTGAGTGTACAAGTATGACTCCGCCGTTCTATTTGCTGTAATAATAGTTGAAACAAAGGTATGCAAATTCTTTTTCTTTGTTTGAAAATGCAATAAAACGCTAATTAATTATATTTTCTTTGCACACAATATATTCTACACGATGATTTTATGGGACTTCAAAATGACGACTTTTGTGCACAAAAGCGTCTTTCGCGGAAATTTCACTTTATAGACTTATTGCCAACAGTAGTTGAAATTGCTCGGTTTTAGTGTCGTTCATCTGCGCATTTTTTGCGAACATTTTGGTGTACAACTTGTCTGGGTGCAATATACGATATCTCTTGTAAAGCATGTGGTTATGAATACACAGACGTAATGGAAAGGACAGTTTGTGTTGCGAGCGAAAGAAAACTCAAATGAAAAGTCGAAAAGTCGCACGAGAACTTTTTCTGATGTACATAGGACGGGAAGACAAAACGGTGACGACTTAGACGTGGCAGCGAGAATTTTAGAGCACAAATCAAAAACATCGGTGCGGAAGATCTTTAAGTCTTTCTGGATAAATTCATGAGCCCGATAATTAACAGAAAGAGGTAGCGTCTGAGCATAACAAGCGGCACCTGATTCCAGACTTTTTTCACCAGATAGAATAAGGTCTATTGTTCATAGAAGGTCTTATTATGATACCCTACGCACACGAAATTGTACACATGACTGCCATAGAGTTATGATTCGAGCAATAAGAAACATCCCTTCATAAATTCATGGTGGCTGCAAATTGTGGTGAACGATGTAAGGTTCAATGGTGTTACTTCATTAAACTCAAAATCGCCCTTGTGGCAAGTTGTGATCCCATCAATTTTCAGGGTATTTTTTGAACTGAGTTCTTTAAATAAGGAATTGTGAAAGCACGCTTAGGCTTAGGTTTGAAATTTGAAGAGACTACAACTCTTCGAAAGTGTCCTCAAAATTTTTTAGAAACGTTGATGGTGAACTGAACGACACAGAAGCAGAAAAGATTTTCACTGGTTCTATGATATCTCGATTGATCAGGGATGTAATAAGAGAATCAAAGAAAATTTTTCCATAGGTTTCTTAACTATTGTGAATGATTTCCTAGTTGACATGCAATTTTTTTATACCTCCAAGAGTTTATAAAGAGGTAACTATGAATGACGATGAACATCGTGATAGTGGATTAGAATTTTTCTATAATTATAAATTACTACATTTCCTATTGATTTCTTACTCATTCTCACTTTAATCTAGGAATGGATAACCATAGCAAGATAACACAATTAAGTCAATGCCGTCATAAAGTTCTAAGAACTTTTCTCTTCAACAGCTACGTCACTTAACTCACACAATCCGTGATAGTCCATTTCATAACTCATTATTTCATTCGAGAAAAACATGAATATTAAAGAAATTTTTATCGGAATAGTCTTATTGAAAGACAATGACGCTAAGAAAAATGGGAAAAAAACCCTTTTGTAAATTATCAAGATTGATAAGGCCTTTGAAAAGTGACATTTATTGACCATTCTATCATTGAGATATCAAATTATCGAATTAAAAAAAACCCCTGCGTTCATTTGCACCAAAACTTATATGGCTTTGATAGGATACTGTCGAAAGATTCAGTGACACAGTGAATAGCAGCAGAGACTTCGTACTAAATTTACAGAAGGCAACTCTTTATATGAGCATTGCGCCTACAGTTCGGTTATAATAACTATACCTCATAATATATACCTATAATATAATACCTATATAATTCCTTTGCGTGCTATCTCTTGGGCAGTTTGAGCAGTTTTGCTCACAAAACTCGCCAAAATTTCACATATCTTTCGCTGTGGTCGCGGAATGCTCTTCGGAACGATTCTCCCTGTGATTTTGAGAACAGCTTGCTATGACGCTTCCATGTGGATTGTGGAAAACCATCGGTGAGAGAAACCGAATCTTAGCTCACGAGAGCGTGCATAACTCTACACTGCCTTATCATCTTCCCGCTTCGGATAAACGTCCTTAGAATCGATATCATGTTGAAGAAACATTAGAAAGTGTGATTTTCAGATAGCATTAAGACTAACAAGAGACATTGATAGTAATATTGGAATTTGTACGCTGTTTGGTTCAAATGCGGTCAATGATTAATCTGTAAGCATTTTTCAATGGCGTATCTTCAAATATCTATTAATTAGGTCAAGTTTTGTTGTACGACCTTTAGTTTATTCCAAGTCCAATCTTCAGGCGTAAATATTATGCATCACAATCGTCAGCAATCAATTTAAAAGCTAAGATTACTTCTTTTCATTCACTGGAGCTCACACGATAATGACATTCAGAACAAATTTGGCTATTCTTTTTTGATTGGAATAAAATTTCTAGAAAGTGGAGTAGATGATGTGTGGAACTTCAAAAAGTTCCAACTACAAAAGCATTTCAGATAGGAATTTCCCAAGAAGCTGCATGAAATTTGGTGCCACCTCGTCTGAAGGTGGGTTATAGCTATAGACGGTAAACGAAAATGAGCAAGCACTTCAGTAGAGCCGCAGGTTTATGGCCTGACAAAAACTGCTTCAGTGGATTGAATATAACTTTTTTCACAGACACACGAAATCAAATTGTGCTCAAATACATGGGTAGATATATTGATATGTAGGGGGACTGTCCTATGGACGTCGTTCATTCAGCCATAGAGCGCAGGTAAGGGAGGCACTAAAATGAATTGAAGATGCTGAGAAATGATCTAGAATCGCATCTAACTAAGTACCACCGAAGTTTACCTAATGAAAAAGGCTGGGAAGTTAGTGGTGAGCACATTCACTTTTTATGACAGGAGCCAATAAGCTACCAGTGAGCAGCGTCTTTGTAAAGAGAAGTGGATATAAAGATATATGAAAATTAACATAAGAAAATAGTACGTTCCGGCTCGTCGAGCGAAAAGAACACATCTCTTGTCATTTACAAAGCGACAGATCGCTGAAGATTTACCGTGGAGTGCTATTCAACACGGCAAGAGGCAACGATAGGAGGTAGCTGTTGTTAAGAGCAGATGTGAGGGCTAAACTACTTTGGTTGAGTAGGTGAGAATACCTGTATGTAATCCTCATCTTTGTCGCTCTAAGGACCACAACGCTGTCATATGTGCTCATTAAAGGAATTAGAAGAATTGTATATGTCATTCATAGTAAAGAAAACCGGAAAACAAGAGGTGACAACAACTGGGTTAAGCAAAATCCAGGGGCATGATGAAGAAATAATCAAACCAATAGCCAAAAGAGAATTAATCAACCAATAGCCAACATTTTCACGAATATCAGCGAACAGATATCATAATGCTCTACTGCCCAAACAAGGAGATATTCTCAGAGAACTTTTGAAAGCGGTGATGATGGATAAACGAGTTTAAGGACTCCCCGTATCGACCATTTAATGATGACCAGTTACAGCTATTAGGCAGACTGATACAATATCGATTTGAGTCTAGAAAAATTCTAAGGGTCCTTATACTACAAGAAAATTTGTGCCGCATGAGTATAGCCTTACATCGACCTCAGAGACTTCCAAGATTATGACACCTCCTTCCATTCGTACTATGTAATGTACAACGCGCCGCAGAAACGACTGATGCGAGAAAGATAGATTGGAAATGCTCACAAACACCTGCCCAAGTCCTTTGAACCCTAAGGACCTTTTGTTTCAACTGAACCTGTCAAGAAACCGCATGACCCTCTTCTTTCACGGCGTACATACGAAGCTTAAAGAAACAATGCATTTTCGCTTCATAAAGAGCTATGATGTGTTCCCTCAACCCTGATTACATGATTTGCTTGCATAGTCTTCATGAGAGGAATGACGTTTTCTCAAAGTAAAAAGAAACGACGGGTACAGGTTCATTTTCGGAAAAGCATACGTGAGAAATTTTACTTGACTTAGGTGTTTTCCTGCACACCGCGAATTAAAAACTAGAAAACTTGAAAACTCGTGTATTTGTGAGTCTTTACTAATCATAAGGTGATGATTATGATAACACTGATGATGACGTTCTTAACAATTTCTAAGTAAAAATTGTGGTACAAGACCTATCTAAAAAAACTTCAATTGATTATAAAAGTATGGGAATATGTGCTGAAAAACTGATTCACCTTAGTACAACTAACTTAATAATATGGATATATTTTGTACTTTGAGCATTTAGAAAAAATTAATCAAATGGAGAAAGTACTGGAATCCGTGCAGTATGTAATACCAGGCCGTTGTAAATAAAGAACTGAGTGGAAACGAGTGCAATTTTGTTACGAGTACATAGGTAATGAAGCAGAATTACAAAAATGATGTGCTAGCTAAAAGAGAGTAGTATCTACCACAGTAGATTTATTGACGCGGAAAGGTTGAAAGCACGAATTAAAGCTATGCACTCTGATAGATTGTTCTAAGCCTTTAAGGGCTGTTAGAGGTATTTTTAAAGGGGTATACGTATGTTACGGCGTATTCTCGCACGCCTCGTAGTACCATATGCCATAAAACTCATCCCTACCATTATAAGCAGTCGATGCCGAAAATGTATCACGTCAAGTGCATCGCAGCACTTTTGTATACGGATCGATGATTTTGGAAAGAGTTGATGAGAAGGTAATTTGGAGAAAGACGATAAAGAGAACGACAGAGTATGTGAGTTTATGGCAATTTATAATTTAGATAATGCCTAGAGCTAAAAACACTAACTTGACTTAACATCACAAGAGTTAGGCATAGTTCAACAGAAACTCAAGTAAGAGTTGTTCCAAACAAATTATAAAAATAGATGGAAGAAAAGGTCCTAAATGTTGGTCAATCCCCGAGGACTCTTGGTGCATTCGACTTTTTAGGCATAGTTAGAGGTGGACATCCAAATCTGAGCCATGTATCTCACTTTTAGCGGTCTCTCAAGGCATTATGCTTGAGCTGCTGCTCTTATAAACAATTTTGGCATAATGCAGACCCGGTTGTAGGCAAGGGTTAGTGGCCTTGGCACACAAAACCAAACTTTCGACTGTGAGTATATTACAGGACACCCTCTGTCCATCACTCTTCATGCGGGCCTCTACACAACTGCGCCAAGGAGGAATATCACTCAAATGGGATCAAGAATGAGCTGATTATATAATTACCTTAGATAAGAGATATTCACGAGCACAAATTATTATGTGGAACTTGAAAAAGGGCAAAATTCTGTGTTGTTTTATTACAAAGATTACAACAAAGAGGAGATTGAGGGATGTTATGGCGAACAAAAGCTGATTTTCAGACGCCATGTTCACTTTATGATTTATGCTACACTGAGACGGACCAGAAAAATCCGACTGATTGTTAGATAAGCTAGAATGTGTTTTGGCCACTGGATTAGTATTGGATTTACAACCACGTTAACCTATCAAACGGCCCGTCTACACAGCATAGTGACGATTCAAGTTCTAAACATTCAACGATAAGTAGATGCCAAAATATCACAAATTATAAGTTTTGATGAGTAAGTGTGAAACGAGATATTATGGCTAATTTCCTTTAAACCTCATAACCCAAAAACAGTAGATGAGACGGAATTTGGTTAACAACTTTGATTTGAGCCGTAACAGGTTCAAGAGCAGTCGACCTTTCCATTTTGACTCATTCTTTGTTTAATTTTGATAATGACTTTTGGATTCCTTTTAGATCATGGACAATAAAGTGATGTATCTTTGAGGTGTTTGTTTGTCATTCAAAATCTAAATGATGAGAAATCACTGCAAACTCACTCCATGAAATTTATCGAACAGCTATCATTGTCTGCACAGAAAAAAAAAGATTGCAAGAAAAGTCTAAACTTGTAAAATTAGCCACTTTTTAAACTGAAAAACGTTGAGGACTCATTGGGTTAAAACTAAAAAGAAAAGCGATAGACTCAAGCGATAAGTGTGGTGAAAATAAAATCTTGTTCGCCCCGCTTTTTATTTCCAATAAAGTAAGAACAACTATTGGACGCTGCTTGTGAAGAGCGAAGGGTAGTTTCAGACAACACGGTATCAGTGACTGAGATTCCCCGATCACCTTAAAACGCCAAATACTTCGATAACCGATTAAGTGACCGTCTCCGCGGAACGAAAATTGCATAAACTTGCCCCGATGGAGGAGATGGCGATTACACGAGATCTGGTACGGTATCCCTAATCTCTTATAAAACGTGCGGGCGAATGCATTGGTAAAACGGGTGAACCTCTCTCCGTGCTTATAGGAAAACGCCTACTTGCAAAGCTCAAAGTCAATTAAACACTGTACTAGGCACACATAGGGAACAAAAACACAACGGAAACGATTTTGACGTCAAAGTCAGTGTCGTCGCAAAAGTATCCAAAAAATCTGAGTGTCAAACTTTTAGAGTCAATTGGATAAATACCAAGAATTCAGAAAATGAACCGCGAAGGAGAGTGTCCCGTGATCAACGCATGGTCTCGCCCTATCTCTAGCTAACTTTATCTGACCTAAGCTGAGCACGATCCCAACTCAGACATAACTCTGTGCGGCTTGCCGTCAATGATCGAGAGGCTTGAATACAAGAAAAATAATGAGTGTTTCAAGAAGAAACTGTTCACTGTGCGGAACTAAATTTGTTTAGCATGCTTTGTATTTGGTTGCTCGAGTATCTGACAGAGTAGATTGTAAGCCAATTTCTCCTTACCAGGCTCTGAAGAAGAAGATACCGTTGAATCATTGACCATTACCTTATTGCATTCACTTGTGATTTGTTTGTCCTGTATTTGATAAATGTCGTTATCAACAACTCTCTTCTGCTTTTCAGAAAATTACTGAATACTTTTTCCTCGCCAAGGTAAACAAACGATCTGTCTTAGGAATAGTCAGAGATTCTCATTAAAGATGACTTATATAGAAGAAAAAAAACGGGGAATGATTGGAAACTGGGAATCGTTGACGAGAAGAAGGGTCTATTCAAAGACTCTTTGAAATAATGTTGATGAGGATTCAAAAGACTGAGCCTCTCGGATATAATTCCAAGTCAACCGTACCTAAATTTTGCTAATTTGGAGCGACTCGAAAAATTGTGAAATAGTCTAAATTTAGAAATCAAAAAGTTAATATTATAGTGATCTTTTCTTAGGCACAAGCTTCGTATAGAACATAAATCGAGAATCAGCTGCTATCAAATTAATATCTTCATACTCATTCCCTCCAGTCATGGTATCGTACAGCCTTAAGCTTCCACAGGTCCTCGTATCTTGTAGAGCTTGATGGATGATGGCTGGACCCATTACTGTACTTTCCCTTAATTTTCCCAGTAATACGTTTCGATCAATGTAAACTCTTTTCTGAATATATCTACTGGAATGTTTTCGCTTGCCTTGATTACTAACAACAGCATAGATCAGTTTTACAATAAAGTAAAACCTTTCAAAAAGATTTTCATTCATTAACCTGTGCTGAAGCATTATATGTATATTCAAAATCAGCTTCATTAAAAGAATAATATATTAAGAATAGATGCTCTGGTTTTCCACAATGTCAGATGAGCCATGTATTCGACTCCATCAAGCATCATGGAGATGTCCAAATACAGAGCTGGCCTATGCAATGACTTCTCCATATGATACGAAATGGCCTACCCATGCATGAAGTAAGTGCTCCAACTCTCCTATATAGATGTCGTGCCAATTTTCCCGACACTTTTGTGGGGAATTTGCGAAGTATTTTTTTTGTATAAATTTGTCCAAACTTGCCGTATCATGGTCGCTCAACGGAGTTTATCGCGATTCCGTGTTCTACGAGTACGAATTAAGACGCGATGCACAGACCGCTTTCGAGAACATCAACCGTGCAAAGGCTTGAGGTTTTGTGTCCAACGAACAGCGGTTCCCTCTGCAATCGAACACTGTTACGTAGATGTCGCTGCAATCCCATCCTGCTTCAAGAAAATGGGAGACTGCATGTCGCCAAATTGACAAGGTCGTAACTACCAAACTGGGCTGCGAGTTGCTGAACTATCTGCCGTGCAGTCCTGACTTGTCACCGTCTGACTATCACCTCTCGCGATTGCTCGAGCGCTTGCTGAGAAAAAAAGCTTTGACAGATCAGCCATTTGCGTCGAGAATTGATAATTTTCTTTGAATTCGTAGATGACGAGTTCTAGAAGCTCGGTATTAATTTGTTGCCTGAGAGATGGCAGAAATGTGTTCAGGCTAATGGCGCATACTCTGAGTGGTGTTGCTAAGCAATTCTAATCTATTCTGCTCAATAAATTTGGAGATTATCGCTCTAGTGCCAAAACCTATGAGAAGAGCTCATAATACTATGCTAGCACGAGCTTTATAATAGCATGCTGGCACAAAACGAAAATGTTATAATATATTGCTAGCCGTTAATGCTACCGACTACCTCAGCTTAGATTGCCCGGCGAAGAAAATGTTATCAAAAGAAGAAAAAGAAAGAAGAACGAAGAAGAAGAAGAAGGAGAAGAGCGAAGAGGAAGAACGAAGAAGAAGAAGAAGATTGAAGAAGAAGAACGAAGAAGGAGAAGAGCGAAAAAGAAAAAAAGAAGATTGAAGAAGAAGAACAAAGAAGAAGAAGAATGAAGAATGAGGAGAGAGAGAGAATGGGAAGAGCGTTCTTCTTCTTCTTCTTCGTTTTTCTTCTTCGCTCTTCTCCTTCTTCGCTTCTTCTTCTTCAATCTTCTCTTCTTCGTTCTTCTTCTTCGCCCTTCTCCTTCTTCTTCTTCGTTCTTCTCCTTCAATCTTCTTCTTCGTTCTTCTTCTTCTACGTTCTTCTCTTTCTTCGTTGACTTCAATGTTCTTTGTTGATGAAGTCCACAGCCTCCTAACACTCCCCGACATCATAATGAACGCCCTGAAACGCCCCAACTTGGCTATCCTCGATATTGGAAAAAAACGTGCTTGATCAGAATTCTACGACGTTCACGAAGAAGACGAAGAACGAATCAATTGCTAGAAATAGTGAGAGCCGCACAGTAGAGAAAAGAAACTGTGGTGCGCTCAATGTATGATAAAGTGAGAGAAAAATAAATCTTAGAGACTTATCTTGAAATAACCACGGCGAGGTCAGTAATAATGGTAGAAGTAGAAGTGGTAGTAGTGATAGTGAGAACAGGACTTTTCGGTCAGTTCGCCTTTTTCACAGGCTGGACGTATGGCTGTATCAGGCTAGTATCATATACAATATACATACAAATGAATTCAAATAAACTAATATAATGTAAGTCCAGATTCTAAAGAAAGTGAACTCGCCAAAGCGCCAGACGAACTGCTACTCTTATTGCTACTACCACAACTACTACCATCTCCAAACCTAGCGTCGGCTATTCAAGGTGAGTCTTTTGCTGCACCAATAGTAAAAACAAAAGTGTGCAAATTCTTTTTTTCGTTTGAAAGTGTGTTGAAAACGCTAGTTATTTGTATGTTTTTATTCAAAAGATGTTTCACATGGTAGTTTTTGAAGAACTTTGAAGATGACGACTTTTGCACGTGAAAAACGCCATTTGCGGGAAATTTATTTGCAAATTTATTACCCGAAGGTAATTTAAAGTGCTTTTTTTCAAATCATTCAACTGCGTACTTTCTTGCGAACATTTTGGTATATATCTTGCTTATACTTGCTTTGAGATGGGGCTATCGTGAGAGCAAATTCGCTTCACTCATGCACGAATGGCGGGTGCTTAGGGGAAAATGCTAGTGAAGCGGCGCACAACATTAATGGAGCTTGGAGCGAGCTCTGTGTTGAAGGAAGTACATGTAAGTTATGTACCAAGATATTCGCAAGAAAATGCGCAATCGAACGATAAAGGCCATTCAATTTTTGATAGCAAAAAATATATTAAAAACCAAAACGACACGGACGTTGCAATTTTGGTGCATGATAACGTTCGACTTCATGTTGCATAAGCGATCGCAAATGTGATAAAAGAGCTGAGATGGCAGCTTTTAACAGTTTATATGTTACGCGCCTTACTCACCTGATATTGCACCGTAAGATTACCACTTGGAATTGCCCAATTCAAATCAAAACTCAGCAAACTCTAGAAAAAATGGCGTTTTTTCGGGTACGGAAGTCGTAATCTCCAATTCTTATAAAAACGATCTTATAAAGTATCTTGCATATGAACAACATATAGCTAAATAGCGTTTTAATGCACTTTCAAACAAAAAGGATTTTGCATACATTTATTTTCAATTATTGCAGCAAAATTAAACGATGGAGTCATATTTGCGCACCTTATATCATGCAAACTATAATCAAGATACAAAGCATGATTGTGACCTTTGTTCTCCGTTCCAAAAAGCTGTCAATACCTCGCAAAATTCCTTGATCTGCACAGAGGTAAAGATAATATTTGGTTAAAGGAAGGAATGGCCAGGATTTGTAAGAAATCGTCACGAAAGAAACGTTAACTATCAAGAAGCTTTAGAAGAAAACTCTGAGTTAAGCCATAGTTGATATCAATATTCGCCCATAAGAAGATAACATGAAAACGAAATCTTATATTAGCCAATAAGGTGGAGAAGAACACTTGTTTTTGCAAGTAAGAAATCTATCCGCTTATGCCTTTGCTGGATGACGAACCATTATTCTTTCATAACGACTAGGCGGCCATCATCAACTCTAAGAATCCTCCATCCATGCTTTCAAAAGCGCTGTTGATAATGGTAATGCTCTGATGAGAGCCTTTAGCGCAGTTAGAGACGCCCAGCAAAACACGCGTGGTCTTTGGTTCGATCACGAACCCGGTCTTTGATGAATTATCTGTGAGGAGAGCAACATGTAACATTGACTCAACGCATCAGCACGCCACCGCAATTCCATAGGCCAGATATGTGTTGGATGACCTGCAACGATGCTCAATGATTTGGATTAGCTTGGTGCATTCATGAGGCGCTCGTCAACGCCTGAAGTTATACCTTTTGAGCTTTATGTTCCTAATACCTGTTACTAAAAGATATTTGATGACGCTGACATTTTTGATGACTTCGTTAATCTTTCAAAGGAGAGGAATGATATGAAGGAAAGTCTAGCGAATTTATAAAGCTCATTGAAAAGAAGGAAGACAAACGAATCAAGCATTTTAGTAGCTAGTCAAACATATATTACGTAAAGAGAGAACATAAAAGCAACGGAGAGATAAAGCCACTTTGAAAGTTTTTTAATACCAAACACGGCAATGTGCTTTGTCGTTGCTTGATAGAGCCACATTATTTGTCAAGAATTCTGCACTTTGTTTAGATTATATAGAAAAACTAGATGAAAAACAACTCATTCCTTTTTTTTTTGAAAATTGTTATAAATTGTTATCACGCTGGAAGATAACTTTCGATGAATGAAGCTACTGTGTTCTGTGGAGAATGAACTTATAAATTAGGTATGTTCGTATCGCAAGATTAAATAATCTGCTATGAGATTGATTGATTACTTTAAAAATTACAACACCTCGTTAACAGAAGTTCATAGAAAATTTTGAACAGTCAAGTGATGTTTTACATTCGAACGGTCCTCACTCTGCTGGATTCGACTCAATGCAAATTTGAACATCCGCATCGCGACAACGACCAGCTGTAAACCATCGACGCGGATAACAGGGATCTGGAGAAGGTGAAGCGCCCAAACATTAGCTGAATGAATTCTTTTCCTATCAAGCCTCGGCATCTCAATCATAACAAAAATTATTGACTATGGAAGTTCAATCAGACGACCCTTTAACGAAAATACATTAGATATTCTCATTTATGTATTTGACATCCAACTATCGAACAGATTCTCCCATTTTGACCAGTCTACTCCAGCTTTGATATTGACTTGCTTAGAATTTTAAGCAACAGCTATCGAAATCAACAATCTTAGAAAACCAATAACAAGATCAAAATCAGTACCGAGATAATGGAAAATTCTGGAAGTTTTGAAAAATCACTGCGCTTTTATGAATCAAACCACAAACAGTTGTTAGATCGGTATTTGTCACGCAATGTCTGAGCTTTATAGAGCATTCAGAGTCTCTTTTTTCGCGAGTTTTGAAAACTTCTTAGTCTTGTTTATCCTCGAAAGAACTTTCAACTCAGGTGGATATTAAGAGTAATGCAAAACAAATTTAGTGGTAGGCCATAGCAGCAAGACAAGCTAAGATAAAGGAAAGCAAGAGTGATCTTGACTTGTATCTTGCAAGGAGAGAACCCCTGTCACTGTGATCCTACGTGTTCGGTGAAATCAACCATCGGCTTTCAACCTTTTAGCGGGACCAAATGTACCGAAAAAGATAATCTGGCCTTTCCGTGGCTTTTTCGTCGGCTAAAGATTTTTCACTAGACTCTTATCACGTTTGATAGCTAAAGCTGTGATTTTTTTATAATAGTGTTTGGTTTCTGAAAAGGCTTCCGTTGTGCGCTGTACAGCACAGAGAAAATTACGATCCGCCTCCGGAGTGTACAGTTAAACTTCTACTTGCTTGGCCTGTATTTTCACAAAAATTTTATAGTCGCTCGATAGCTGAAGAAATGGTGATTGCAACATTTAACTTGATTTATGAAACTTTTTACTCCGCTGTGGCAACGACGAAGATAAAATCTCATTCTTCACTGAAGTGTATTTATGCTCAGCTATCATTGATGCATGGCTTTTTAGGGAAAATCAAGATTCATTCAGCAGCTTAAATCTCAAAAATTTTGAAACTAAGGTTTGTTCCTGAAATGGTCCTCTTAGTACGCTGTAAGAGCAAGAAGAAAATTATATCTCGCCTTCAAAGTAGTCAACACGTTGCTCGAGCTCAATAGCAGGTTTATTAGGTGATACAAAATGACAACCATTATCAGTAATCATTTCCACTCGCTTGGAGATAACGTGTCTTCTCATTTTTTAAAGCTTTAGCAGCGGCCTAGATCTTGACAATTTTAATGCCATATTTCATTTTTGACAAAGCCTTTTTAGTGCGCTGCAGCAGTAAAAAAAAATTATGTTTCACACTTGGCGCGTTTTTCGCTGGACAGAGCTTCACCCCTAGAATTTCAATATCAATAGAAAACTTAAATTTCGCCCATTTCAACGGTGTGTTTGGTTTTTGAAGTAGATTTTTTATTGAGCTGTAGCTGCCTGGAGAGAATTGGGTCTTGCACTTTGCTCGCACTTCTCATCGGCTAAGATGTTTGACTGGCCGTGTATCGATTGCGCAGCTTAATTAACATGTGGCGCGTAGTTTTTGTTATAAATTTAAGAATTTTTCTGCATTTGAGAATGCTTTGTATAAAATATATGACCCTGATACTCCAAAATTTCCTCTACACGCTAATATGCTGTTGTCAACACGCTTAGGCCTATTAGCAAGCTAATTCGGCAATATATGAATATAAAAAGCTGAGCCCATAGAAGAATAGAGCAAAGTTGCTATCACAATTATAGTGCAAAAAACATAGGAATCTCCACGAAACAGTGAGAAAATTTCCAAATAAATAACAACAACACACTAGGTAACGCGCGCCGCATGTGAAAGGCAATTTTATTGTATTGCGTCGGCCCTGTAAAAAGTTTTTTTCCGAAAATAAATGTATTTTCAAAATCGGCAAAATTTGCGCTTTTGAATGATACCGGAAATCTAGTGGGAAGTCTTTGTTTAGCAAAAAAGGCCCATTCAAAAAATGATTTCCGGTAACAGAAAAGTACTAGCTAATGTCTACAGAACATTACAACAAATTTTTCTCTACTAATCTAATATGTGAAACCCGTAAATTTTTTCCGAAACGGAGAAAAATCTTTGATTAACGGAAATGGCGCGCTTGCCGAAACACGCCACGCGGAACAGCTGCAACTGCTGCCTCAAAAAAGTGCAAGCGTAGTTATTTAATTCAAAATTTTTCCTCCGTCTCAAGAGAATCTTTTAGTTTTTTTGATAATCTGATGCCACATGACTTCCTCTACATGCTTATCCCTTTCTATGAATATATAACTCTTATGCTAAGACAACTCTAGGTGAAACGTAATGTTTCTTTCGCTCTCAGCAACTTATGAAGGCCTTTCCAAAAAACAAACCCACTTTCAACAGCTTCAAGCTACAAGCTATCGAATGATAACTGAGAGTTTAATAGAAAACTATCTTCACCCCTTAGGCTAAAAAACAAAGCAGACCACAGATGGAACATAATTTTATTTTCGCTGCTAAAGCCACTAAGGAGGCCCTTAACAATAAGTAGAGTACTGAAATCTCGATTTAAGATATCCATTGATTTCTGGAAGTCTAGAGAAAAGCTTCTTCCAATGAAAATGGTCGATTCCCAAAGTGTTAAAAATCAGAAAGAGAGAGAGAGAGAGAGAGAGAGAGAGAGAGAGAGAGAGGAAAGGAGGAAAAAGAGAGAAAGAGGGAAGGAGGGAAAACGATAGGAAGAGGGAAGGAGGGAAATAGAGAGAAATGTTGTGATGCATTAAAGCCAGTTTTCTTTCATTATTACGGCAACATAAGGCATAAGCCTACTCTTAGCTTGGCTTCCAATTGACGTTACGAAATATTTTCAATCACTTAAAGTTGAATTCCATTCTTTACATTGTAGGTCAGGCAAATTTCGAGAGTATCTTTACAATACGGTAAGGAAGTAAACCTCTAAGATGATATCTGCTTCTTCAAGATTGAAATATGCTAAATAACATTTCTGAGTGACGGTATTCCTTTTTCGGTCCTGATTTTTTCCCACTGACTTTTATTCCATTGAATAAATTATGTTGAAACATCACAATGTGGCTGAACACAAACCGGTCCACAAAAACCCATAGTTGTACACTAAAAAGCAATTGGTAGGTCATAATTGGACTAGTATCATTTGAAGGACTAAAACTATCGTTATTTTTCGTGACTTTCTAGACCTTCTCAGGACTCAGGTGCATATGTGATTTGAACAGCAGAGATGGTGATTCGATGAGACAAGTGATGGTAGACTAGAGCGATGAGGAGAAGTCGTCATTGAAGGGTAAAGCAATTTCAGAAGTAGCCGTGAAAACCGCTTCATAGAGGTCTTGTAAATCTGCTCGCAGAGTTAAACAATAACCAATCACGAATTCAGAAACGTTTCAAAAAACTGTGAAAATCTTGAATCACAAGCGTCTCAAGCAGTATGGTAGACAATTGAGATTTCGAGGTTTTTCATCCAGAAGTCCGATTTTTCAAACAAGTGAATTGCATGATCAAAGCAGATACTAAGCAAAGCTGTAGATAGATTAGATTATCACGTAATATTGTGACCCATTTGTTATAGAGTTATTGTGCGGAAAAAAAGTTTACTAAGATATGTGATTGAATAATAGTGAAATAGGTAGTTGAATAATCATTAAAACAGCTTACCATATACCACCTGCCGTCTGTCACCTGTCATGTCTTTGATCGTCGAGTGACTCTAGACGGCACCAAAGAGTGTTGCGTGCAAAAGCAACAGTAGACTCTCTTTGCTGTAAGGATTTCATAAGTATCACATTTTTTTTCCCAAAGCATTCGTGAAGATTTCTAACCAACGGGTCGGTGGTAATTGGCTGGGTATTTGACAATTCAAAGAAATCGGTCCGTTGTGATTGTTGCCCATCGGTCGTCGCTAAAACGCATTACGTCTTTGGCACCCCTGATTTTCGACAATTTGCAGTGTAAACGGCGTAGCTGACTATAAATCGCTGACGAAGGCCACTTAGATCATTTCTCGCATTTGTAAGACACAGGGTACTTTTCGCACTAGCCTTTCCTTCGACTAAGCGTTTGATAAAGCCAAGCAGCTTCTCATCCCACCTGAATAACGAGGAAGTCTCCGATGCATAATTGAGACAGCAACAATCATTGAGTCGAAAAGGTGGATAAGTAGTCAAACGCCTTTTTGTTTTCCCCAAAACCTTGCTGATTTTTTCTAGTCTCGACGGGCGCTTGCTTTCTACAGCTCTAATCTAGAGCTAAGCCGTTCATTCCATTGACTTTCAGCCTATACAGACATAAGTGGGGCACATTAGGAGATAATTAATCCATTGAGCGTAGAAACACGAAACTAAAAAACATCTTCAGGAACATTTTTTTCTGGAGTTTACGAGATGTTATTTTTTTAAGAACATTGACAAAGCAGACCAACACTTGTTCAACGTAGTTGAGTCTTAGTTTTATAAGAACGATGATATCAGCAGAGCGAAGATGAAGTAATTGTCAACTATATGTTTTTTCTCCCATGTTGTCCAAGTCTATTTATCGTATGACGTTCTGGAAACTGGCAGTAAATATTTTCGCGAGGGTGCATCGCCTTTTGTGACCCCTCTTGTTATGTCAATAGAAATGTAGTCAGGGATGGTGACATTTAGATTGTGAACTCCCTATACGGCTCATAAAGAATCTTTATGCACTGAATAAAGATCTTAGTGCTCAGAGCTTCTATGACTGCTTCTGTTTCAATAGGGACCTTCTCCAAATTGCTGATGTGAGACATAATGGTCACTCCCGCAAAGCTTCAAGGAGTTTTGTTATAGCGTGGATATGGTCTACAGTACAAAATTCTTCTCGAAACCCTGCTTCCCCCATAATTGTCCTTCTCTCAGTGTTTTATTAACCTTGTTCAGAACGGCACGATCGAAGATGTGTTTATTATATAACGAGGACCTTATATTAGCATTTATATAGACATTGGCTGAGGAGGCGAGCGAGATCTCGGAAACGTATGTAAGCACTTGTTATAATAATCTTCGAAAAAAGGCTAAAATCAACTTCTTTGACGGGAACAGATGAGTAAGAACAGAATAACCATTTTCCAAACTAACGAATGGCTAATGAAAAGACGCTGTCCGGCGAAAAAGCAAGGAAGAGCCAGTGTATCACATGTGATATACGCATCCCCACAACGAAATTCTTTCTAATCAGCGCCAAGGCTCATCAAAAATCGGGTTTTCAAGTTATTACGAAAGTACTCGACGAAGGGTTCTGCCCGACTGACGAGACTGTCAAGGTCGAAACACGTGTACCGGGTTGTACAAGAGCCCATTTAACACACCACATGACCGGTTGGCTCAGATAACAGTTATGAGATTTATTGAAATTTGACCGTGGTCTTAAGAGAACGCTCAAAACAAACGGTATAATATATTTCAAAACACCAGTGAAGAGCAATCGAGTGCACAAAACTGCCGATCTAGTGGTTTTCCCTCGACGGCAGTATAGTGAACATCGTTCGTCGTCGCTAAATCTAATGTAGTGACTGGAGCCCCACAGAGGATTGGCTAAAAGACGATAGGTTTTGCTCGACTGACGAGACTCAAAGTCGAAACACGTATTTTGCGCTGTACAAGGAGTTCTTAAGAAGAAAATTAACACTACAGTGAATAGAAAATCTGAAAATTCGTCAACGACGGATATCAGGTTACGAACAGAATGAAAGACACGCTGGGATCTTCACAACATATGATGTCAAACTTTTATAGAGCAGAATCCATTATCTGACAGAGTTATCAATTAGGGAAGTTTTCAGATCTGATATGCATTGTTGTAAATAAAATAAAAGGAGCTCAAAATGTAAATTTTGCATATCAGTTGGTAAACAAAATCGTAAAGACCGATTTCCCCATTATGTCGAGAACATATGGGTTTGTTTTCGAGCTTTGAGATGACAAGAACAGAGACATCTACATGACAACAAAGGTCATGCAAAGCAAGAATTTATTGAAAGCCTTTGTTTTTGAAAATTACGAATGCAAATAGGACGCAGAAAGCCAAATCACATCTAAGATCTCTTTTTGTTTTCAGTAATTTCGTTATGAGCTTTTTTCCGATCGACCACTGATGAGGACTTTATCAGATTATTCTGATGTCTTGTGCCTTCCTATTTCAAAATTGGGACACAAATTACCCATGATTTCCAAATAAATACATTAGAAAGTTTACTAGTTTGATCTCTAGAAAGCACTGAACATTTACATCACTAATATTCTATCCCTGACAATCTATAAGTTTTACTAAAAAGGGCTCCACACAATTTTTTCACCAAAAAACAGCTTAATATACTGAACACTTATGGAGTGATTCACAGTGTCACTTGATTTTGACACTTGAATAAGTGACCCTTATGAAGAATTATGCTGATGGTAGTTTAACACCTTCGGTACGGAGCCTTTTCGCTGGAGAACGTTTTTTTTCGCTGGAAAACCTAAACAAAATTATGTCTCACATTCGGTTTGCTTTGTTCACTCGTCTTGTCAGTGTGAAAAAGCCTTAAGATCTCTGGATAGCCTTCCGATATGCGTTTGTTAACCATTTAATAATGTCAGTTTTGAAAATTTTGAGATTTCGTTTAGTTCCTGAAGAGATCTTTGCAGAGTGGTGTAGGAACAAAAGATTGCGTTCCATTCCACGAGTTCTCCTCCTACGTATGAGATACATGTCCACCAAAAGCATTTGATCGAGTACCAAAAAAAGCCTTTTTAATTTTTTCGAAATGGTAAGAACTTTTCAATAATTTAATGAAAGTCGCGCTGCCACTGGCAGTCTCAATTACCGTCTTGAAAGAGCGCAATTTAGAGTGCTCACATGAACTCTTTTTCCGTTTTGAAACATTTTTAAGTTTCAGTTTGTTATTGAAAAAATTTTGTCCTATCTTTTTATAGATAATAGCTTCCCATTTTCTTTTTGCACTACCAAATAAACCGGGTATGAAGTTCAAGCAAAAAGCTGTGTATTTCGAGTGCGAAACGTGACCATGTTGCTACTACAGTACACTGTAAAGGCATTTTGGAAATTTAATTTAATTTGAGAGTCACCAAAATCATCGCAATCAAATGATTGCTAATGCAACCAATGCGCTCCCGCAAATGGGACATAATTTTCTCATAGTCGATGCCACGGCGCAAAATATTTTTTTCCCGAAAACCAAGTCAAACCATTTAGAAAACGTTGCCGAAATGATGACTCGGAATTTTATGTATGGAAAAGAGACAAATAGACATAGGTTAATACTTATTTACGTGTGATTCGGAACATACCGAATACGTCGTTTTTCCGCTACATCGGAGCGTCATGTCCATGTGCACCCGTTTCGGCGCAAATTTTTCGGTGGACTCGAAAAGATACGAGGTGAACTGTTTTCTTGAGGCAGTCGTCCCATTGTTTGGTGCCCAGGGAGGAAAAAAAAGAAGTTACAGGACAGAAAGAGACAGCTTTTGATACACGAATTTTAAGGGATTGTTCAGTCGAGCATGTACACTTCCGCATCCATGTTGTCTCATAAGCGCAATAATGTAATATTCCCCACTTACTGATAAATTATAAACATCAACGCCTCATAGGAGTTTGGTATGGATTCGAAATCCTTACTCTTCTAAAATTTGTCTGATTGAATCACTTCGGAAATCGCCACTCCAGATTTCTGTTATCAAATATAATACATTTTACACCACTGAACTACCATCCAAGAATCTAAATTCATTGCACAACGAACAGCATTAGAAACAAAGATAAGGACAATAAGCCACTTATGTATCCAAGTTACATTTATAATTATGACCACATTATGAAGGAAACGCATAACACATTGGCTAGTGGTGGCGTGCAACGCATACAAGGTACTAGCTCAATCCCTCGGTAAGCACTTCAAGCTTTCCCCTTGGAATCGCAGAGACTTCCGTGAGTAGACAACAACACTGACTTGATATGTCGGATGCACTCCATCAATTACCATATAGGCCAAATAAGCCGTCAATCACCTCTATTTGCTCATTCATTCACCAAGCTTTTAAACGATAGAATTCCTTAAGATCATGACCAAAGGCCTTAATAGAACTATGACTCTATTTGAACTGTTCCAGACCAGTTCGTCATATGATCAAAGCGCTGGTAAGTTTTACAACTGATCCACCACAAAAAGGGATGCCATTTTATGGAAAAATACGTTCTATGAGCTTTACAATGTTGAAAAAACAGCTCATATAAACATTTATGCAACTTGAAAAGAAATATAAGAAAACAACGTAGAGCAGTATACGCGTCTGCGGCGTAAATCTGTCCCATTCACAACAGTACAATGCTAGATAATATACAATTTTAGTTTCTCTTAGGAAAGAAAAAACCAGTCACAAAGGAAATATTCAGATGTATGCTGTGTACAATAGCTTAGTCATCACATATTTTACATGGTACAGACTGGACAAGATGCATAGACTAAGCCAATGGCAACGTTCCAATCTATTCTCCATCGATAAATCATTGTCATGAGATGGCTAAGTTATAGTCAAAAATAGAACATTCAGCAAAGTTTTTGCATTTCGTTAGACATCTAAGGTTTCAGGAGTAACATAGAACTAAAATATACTGTAAAATGTGTAACGCTGCACCATGAGACACGCACTAAGAGCACGATATAGTTCATATTTTTGATAGGTTTAAACTACCGGATCAACATGAAACATCATTTTTAGAGGCACCTGGATGTATTGGGATGCTATCATAAAGCCGATATAAGCAACAGAATAGAATAGGGGGCCAATTGAAGCAATAAATTAACACTTTTTGGAAAAAAGTTCTGACGATATGCGCGCTGTAGCACGTGAGAAGCAAACACTACATAACAACAAAAAACGATCATTATCACAAAACAACGTGACTACAACAGTTAAAGATGTTCAGGTAAGAGAATCGATGAGCATGTGGAAAGTCGGAAGATTATCAAAAAAGGAACCACGACTGGTAATGTGCACAAATCCATGAGCGAGTCAACTTCTACTAACATGTGCTTTAATGAGATAAATCGAAGATTTTCCTAGCAAAGGTTCAAAGATGACCAAAGTTGAGGAATATATCGTAAAATAAAAGCTTCCCCCATAGAAAAAGAGCGTTACTGTGGAGGCAACCGGCATAGTGGAGAGGACGGTGATTGACTAAAGCTAGAGGGATTCGTCTGCTGTTTTGATATAGGCTCCTAAATAAATATTAAGTCAGGTGACTGGCAACTCACAAATAGACGTAGGACGACCGTACAACCAAGAAGACGCAAATGGCTCACAACTGATAAGCCTCTAAATTAACCACGCTTAATTAACTTAACCCAAAACAAGACTCACCAGGTATGGATTCTCACAACTCGTTGACGATGTGGTAGTATTACCATCTCTACCTAACGAAGAACCTACAATAATACAGAATGAAGACTAACAAAGCTCGCATACAAAATCATCGTGTGTGAAGAACCAAGTTAACTCACGACAAGAAACCCAATAATTTTGTATACAAAATAACCCGTACAACTCAATCATCGCAATCCATTTTCCAACCCTTAAAAAACAAGGTTTTTTCGCTTTCGCTTCGGACTTTAGGTAGTCATTCGATAGCTTCAGTCTCGGAGATTCTCTGAAAGCACCTAATTCCGGAAAAGGCCATCATGGTAGGCTGTAGCAATGACAATAAAATTGAATTCACACTCAAAGCGCATTATTGCGCGTCTTTTCGCTATTTATTCAGAGTTTCTCTTTACCGTTCCATCGATTTTTTCTTGATTGGGCGTATAACATTGTAGAAGATAATTTGTTCCATCGTTATATAGCCTTAGGTTTTCATTTTCATGCTATAGTGTCAAATACACTCGCTACTAAACCTGGGCCTGAACATCCTAAGGCTACGAGGGCGGAACGTGATCTTATCGCTCTTCCACCGAAAACCTTTCTAATAACCAAACTTAATCTCAGAATCAGCAATTTTTGTTATCAAAGGAGTACTAAATAGTCTGCTTGAAGGCGGTCCACAAATCCTCGCCACCACAGAGTCTTCTACTGCAAATATTGCAGAAACCCAGCCACGCAGCCATTCACACACTCTAACCGAGCAAGAGCTGCGCATCGAGTGTGAAACTCAATTTCAACTTCGCTGCTACACTTCAAAAAAGGCCTCTTCAGAAAGCAGGCGTTGTGATTGAAATCGTCGACATTTAAACTATTTGCGATAGATGACTGCTAAAAATTTGCAAAAGCGGAAAAGGCCTGCCCCTAAAAGGTTGAAAAATGGATTACGATAAGCAAATTGTCCAAGAGAGCATTCATTTTAACCTTCAGAACTTTTGCTGGTTGTGCTGAGCGGTCTCCCACGATGAATTTGTTCGATATCCTGCTTAGAACCTCCAAGTTGTTTCACAGGATGTGCAGCAGCTGCTGAAGAACTTGTACTCCGCATGATCGGTATAAGACCACGGACCTACAAAATTCTACCTATAATACGCTGAAACATGAGCAGAATAAGATCATAAGAGATTTTTTCGGTTGATATAGTTTTAACAATCAAATACTCATGTACATGTTCAAGTACATTCAATAATACAATTGCCTTTTAGTGAATTACCAATTAACGTTTTAAGAAATGTCTGCAAGTGTACTCATGTCTCCAACTATCTCAAATCTTCTACAACATTATTACGGTGAGTATTTGAATAATAAATATGATGTTTTATTACTTGCAAGTGCCTCGAAAACGAACCTTTGTCATCTACAGAACAGACTTTTCACTTTTTGAATCCAAAAACTGTTTAGAAAACAATTTCACCTTTTCTACATTTGGCTGGTTGCTTCCAGCTTGTGGTTGAAGGTCGATGAAACTTTGAAGTTCATGAACCGATCCTGGTCCCATGTGCACGATATGCATGAAATCACTTGGATACGATATCGGCAAATTGCTCCTTCGATCGCCGGCACTGAAAATCCAGTAAAAAAAATAGTGTTCACTACGATACACAGAACTATCTATGACTGACCGAGCCTCATCTTTTCCCGGAACCCGAACGGAAAACTTGCGCTTTCCTTGTTTTCGTTTACCCACCGCAGACGAAGTCCCACTTGGTGAAACTTGTGGCACATAAAGCGCATCTTCGTCTAAAAAAGGACAACCAAAGTGGAGCCTACTAAGGCAGAGTTAACCTCTTTGAGGACTAAACTCAGTGAAGACCTAGTTGAAAAAAAAACTTGACATCCTTTATTGAGACTAGGTATTCCTCACCTGAAAGCACATCACACAACATGACAACAAATGGTGCATCGTTCACTATACATAAAGAAAGAAGGCCATCCGGTGTCAAAGGCGTAGCTGTCCTGAAAAAAGCTCATGTTATGAAAATAATGTTCACTTGACGGACCACACTTTGATACTTATATCTTTCGTAATCTTCAAGTGCAAACGCAGAACTGTGAAAATGAAAAAATAGCAGATCGAAAATATCGATATTTCCAGGTAGCGCAAAATTTGCCCTATCATTCAAGAAATCCTGAGAAAAAAGTAACCTGAGATTAATTGTTTGAACCCATTCGGCAGATCTCACATCAAAAACGTCAACTTGATTCTCAGAATACACACAAAGATGAGGACTAAGGTGTGCGAAACCGCCTGGTCGTGGAGCCGATGGGAACATTAATTCCTGTGACCGACTTCTCCGACCTGATTATAAAATTCTGACTTAAATAATGACACAAAATTCAATAATTCCTATAGCTTTCAATTCAAAACTATTCACTCAAATTTTTACACAACCCCATTTCACATGTTGTGAGTCACCTCTCTAATTCAACTTAGTCATCCGGAAATGACCCTGCACATGAGGAAATTAGACCACAAACTGACGACTTATCGTGTGCTCTTGTTCCTGACGTGATGAATGTATAAAAAATTACAGATTCTCTTGGATTACAGAGAAAGACTAGCAAGAATTTCAGAACCAACAAGAGTCGTTTTATTTGACCGCTTTTAGTAGTGGTATGATGCTATAAATATACATCTGATAATGTTGAGTGATATGCAAAACTTTGGACCTCGGACGGGAATCGCATCTACATCTCATCCCTTTCAGGGGCACATGTAAATAATCATTACGCTATCGACGCTCATATTCTGCTACCGCTCTTTCCACGCTATAGCGCATCACACTGTCAGCAGCCAACTATCGATGGTCTGGCCTGGAAAGCCAAAACGGTTCTGAACCTAGTTACGCTGGCAGATAACCCGTTAAACGCGATTAAATAAAAAGAATTCTGTTTGATCATCCAATACCCAATCTCTGTTAACGTAACTGGGCTCAGTGTGTTATCAACTACCTAGGCCAGACCGCTGACGGTTGGCTTGCTGACAGATAGACGCGTTGCAGCGTAGAAATAGTGGTGGCAAAACAGGCTTTGGTAGTGGAACGAGTCAAAGCACGCCTTTGTATAGGGTGATGTGCGGGTTCGAGTCCCGCCTGACGCAAAAGTTTAGCACATCACACAACATCATTGGGTACACTTGTGTCACCATACCACCGTTACAAAGGTTGAAGGAAGAGTAATCCTTGTCTATGACATATTTGAAAATTTGAGTATGAAAAATTACCCTGAGCATCAACGTAGAGCCCCAGCTTGTCAAACACCAATAAATACTCTCTCGACGATGGTTCTGCTGCTTCTCCATTCAATTCGATCATGAGCTGAGCTTCGTAGTTCGACTGACTGAGAAATTGTAGCGACTGGTCTTCCATATTCACAAGTGCTGGAAAAAAATAAGAGCACTACGATAGATCCATGGTACACTTAACTGCACCAGAGGAGACCAGAAGAGCGATTAGCTTACAAATATGCTTCGAGTTTGCCTGATCTCCTAACGCCCATGTACGAAACGAATGTGTGAAGCCAACGACTAGTCGGTCACCTTCGATTGCTAACGATTGCGGTAATCCCGGCATAGCTAGCTCCTAGAATAAACGCGGCACGCATTAGAGCATTTCGCAACACTCGTTAACTCGTTTACGGAGCCGCGTGCGTCCGTTTGAATGCACGCGTGCTTGCCTGTATCACTCGTTGCACAGAGCTTTTGCGTCATTTCTTAACATTTGGTAGTTGAAAAAAGGGATTTAAACAGTATACTCGATGTTCAAGAACCGCTTGTCATGAACAGTGAAATGAAATCATGCGTCATCTTCGATGTGCACTTTTTGCGCCTTCCTTTTTGCCTTCAAGTGGCATTCTCGGCTACGGAGAAGGCGAAATATGCCGAGACGTTGATTGCTCAGATTCTATTATAACAACTCCGTATTTCAGCTTACCAGGAGAAAACTTTGAACTAACGGACAATGCCGAAGCGACTTTCCTCGACCTCAACATAACCGAACATTTTTTAAATGATTAAGCCTGCTGTGAGCGCATGTGCGCAGTGGTTAGAGGTGCTCTTCGTCGCACACGAGGTCAATGGTTTGATCTCGCGCTCATGGCTTACTAAGCCATCCATCCCTCCGGGGTCGGTAAATTGGTACCAGGCAGGTCTCAGACTTGTTTGGGAGAATGAGCAGCACTGACTCGATTCAGCGGGAGGCCACCGCGAGTCATTGGTAAAAAGCCAGATATGCACTCATTCACCTCAAACGAAGTTAAAAATTGAAGTCGAATGCATGGCGCATCCCTCAGGGATTGATCAACGCCCGAGAGCTTTATCCTTTTATCCTTTTTAGCCCTGTTGCAGAAGTTTGATTATAAAAATTTAATCGGCTAACATTTTGATGTCTTCGCCTACTCAGGGCCAATAGATCGAGTCGATTGTCCACAATCGTTCCTCCTCGTTGAAATTTCCATCTCTGTTGTCGATCAAGTCAAAACTTTTCCGGTGGAGCACCACTCGAACGAAAAATCTTACTAGATGATGTCCTTATATACAGGATTGAGCGTATGATATTTACCTAATCACCTTGTTAGTGATTTGTTATTTTCAGACAAGCTATCCTGCAAAGGCCGCCACTAGATAGACATCATACAATTCATTTGTATATAGGAATCTCGCCAAGTGACATTCATCATTCAAACGATGCTTCATCGAAGTTAGTTCAACTCGTACGAAACGAAGAGAAGACTTCAACGGGGATGAATCACTGTAACCGATCGACTCGAATCATCAACCCTGAAGTGTACGAAACGCGTCGAAACGTTAGACCGAACAAACTTTCGTATCAACACCTCTTTAACTGGCTTAATCAACAAAGAAAAAATTGCCAAGGTGAAGCAGCTTGATTAGTCTGTCTTGGGAATCAGTGATTATTATTTCAATGATGATCCTCATGTTAACAAATCCACAAAAATTTTGTTCATTCCATCTCATCGATTGTTTTTAAACCTCGCTGTAAACATTCAATGTATTCCGTGGGAATGTTTGAACCTTTTCGAGATTAGTACGTTATTAACATACGCAGGTTTCCCCAGTCTCGCCCGCTTCATCAGTGCCACACGTATCACACTGAATCCTACTTTATAGCAGAGATGGGAAGACGTTGTAGCGATAGCACGTGATGTTGTGTTGCCACCACTTTTTCAGCCAATGGATTACACACAGCTGATGGCGAATATGTAGACCATCCATCTCATGGAATGTTTGGAACTCCTTGATCCATCGATTGAAAAAATGGTGATAACACAATATCACATGCAATCACCATAACGTCTCCCCATCCCCAGAATTTTCTATAGGGCGTGTAGCACTGATGAAAGCGGGCGAGACCGCTAAAACACGTATGCCAATGACGTACGCACTTCCAAAAAGGTTTTAAACGTTCTCGCAGACTATATTATGTTTATAACACACACAAATCTCTGTCAACACTTCCACCTACTTCTACAAATTGCAGTTTGAATTGAAAAAACTACTCACAAGCACTGACAAAACAATGTCAAGAAGAGCGACGAAAAACTGCGCTTGCAGAAATATCCTCAAAAAACAATAGAAATCACCTTCCATTTCTTGTGCCTTTTCTCACTACGGTCAATCTGATAGATGATGACACTCTTCTTTATCGCCACAGCTATATAGTGTACATTTCCGACTGAGCTAGCGGCCGAAGACGTTCCAGAAATACTACCAGCACTCATCGACATTAGATGACAACCTTTCGTTTCCGCCACCTAATTCAAAACTGATATTAAGTAAAAAGATTGATAATGTAAGATTAGCTACAAATTATGACTACAACTTCTATTGATAAACTTTAATGACCTTGATCCACTTCAAATCTCGCCCGTCAAGTGCAGCAGACGGCACCAACCGGACATGTCGATCTTTTGTAGGACCAACCATTACGAGTATTAACTGGAAATCATGATCTTAATGAAAATTTTCGGACCACGATGGCTTCCTCTGCAATTGCATGGACGATATGAATAAATTCCAAGTCATAAATGCCCGAAAAATTATGACCTTCAGCTTTATACAGCATATTTCACCTTTCAGCAAATTCATGGACTAACCCTTTGCGGATGCCACTAAATTGACTTCCGCAAGCGGCGCGCGATGCCCGTTATTTAGTGAGGATTTTTTTCCATTTCGAAAAAATATAGGTACTTTTGTGATATTCTGACACCACATAATTTCCTCTACACGCTCACGAACTATATTTCTACTGCATATACGACTCTTACGCGTGAAGAGTATTCCGGGCGTGAAATTTGATTTTCCTTTCGCTCCTACAGCGCACTATAAAGACCTTCTCAGAACAGATCTAGCTTCGGATTAGCAGGGCTTGTTCTATCGAATGAGTATCAATATAATGTAATTAAAAGCCAGTCACAGACTCCATTCGTGGAAACAAACCACTTCGAGCGTGAAACACAATTTATAGCCGCTGCTAAACCCCTTAAAAAAAAGCCTTTTATAGAAAACAAGTGCACTGTTTAAATTGCTAGAATTTGAGTTTTCGAATGACTACTGAAATTTTAGCGAAGAAACTCTGCCCAGCAAAACAGACTGGAAAAAAGCTGTGCATCGAAAAAGATGCACGCCGTGCGCAAAAAAAAAGTGAATTCCGCTAAAGCCCAAAGATCTTTACCGCGATGAAATTATAATTCTAGTACCTAGATACCCTCTTTGCTTTTTTTCGTCCCTAAGGTGAAATTGTTAAATAGGCGACAAACCCTCCAGAAACCGGCACTGCCCTTGATACGCCTTTAATGCTTGTTCCATAGCGCTTGCATCGAAGCTTCAAGGCTTATATGGATATTTCTGGACTTAAATGTTACTTTCGAACATGCGAATGTTTGCAATGACTTTTGCTACGTCAAAATTTCTTGGAAGTACCTGCTCGGACGCGTTGAACTCCACCTTTTCTATGAAACGACCCTTGTTTTCCTTTTCGCCGCCAACTGCCACTAACGTCTAAATAATACATAACATAGGTTGATCTAACCAAATTTGAAAACTGACAGTGGACAGGTTTGAGGTAAGCAATGAAAGAAAACTCAATAAATTATAGTACTTTAAATACCTCACGATCCAGTTCAACGCAATACATTCCAACGTCGGCAAAGCCTATAACCACTTTGGTTCGGTCGATGACAACGGCACATTGTGCCACCCGTATTGATGGTAGACTGGTGACATCAAACACTTCCTAGAAGAAGAGAGAGACATCTGAAGTAATTCAGTTCACAGAGTTGTTCCATAATTGCTTTCAATCTCAAGACTTTTTTAGTCAATTGTTATCTATTTGGAAAAATCAGAGTACTTTTGTTGGGGATAAGGAAACGAATATTCAACCTCATTACCTGTACGAAAACTTTTCATAGATGTGCTAGTAATGATTCGAAATCTTAAACCTCCGGCTACAGCCGTATATGACCGGTTTTCGGACTGACCCTTTTATAGCGCTGCAAAGTTCAAAATGAAATTATGTTTCACACGCGTATATTTCTCGCCGAACAGAGCTCTTTTTTGAACTACGAGTAATCATTCGATAGCGTAAGACTTAAGAATCCAGCCCTATGCTTATATTCTGCAGAGACCGTTTCTCTGAAAAGCATCAAAGAATATAAGATCAAGTTCACATACACAGGCAAGGAGATTTTGGATTTTCTACGGGGTGAGGGGCTCAGAGCGGATTTGGCCGTATCAACACGTTAGTCGATCGACTGGACCTTCCGCGGACCATCGGAAAGTACGACTTTTGTTATTCAATTAGAAACTGCTTCTCTAGACTCCAGATTAAACGTCTGACTCTAATGCTAAAAGATTTGCTGCACACGTTCAAGTGCTGTTTATGCTTGCAGCGAAGGAGTAGTTGAATTGCGCGGCCGATGTAAAACATAATTTCAGTTTGAACGCTACAGCGTTATAAAAGGGTCTTCCTGAAAACCAACCATGTACGGTTCTAGACAGAAATTCGAGTTTTTGAATGGTCACTAACATTCAACTGTACAGCGAATGAGGTCGAATATTCATTTGTTCCCTTATAACAAAAGGAATTCGATCATTCAATCAAGGATATAAACACCATCATCCATATACTTTGTCTTATCGTGGCTGAAAGGTGTTTCTAGGTGTCGGATTGCAAAATGCATCTAGGGGAGGTCAGTTCCCACAGCAAGGCCACCCAACCTGATGAAGAGAGTGCGTCATTTTCACCCGAAGATCCCAGCTAGGAGAAAACCATACCAGAAATGACCGCCGTCATGGTAGCTAATAGTCGCAAGTAGTAATCCTCCTCTAATCCACAAGGGCAGGCGACTGCTCTGATGTAGTGCCGACCTGAGGAAGCCCCGACTACGCTTATTTCGGGGCTCCAGAAAGCAAACAGTCAAATCACACAGTTTCTCTCGTGCAGGCGCTCGCACGATCGGTAAAGACGGGCCGTCCAAGTATTCAAGTAAGTATCACGATCACAATCAATCATATACAACCATTCGCAGGGTAAAGATTGGATTTCTTTCTCTCTCAGAGAATAAGACTGGCGATTAATCCCTTGCGGACGGAGGCATTTTAGAGTTGGCGGGCGGTTCCGACGGCTACAAAGAGAGGCTTCTGCGAGCGCTTTGATGCTAATCTGGTAGTTTTCTAATGAAATTCATACCTTTTTGCACCATAAATGGATTTCTGTGCCAGTAAATGGTTGAAATACGGTTGATTAGACTCCAATGATGTTATTTTTATCAAGAATACCGTAGTTGGTTCCATTTATAACTAACACTTTCAAAGGAAAAAACAAGTACGTATAATATGATATGTTCAGAATCTCTACGAAATTTATGGGAAGCTTTATTTCTATAAACATTCTGTGATTAGTTACCCACAATTTGAGTCAAAGTTTGTCTTCAATTTCTTTCAGTTTTCATGTACGTTGTAATAAATTATGTATATGTTTATTATGTGCCTAAATTTCATCACAAAGGATAAGGATAAAGCTCTTAGGCGTTGACCAATCCCTAAGGGAAGCGTCATGCATTCGTCTTTAATATCCAACTTCGTTTGAGGTGACTGAATGCATGCCTGGAGGTGACATGCGGTGGCCACTCGCTGTAATCGAGTCAGTGCTGTTTATCCTCTTAGACAAGTCTGCAACCAGTCTGCTATCAATTCACCAACCCTGGAGGGATGGATGGCTTAGTGAGCCATGAGCGCAAGATCGAACTATCCACCTTGTGTGCGACGCAGAGCGCCTTTAACATAATTCATCATACTGGCTGAAGATTGGAGAATAATGAACGGTTCGTCAAAAATAGTGCTGCTTATTGCATGGGATCCCACTTTATATAACTCTCAATATTTTTTCATCATTAGTGCTACAGACTCTCAATACCTAGATTAATGCGTAGTTTCATTCGAATTCTTTAGTCATGGCTAAAGCATGCGAAAGAGTGATGGAGGGATGCAATTCTTTCCCCTTATCTTTACTCTGAGCGCAATGTGGCGCAGTGGTTAGAGGTGCCGTGCGTCGCACACGAGGTCACTGGTTCGATCTCGCGCTCATGGCTCACCAAGCCATCCATCCCTCCGGGGTCGGTAAATTGGTACCAGACAGGTCTCAGACTTGTCCTGGGAGGATAAGCAGCACTGACTCGGTTCAGCGGGAGGCCTCCGCGAGTCCTTGTCAAGGCCAGATGTGCATTCAGTCACCTCAAACGAAGTTAAAAATTGAAGTCGAATGCATGGCGCCATCCCTCAGGGATTGATCAACGCCGAGAGCTTTAATCCTTTATCCTTTATCTTTACTCTGTTTGGAACCTTTGCTAAAAGCGTATTTCTTACATTTGTAAAACTTTTTGGCAATCATTCTGTAACTAAAATCAAGTGAATTTGAACGACGTAATAAATCTCTTGAAGGCTGTTTTTTCAGCTGTAAGAGTTGAGATAAGATTTTGTTTCACATTCAAGCATTTCTCGCTGATCAAATTTTTTCATGAGCAATTAACAATTACTAGCTAGGACAAATCTTAACAATTTCAACGAAGTACTTGATTCATGGAAAGAACTCCTGAGAGCGCTGTAGAAGTCAAAGAATATTAGGTTTCGCAAATCTGGATTACATTAGTTGCCAGCTTCCTCTTCTGATCTATTGGAAAAACGCGTTTTCAGAATTTTTTTGAGCCTTATAATAACTGTTTGATAGCTGAAATCTCGACAATTTTGGAAGTTTATTTTATCTTCAAATGGCTTCTCTAATGCGCCCTAATATTAATATAATAATATCTTTCACACTCAAGTATTTCTCATTAAACAAAGATTTTCCGCTAGACTTTTACCCGCCCGGGTTCCACGTTGATTTTCTGCGCGGCAGGCGGCCAGACCACGCGGCGGCCCATTGAGCGCGGGCCGTGTCAGTGACAATGTATGTACGTTTGCAGTGAGATTTAGACTCTTATCGCCACTAAAAGGGCGCATGTGGCGTAGTGGTTAGAGGTGCTCTGCGTCGCACACGAGGTCAATGGTTCGATCTCGCGCTCATGGCTCACCAAGCCATCCATCCCTCCGGGGTCGGTAAATTGGTACCAGACAGGTCTCAGACTTGTCTGGGAGGATAAGCAGCACTGACATGGTTTAGCGGTAAGCCACCGCGAGTCATTGTGAAGGTCAGGTATGCATTCAATCACCTCAGTAAAAGTTAAAATTGAAGTGGAATGCATGGCGCATCCCACAGGGATTGATCAACGCCGAGAGTTTTATCCTTTTATCCTTATCGCCACTAAAACGGATTTGATCGTAATAAAAGTGGGAATGTGGTAGAGGAAACTTCAGTAAGGCTATGTTTGGTGAAACATGCCAAAATAATCATAAAACAACGAGCTGCTCGTCAAAAATGACACTGCACACTGCAATGCGGCGCCCTTTCAACGTTTGTTCGCAGACACTTTTCAATATTAGGGAGTTTCAGAAGTTAAGACTTCTATAGAACAGTAAAGGAGACTTCGCCCTACTATCTTATGGGTGGAAACTTTCTGTAATTTCACTTATATTCTGAATGAACATCGCCATCGCGCAACCTATAATTAATGCACTGCTTTTTCTAAAACGCCACACTTTGGAAAGAGACCAGATACTTGAAATGAAAGGGTCATAGTTCGCACTTTTTGAACCATTTATGCTTTCTTGTTTGTGTTCATCCATATTTCACTCATGCTGATAATTCATTTCGTTATACGCGTCTTGTTTCCGATTTCTTGAGAGGAACGCGTTTGCTGATTTCCTCACAAGCTTTGTTATTCTTTCGATAGCTCAAATCACGAGAATTTTGGTGTACTTCATTTCTTTGGAAAGTCTTTCTCCAACTCGCAATACGCGATCGATCCCACGAAACCCAAAATTTGATTGCTACACCTCAGTAAGCAGTCTTTTTTAATAACTATGTATTTAGTTGTGATTGTCAAAATTCAGGCTGTCGAATAACTACTAAAGATCTGAAGAAAAGCACTGTCTAGCTAGAAAGTTTGAATCTGAAGCATATTTTATTTTGCTTGTTACAGTGCAATGAAGGTCATTCCAAAGACTAATAGATTTCCGAAATTTTCGAGACTTGAACTTTCAAATGGCTGTTAAAGTCTTGGAAAATCACAAACGCGTTCTCATGAGAGCTCGAATCACGGGTTCGGAAAATGAAAATGATCCGGATTTGTGAAACCCGATTCTTTTGGGTGTTATGGCGCAATGACAAGTCGCTTACAAAACCGTCCAAGTATTAAAATTGTCGAGGTTTGGGCTATCGAATGTGTATTGAATTTTTAAGGTGGAGCTCTATTAAGTGGAAAATGCTCGAGTTTGAAACATAATTTACCTTTGCTATAACAACGCAATGAACAACGCAATAATTAGCCTATTTTAAAAAATTAAGATACATCTCTGAACTTCCGTGATTTAAACAATCGATTAACTACTAGAACTCTGAGCCTACTTAGGAAACGCATATCTCTCAGGGGATCGAAACGGAGTGCAGATTACGAAAATAATTCATCCTATGTCAAGAGCAAATCATGCAGGTGATCAAACGACAATTTTGCTCACATGCAAGGAGCCAGGCTATGCCCACATGCAAAAAGCCGGGCAACTTATACTCTCATTCCCAAATATGCAACTTTTTGGGAAGTAGGATTGTTTAAGACATGGGCTTTCCTTTCAACGAAAATCCGCTCATGGAACTCATTCCAGTCATGTTCAGTCTTTGCGTAGAGATGGAATGTCCTTGGAATCCAAATTCCATTTTCTTGAATTGAACATGCACCGCGTGCAGTTGAAACAGCGTGCTTTTAATGCAAAATATTAGAAGGATAAATCTCTTGGTGTCGAAGAGTCCTTGAGGTATGCGCCATGCAATCCTCTTCAAATTATATTTCGTTTGAGGGGATTGAATGCATAACTGACCTTCACAATGACTCGCAACTGCCTACTGCATATTGAGCCAAGAGCGCATGTGGCGCAGTGGTTAGAGGTGCCCTGCGTCGCACACGAGGTCAATGGTTCGATCTCGCGCTCATGGCTCCCTAAGCCATCCATCCCTCTGGAGTCGGTGAATTGGTACCAGACTGGTCTTAGACTCTGTCTGGGAAGATAAGCAGCACTGTCTCGGTTGAGCGGGAGGCCACCGCGAGTCTCTGTAAAGGCCAGATATGCATTCAATCACTCTAAACGAAGTTATAAATTGAAGACGAGTGCATGGCGCATTCCTCAGGGATTGATCAACGCCGAGAGCTTTATCCTTTTATCTTTTATATTAAGCCAGTGCTGCTTATGCTCCTAGACAGGTTACCGACTACGAAGGAGTGGAAGGCTTGGTGAGCCATAAGTGCGAGATCGACGCAATGACCTCGTATGTGATGCTGAGCAACCTCTAATTAATGCGCCACAATGCACTCTTGAGCACAAAGTCATCATTTTTTTCCTATTAGCAGAACTTACTATGAGGGGTTCTTCACTAATTCGGTTCAGTATTGAGTTTTCCAGTTTTTCAAGCTGTTGAATGATTACTAATAATCTAATGACAAAAGCTCTGCTGAGTGGAAAATGAAGGAAGATACGAACACAATTCACCCAGTGCTACAATTCCATTCAATTCGTGAAGAATAGTGGACTTTTTCAAGAACGCTCGACGGTCCTCCCACTGGAAATATTTTTATATATATCCTTTGCCGTACTATTCTCATCTAACCTGATATGAAATCACTGTATGACATGGAAAATTCCGCTGTGAAGTTCAAAAAAAGGACTGCGATTGCAAAATGTTCTCTTTTATTGGTTAGGAAAACGTAGTATGAAGGTCAAACCACAAACAAAGCACAGTATCAGAACCTGGCATTTCTCAAGCTATCGAACGACTACAGAAATATGGACTAAAGAAAAAAAGAAAGAAGTGTTGAATAACAGTTGGAAATGTGTTCATTTTTGGGAAGATATTTTTCTTGTTGGAAAATAGATCATTTCTTGACACATTGGGCGTCTTTCGAATTTAAAAAAAGCACAATACTTTCTACAGAGATCTCTTTATTGGCATTTCATCATTGGATAGTGATAATGTTCTCCTGGAACCATGACACACAAGTCCCCCACATTTCCACTTCTGATGCGTTGGACGTAGAAAACTCTGGTACGCTAAAAGCCTCACGGGTCTATACGACCCATATGGTACACAATAATCCTTCGACTACCTAAATCTCGACGACTCCCACAGGACTTTGTTTTTCAGAGAAACTCCTTATCATACTCTAGCAGTCAAAAGATTAGTTTCGCAGTTAATTGACATGTTGCAAAAAGCGCGCTCACTTGGGGACGATATCACAAATTTCACCCTTTGGAATTCAAAACTCAACATCTTCTTTTGACTGTTAACAACGCTCTTCGAGAGTCCCTCCCAAAATCAACTATTTTTGAAATCGTTGAGATTTTGCGTTATCGAATGGTTATTGACATTTATAGAAGAAACCTTATCCGGCAAGAAATCCTTGAACGTTAAACAAATTTTTTTTTTCGACTCGTGCAGCGCAAAAAGCAAACCATTGAGATATAAAGTGCAACCATTCAAATTCACTTAATTTCAGCTATCAAATGAATTTCAATTTCAGCTATGAAAAATAAGATACTGAAATCTAGTGGAACAAATCTCTTCCTGAAAAAAAACCTAGTGGATCATCGAGCGCAACGTTTGAAATACGATTGCTTGCGTCAGAAATTGTTGCGAAAAGTAAGGATTTTCAGAACAGTTGGATGTTATTCTTTCAAAAAAACGGTGAGAAAAGTTGTTTCAATGATGCTCAATTTCCTTCTGGCAAAAATGTTTATAAAAGTCCAAATCTAACCATAGAATTCCAAAAAATCCGCTATGAATTGGAAAAATGGACTACGATTGCAAAACGTCATCTTTTATTTATTAGTAGAACGTACTATGGAAATCTTTTCACACATCAAGCTTACTATCAAAATCACAAATTTTTCAAGCTATCGACTGACTACAAAACATCAAGAAGATAGGAGAAAATGTTCAATAACAGCTGTAAGTCAATCCTTTCACAAGTACATGGTTTTTACCCTCTGAAAAGACAAGATTTTGGGAAGCATTAAAGTTAATCTTGCTAAAATTACTCATACAGAAGTTTTCTCAGTGATATTTCATCGTTTTGATGAACAATGCTCGTTTGAAAACTTAATTAACGCAAATTTCTACTGAACACGCACCAATCTTCGTAACCGTCTAAACGGTGCGCCCAGCTGATGGTCACAATGACGCACATCGTCCGCACAGGGTAAAGAAGTTGGTGAGTTACTTTCGAACTAATTGTAGTCTTCAAATTTTTTTCTCCGGCAGATGCTGCTTCAGGGCACGGTGTGATGAAAATTTAATGAAGCATTATCACTATATAGTGGATATGGTACCGTGGTCCTGAATTAATTTCTCCGAACGTGGCGACCCGACTTTGCAAAGTGAGGACGAGCGATATCCCAAGAACGACGCTGAACTGTACTGTAGTCAACTTCCGAGTATAGCTACTATGACACATTATATTCAACTATTTTATGAGACCTCGCTTGCAATTAATACATCCTGACAGCATATTTCAAGCCTTTTATGAGGTCTGTTATGGCACTTATACATGCAATAACTGTTTCGGCCTTGCAGCCACGTCAGTTGCACAAGTGCCTCGTCTGTGCCAAATCTCTCAGAGGGGAACCCCTTACTAGAGCATCGTTGATGAACATAGTACACTGCGTGTGAAGTGAAAATTCACTTCACCCACGGCCAACACATCACTGCATGTCCATGACATGATCACCGGACATCAGTCGATATAAAGATATCACAAAAGGAATTTCAGCCTTGAGTAATTGACTGTTAATTATTGCCATCTCCGGTGATCATGTCACTAGATATGCAGTGATGTGTTGGCCGTGGGTGAAGTGAATTTTTTACTTGGTAAGCGGTTTAACGTGTTCGTCGACGATTCCTCCTAGGTAAAGGGCTCACCCCGAGAGGACCAGCAGGACAAGGGGCTGGTGCACTGACGAGGCTGCAAAGCCGAAACACGTGTATGCACTGTATAAGTGACGTTACAGAGTCCGTGAAAGGCTCAAAATATGCTACTGTAACATTCTCCAACATACACAGCCATTTGGCAATAACCCGACTTAGAATAGGAAAGTGAATATAAAAATGAAAAAATTATCGGACAGCAATTGTCTTTTGTGAAAGAACAATCAGCGCGCTTTGACGAGTATCAATTTCCTCTACAAATCTATTGGGTTGGCAAGAAATTTCCCGAACTTTTTCCGTTTTCGTCCAAGTTTGCCCATTTTTTCGCCAAACAAAAAAAAATGATTGATCGAAGCATTCCGCCTTAAATTTCAATCACTACCTCCCACTTTTCCAACCTATTCATGATTAAAATCGTCGGCAACATGCAAATCTTTAACGACGGAGAAATCTCGACTGCACTCAAAAGAGTTTTTCGTTCAACTTCTTGTGGGCGGCCGGCTCTTTGCTTCTGCATCGAATCTCCATTTTCATCCTCAAATTCATTCAAACGATCAAAGACTGCATTCTCCCAACTGTCCCATCATTTCAGGCATCGTTAATCCAGTGGATAGTCTCAGCAGCACTTGAACCCAATCGATACTCGTGTAGCATTAACTAACATTTTTGCTCTCGAAAAAACTCCGTCTTGAAACAAACTTGTAAGTGTCGTCTATCAAATTACCCGCAAGAAGCTAGCTGCTCTAAACGACTGTAAAAATAGACATAACTGCATGAAAAGTAATCATTAAAGACGAAAAAGTCCGCAAATTTCCTTGCAAACCGAATAAGATGAGATAAAAGATCCAGCCAGATGACGAACTGTAGGGACCGTGACTACAAGACTCCACTGCTTTACATGTCAAATCCTATTTGCAAAGGGCAAGAAACGCCGGAAAGTGTTTCCCATGAGAACTTGGAAAAGTCCTGACAAGGCTCTCGGGATTTCAAATGACTAGCAGTTGACATGTCAAAGAGGAACAGAAGAAGAGATATCAAGCAGCAGCCTGACCTTCTGACAATAACGACACTCTCGAATAGGACATACGGGACAAAAACCAATGTCGGCTACTCATCTGTGAATGTATGGGCAATCTATCCAACAAAACACTTACAAGGAGGTCATCCCATTACAGCTAACTATCTAAGGAAAAATCTTATATGTCCTAAAATCTCACAGATTTCAATTTCCATGAATGAAGAATTCCTGAAAGTCACTATCACAAACCTTCACACTAAATGCACTACGATCAGCAAGACGTGACCGCTTTAGCAAAGTTTTGAGTTCATTCAGTGCGATCACCCATTTCTTCCTCTCCTAAAATTATTGAAAATTCAGGGAAAAAACACCTGAAAAAAGGGAAATAGAGCTAGCTGCAAAAAGTTCACTAACTTCTTGACTATCAGCCATCAACAATGTGTATTGCTTTGTCGCAGCACCTTCATCTGTAGATGATGATCCCTGGATTTGGCTGGTCGTAATACGGAAGATTTTTGCCAAATCGTTCCTAAACATACACCTTTTATTGTTGAATATATTTCTTGAAGGCTTTTTTCCATTAAAACAACACTTATAGAAATTGTAGTTGGCACTAAGGCCATATATGGTTCATTTACAGCGTAACTCGTCAGAAAGAGAAAAGAATTATTCAAGCAAAACCAACGCGTTCTCAGTACCGCTCCTAAAAGTATTTCGTTTATGAACAACGAGAAAAACTTAATTCCTCAATCCACTTACTTATTTGCATGAATCACATCTTGCTCACTGACACCGGTAACACCAAAATCAGGATCTCTCATGTCGAGTACCTAAATCGTATCTGATAATCAGAATGGCTGCACTTGACAGTCTATTATTTTATTTTATTTTGTGTGAGCTCAATTATTATTATGCTGTGCGGATCCCAGTTCTTTTACCATTCAATTCGTCTCATCGCCTTCATCTCTTTCTTGAAAATTTCTTCTTCATGATCATCGTGGAATAGTCGCGGAGATATGCAATCCAAGGATAGCCAGGGTGGGTGTTACTCAAGGCGTTCTTGATTGACTGCCAGAGAATACTGCGAAGGCGAGCACGCATAGAGCATCCTTAACCACTTGGCCAACGCCCGCCATTGTCATTTAGATGACGCTGACCTCATTAACCATAAAGCAGCTAATGCTGTCTATCGTATCTCCAGTGAAATCCGCTTGAAATCGCTAATACTTGTTGTCACGTATTTTACTACTGACGCCAAAGTGTCACTAAGCCGAGAATACTGTGGATATCGTTACGAAACGTTTCTGGAGCCTTTCTTCTGAGCTTAAGATTCAATTTACTGCCTGACCTAAGAAGCCCGCCTACTATCGAGTGACTAAGTGGCACAACCTTGCGAAAGGGCTTTGTCTGATTTTTGTTTTAGCAATTATCTAATAACTATATATACACAAATTCCTATATTGATCTTGTTGTTTGTTATTAAACAATAAGTGACGTAATACAAATTCAGATGTTCGACTCAGACCCAGTCACAAGTCCCGGGTGAGAAACTCCAAAACTGCAGCCTCCTAAGAGGTGGGATTTCTGACTTACATTCAACTCATAAGATCGGTGTTCGCGCCAGAACTACTAGCATTCGATTCGTCTAATTACATTCATTGCTTGCTAGATGAGTTTCGTCTTGTTCATGAACACCGTAGAATACTCGTCGGGAGATCCTGCAATCCCGAAGGCTGAGGCATTCCATACGGCATTCGTTGCTTTGATCGCCGGAGGGTATTTGGGAGATGTCAGCTATCTTGAGGAGATTCTATCCCATCTTTGTAACCCAGAGGTTTATACATCTATAGCGAAACATAGATGGGGGCAGATGAATACTGAGAAGAACAGACGACAGATGGACGAGAACTATAGTGTGGATTTCACAACAATATACGCGTCCTCGAGGACGACCACCTACAAGTTGGGCGGACGTATTCGTTAAAAGAATTAACTAGCTGATTTCGCAGCTGCCGATATTTTCATATCCACGGTATCACACTCGCACCATCCGCCATGCTCAGATCAAACCACCCGTCATGGACGACTGTCGCGCATCGAGAGTGCGAATGGAATATGTGCTGGGGTCCGCACAACTAGTGCAGACGCACCGTCCAAGTAATCAAGCAAGTAATTTGGGAAATGGGGGAGGGAATCAACCCGCACCGAGCATTACTATCCAGTCGGCCACTGCCCTCCGGATCTCTGCATACGCCTGGTACTACCCTATTGGTCAAGTCAGCGCCAAATTAATCGTCACAAACTTTGGTGCATAGGCCTATCAAACTATTAACTCAACGACACATTCTCCACTTCATCACCACAAATTTCTGGTGCATTGGCAGCTTGAATCGAGCCTACTACTACAATTCTCTGGTGAGCCACATTCAGGTACATAGATGAGACACAATAGCAAATGACAAATAGAAAAACAACGAAAAAAAAAGGGTCAACCTGTCTGATAACCGGCTGGATTTCGTTGGCCTTGTTCTGTCGATCTGTGACGCAGTCATACAGGTATAGTTTGAAATCGCACACTACCACATATGTGTGTTGCCAACCCTAAAATAATGAAAAATGCTATAGAAGCGACTCATGCCATCTTTCAGAAAATTTTTGCTAACCTCAGGCGGAAAACGAACCCGCGTTTCACCTATACCCAGGCTGCTTTCACCCGGGTTGAATGTTTTGCATACTACTCAGGGTCTTGATTGTATATTTAGCCAATCTTTCCAAAAAAAAATATATTTGACCATTTTTAGCGGTAAGAAGGATGGAAAAACAGACGTCACTAGTTGCAACGGGTTAGAGCACGCGCTTCCGGTACTGGGAGTGAGATGCGCGTTCGAATCCCGCCAGA
>JAHQIW010000603.1:0-116978 GCA_019055375.1 Parelaphostrongylus tenuis | reverse complement strand
TCCATTCCATGAACTCAAAGATAAATAGGTATGGAAGAGCTGAAAATACAACCTGATCATGCAATTTTTCAAGCATTTTCTTCTTTCTTGGAAGCTGAATTACTTACTTGTCACGGAGTGAAGAAAGTCGGTAGCTGTTAGAAATAAGACCAGTACGCGAGAGTATTTCTACGAAGACCTTTTTCCCTGGAAAAGACGGAAACATGGCTTTAGACGATTTTAGAACTATGAATACTCCGTCAAAGAGTATCACTATCAAAAAGCTATAGGAATTTTCTAACACTCTACTTGGTGAACAAGTATAGAACGAATCCATTGCAGATTATCACAGCGTGCTGAAGACAAACGACTGCGATGTAGATGATCAGATGATGGATCATAAAACCATTCCACTCACAAAGCTGAAGTTAACAGTTATCTATACCTTTTTCTCTCTTATGCAAAAAAAACATTTAAAAATCTTCAGATAGTGATAGATGATTTTTATCGATATAGTGAGCTATCCTCATTCCTTCCTATTTTCACCGTCCATATTTCGTTACACTAGAACAGGTGGAAGGTATGTCATTTTGAGTCGCTCATTACCAATTTCGGCGTCACGTAACCTTGATCTTGGAAAAGAATTACGCTGCTTAACGCCTGTGATTGAAACTATAAGAATCAATTCTGAAAATAGCTTCTTTATGCATCTATTCCAACAGCTAAAACCAGAGGCTAGCTTTTGATTCAATAAAAACTTAGCATCAAAGTCTGAGTTTAGAAATGATTGGTAATACAGTGCTTTGTGAGAAGAAAATTCACTGCTACAAAAACGACCTGTTTTAAAATTTGATGTATTGAGGAAACACGATAGAAATTTCCTCTTTAGGAAGTGTCGTTACTACTCACGACCGCAAACATGATCGTGTCTAGACACTATTTATTGATGTGACCACACAGCAAAATACAATTCAACTTGTCGACTGAACCAATGAGAGCAAAGCTAAAATATAATTTCCGAAACAAAACGTCACAAGGTGCGCATAAGAAATGACGCCAGAAGTACAACGACCGATATCCTCCATGATCTTTATTAAAGTGAAGTAAAATCTGTAAAACCGAATGGGGATTAATCACAAATCAAACCAGAAATTACTAAACGAAAGTGAAATCTGCAATAGAATAAGCTCGCTGACCAATACTGTCACTGCCTAGATTGTCTGCATGATATCAGTGTTTAGTCATTTTAGCGATTCGCGATGAAGTAATCTTGATGATAGAGACTTGTAGTGAATCACAATGACTGGCATGACCTCGACAGAAACCATTTACTTTGTAATTGCCAATTTTGGTGTACACAAAGTTTTCCTGCACTTCTTTCAATCAGTTAGTAGTTTACCCAGCACTGATGTAGAATTCTTGCTCGTATAGGAAAGGATGTCTCAAGAGTAAGCTCTTGACCGCTGTTCAAACCCTTTGTGGGTTCGTGGGTGTATTCGAATTGCAGGGAACTTTTTACAAGTAACTAAGTGTGGATCAAGCAATATCACCAATTTTATTGCGAATCCCAAGCCATTCCCATATTACCTAATGAACAATATTCGTTGCTCTACAGTTTGCTTGGAATAAAAATGCAGTGATTTTTGCATAGTGATGCAGCAAAGCATAAAAATGCAGCACAGTGATTTTTGTACAATGTACTATACAAAAAGCGTGGGAGTACCCTTCATGCCTGCGGTGGAGAATAGCATTTTTGGCTCATGGAGAAGATGTATGCGGTTGATAGATTTCTGGTAGACTTCATGGATGAGTAAAGAATTGTAGACAATGTAGTAGACTTTTGATGACCAAATTTACACTAACTTTCTCCAATATGGTAATGACAATGCAATATCAGTGCGTTCATTTTATAAGCGCATTTGAAACAGCTCAGTTTTTAGCTTTTTCAACAGTAGTTACGACAGGCATTGCGTTCTTATTCATGTATGAGAATTCGACGAATCTTTAACAATCATTTCCTCGTCAAGTAATCTTAAAAGCGAAATCGAGAACAACAATCTATATTATTGCGTGGTATAATAGGTTAGGTATGAAATCCCAATAAATATATTGCAGCCGTTTATTCATCTGCCCGCAAAACCTGTTTCCTGAACATTGATGCATTCAGAAAGGCTTATTTTAGTGGTTTATGAGGTTTTGTTATGTCAGTGACTTGAATGCGCTTTGGCTATCTCGCTCGCCTCGTCAGAGTTACACACGTCACCAACAACCCTACATAGCAGCGTTGAGAAGCCCAGTAAATTGATGCCTGACGAGACGATTAAGATCGCCGAAACGTACGTAAGCCCCTTGGGTAGTAAACTTCAAGTACGGCTAAAATCAGCCTCTTTGAATATGTTAAAGATTGGGAAACGAAGTTTAAAAACAGCTGAACAACCAACTACATCTATAAAAAACAACAATGTGCAGTCTGCTGTGATAAAAAACCCGGAAGAATTTCATGTCCTCAACTCTGACATACTGCATCTACCGTACCATGTATGTTGAGTGGCTAGTGGGCGTGCAACTCTGATGAGGCGAACGTGATCGCCGAAACGTTTGTAAGCCTCTTGAGCAGCAAACTTTGAGAACGGCCAAAGTCAGCCGTTTTTGACTATCGAACACATTTGTGCCAGTTGCGTGTATTTTGAAATTTTTAACCTAAACATTTTGAATCGTCAAATTTATTTCGGAGACAGCACCTCTTATCACTCAACTTAATAATGCGTCGAATAAGGTGGTTTTGAAGCGGTGACTTTTAGGAAGTGAGATAATTTGGAGGCGCCTTCCGCAAAGGGAAATATTTGACCCAATCGTGAAGCTAGTTTTCTTTCCGATAATGCATGAGATATTAAACTGATTTGTGCCTCCGATTAGCGGTATTCAGTGCTCGTCTGCAACACTATGTTTTTCTGCTTCTCACGAAACCTTTACAAAATTCTTTTATTCAAAAGTAATAAATCGCAGTACAACTCGGTGGCGGGTATCAAAGGGGTATGGTTGCAACAGTCGAAAAGAAAAAGTAACTAGCAAAACATAAGAGATTCAAGTGATTTAGTATCTACATTCTAGTTTCTATTAGGCTACTCCGGCATTTCCCATTGCTCCACCAAATGCTCATGGAACACTTCCTGCGCACTGGGTATTTAATGGTTTTGACTGGGATTATTTGCACCATAGAAGACCGTTCTTGAATCGCAGGTGTGCATAAACCTGCGGATAGCGGTTGAGAAAGTAACAGTTTTAGTTTTGTCACTCAAAAGTCAGCTCCACTTTTAACTTCTCTATTATGCCGGAAATTTGGAGTCTCAGAGAAACAAGACTTTTTCATACTACGCAGACCTGTGTGAAGATAAAGTATTGATTTTCAAGATCGAAATAGCAAAACTCCGACATCTAGAATACACTCCTTAACAGTCATCGAATTTTGAGTCTTCTGAAATTGTCTCATCCGTTCTGAACACGGATCATTACCTAATGAGTGAATTCTCTTCATGCCTGCAGAATTTTTTCCCGCTTAGTCGTATGACTCGTATTCACTTGCTCTATAATTTTCTGTACAGCAGAACTGTGCAGCTCTTCTATTGCAATCCAGAGTTAGTAGTACTGACGTTTTTCCGAGTTATTACAATTGAATTTCCGCGTGCTTATGCATTTAAGAACAATTGCCCACTTGACCTTTACTTCTGGTGGGAACGTCACAACTCCTAGCATTAATGACTTTTTTAGACTTCCGATAAAATATGGAACACTTCAGGTTTTTCTAACACTAGTGAAGCCTAAGTTAAGTCATATACATGGTAAATGATGTTAAGGAACATCCTTTCAAACAGCATGGAGTGTACAAGGATTGAAGAAAAGAATATTATGATTGAGAAACAACGCACCATATGATCCATCCAGCACACAAAATGCTTCCTCGATTTTTGAATTGCGCATTGAAATAGTACGTACATAATGCAGCTAATGCATATTACAAACTGGATAAACCATGTTTTTAAGCTTTGTTTGCTGGCTATTGCATTATTGCCCGTATTTATCGTTCCACTGATCGTCGAGCGAAAAGTGAGGGCACTTTTTTTCTTCGCCGCCCGAGAGTAGCCCAGTGGATTTTCTCCTGTCTAGGCATTTGGTGAGGAACCGCTTATTTCTAGGGTTCTCGCAAAGGACTGTCATGAGCGGTCTACGTGCTGTGCAGTTGATTCCGAATAATCACTCGGTAGCTGCTCGTGTCGCGAAGGCATAACGTGAGCTACCTCTATAAGAAGCTAAACGCGTAATGATGGTATAGACAATGATGATTTTCTATTCGGTAGTGGCTGCCTTCGAACATTACGAAGCAATGGGAAAACTTATTGTTTGAGTGTGGCGCCCTGTCGTTCCCATTGCGAGGCTTTCCGCTCATTTTGGGCCTAACGTTAGTTGTTGTTCTTTCTTTGTGCCCATGAAAAATTGCTATTTTTCGCGCTAAGTCTAGTGATTCCCTTCTTTCATCGTCTACCGTGGAAACACTTACAACTGTTAGACACATATTTCGGATAAGTGCATTTTTAGTATGTGAGGGATGAGAAGAAAGGTAATGTACCAAGATGTTTTTGCTACTAGGCTTGCGATACCATTTTGTATCGTAGCCACTTTCACCGAGTTGAACTTGAACGTTCAAGAAGGTAAGCCAGCCCTCTGAATGTTGTTGTTCTCGCGTCAACTTATAAACTCTGATTGTCCGTTCAGAATTTCGAAGCATTTATCCACCTCTTGTGTAGAGCAGATGATAGAGTAATCGTCTTTATATCGACAGTAGAGTATTGGCCGGCGATGGAGAACTGGAGCTTCCACTTATGACATGAAAGCGATGGCTAAGTTGGGTGCTAATCTTTGCCCCATTGCCAACCGTCTAAATTGTGCGAAATATTTTGCCGACCACCTACATATCAAAAGGCATAAGCATGACTTGAGGAATGTCATAAGCTGTTGGACAGACATGCCAAACATATATTCTTTCCGTGTTTTTACTAGTATTTCATGAGTGGCTTGTATTGCGACGTCATTTGAGACGTTTGTATAGAGCGCTGTAACATCAAACGACTCCATTACATACGTGTGATTTGGACGCGCTTTTTTAATGTTTTGAAGCTTTGTGCTGGATAAATTCCAGAAATCCGCAAATGAACAGAAAGGGAGAGTGCCTCAACATAACCAACCACATGGCACCTTATCTCAGATTGATTTTCTAATCTGGGTCTCAGCTGTCACCTATCGTTAATTTGACCTAGTGACATGAGGGGGGGGGGGGGGGAAGGGGGGTTCATACGTCACCCTGCGCTAACAACATTGATAGTCCCTAGACTAGATTGCACGACGAGTGGTTTTCCCTGAATCAATTTGCGCTTATCAATACCCTAGATTCTCAATTTGATTTTTATTCTTTTTTCTTACAGTATATAGTCATATAAATAACGCTGCAACAAATAATACGTTTAGGCTCTGAAGAAGGCGTATTTGAAGAAACGTCAGCCACAAGCAACCAAGAAAGCCATCGACCGGAAAGAAGAACAATCGACTGCGAAAAAAATACCAACCTTGTGAAGCTTTGAATAAAGACTAGTTTTCTAAGCTTTTCTTCTCATTTTCAAAGTTTCATATTATTAACATGCCGAGGTTTAAGGAAAGCCGGTCTTTCGAGTTGTTTCAATTGCCATTTTGTGAAAATTCTATGTCAGGGCTCTCATGTGCTAGTATGTCGATTGGTAGGTATTTCATAAAATTTTGTATAATTCTTTCCTTATGAATTGATATTTCCTGTAACATTATTATGATTAGTCAGCATTTTTTGCAGTGATGTGTAATTACGAGGCCGGTGTTAACCATTGTTCGGCTAGTGGCTCGGCGCTCTTCTCTTATTGAGACCAGACTAATCCAACCTCTTATCCACAATCGCTTATTTCTGCGTGGGTCCTCGAATCAGATTGTTTTATATTGGGGATGACCAGAAATTGTTGGTAACTTCTCGAAAATCTCGCTTTTATCCGGGCATAAACAACAAAAGCAACACTAACTATTCTTTGAAGTGCAGACCGCCATTGTCAAAGGCCATCTCTCTGCAAGATGCCGGATGTGATTGAAGTACCATTCCGGCTCCTTCGTCGAAAACTCTTAACATTCTCCTCCAACTTTCTAAATGGTTCAAATCGACGACCATCAAAAAAGTGTTTCATGGTCGCAAAGACTATTATTATTCGACAGAGCAATGTATGGATTGTAGACGGAGTGCGAAAAAAACTTTGAGGGCGTCCAACTCTTTAAGTTTGCCCTTGATAGTTTGCCTTTCCGTTATCATACTGTTCAATAGACATTTTGGAGGTAAACTTAGTGAGCTGAATAAATTCATATATGATTGTCACTAAAGAAACCTACACAAAGATGTCGAAAATTCACAATCTCAAAAAGTGCCCAAGAGTTTTCTGCTCAATCTGAAATTTCTAATGAGCTACGATACACTGGAATTCTTTTAATGTATTTCCGTGGTTTGAATTCTCAGAGGGGATGTGTAGCGGTTGGAGAAGTGGTGAATGCGGGACGAACATGAAAACGAAATGCTGACTATCTTTCTATCATGCCTTTTATTTCGAGTGTTTCATTAAGATTACGCTCAAATTTCAATATATCTCATAACTATTATTTCAGCCAACATGTCATGTGGTCTGCTAATGGGCTATTGTATCGCCCGATATACAAGTTCCGCTTTGCAGCCTCGTCAATCGGGCAGCCTCTTTGCCTTTAAACAATCCTCTCGGAGGTCCCTATTCCGTTTATAAGGAGGTAGACGACAATGAACAATTTACACAATCGCTGTCATGTTAAATCACAAGATCAGCAATTTTCACACTCCATTGCACTAACTTGGTCTACTTGTAATATTGATAACTTTCATTTTGAATGGTTTATCAAATATACTCTCAAATTCCATTTATTTCTTAAATCTTACTTTAGCCTACATGTCATGAGCCATTAACAGACCACGGTGTAAACTACTTGTCGTCGCCTACCTCTTTATAAGGAGTAGAGGCCCCGGAAGGATTGGCTAAAGACGAAGAACTTGCCCACTGACGAGGCTGCAAGGCCGAAACACGTGTGTCGAGCTGTACAAGAGCCCATTAACACACCATATGACATGTTGGCTCAAACAGTATCATAAAATACATCTTTCTGTTGTTTCTTCTCGACAAGTTAAATATATTCATCTTTTTTATATGTGGTTCGCGACCCATTCCACTTTCCAATATATTCTCAAAAGCTACTCAATTCTGTATAATTCACAACACACCCGGTCTGGTAGGATACAGCAGAAGTTATGGTCGAAATCCCCAACGCAGGTGTTTAGATAAAAAGAATAAAGGATAAAGCTCTCGGCGTTGACCAATCTCTGAGAGATACGCCATGCATTCGACTTCAATTTTCAACTTCGTTTGAGGTGATTGGATGCATATCTGACCTCTACAATGACTTGCAATGGTCTCCAAGTCTGAGACTTGTCTGGTACTAATTTACCTTACCCGGAATCATGGATGTCTTGGTGAGCCACAACGCGAGATCGAACCATTGACCTCGTGTGCGGCGCAAGGTGTTTAGATAGTAATTCGATATTCGGAGTGATGACGATTTTAATTAATGTGCTTAGTGATACCTTTCATTTTGAGTGTTTTGAGACCGCGCTCAAAACAATATGATTTGAATATATTTTCAGCTTTTTATGAGGTCGTTCATCGCACTTGTACCAGTGAATATACTACGTAGTTCGTTACATTACATTAACAAATTACATTGATTTGAGCGAGGTTTCAAAAATATTGTGAATGAAAGGTATAGTAAACATGTTTTAGCAGCCACGAGCAATCGAGTGCAGAAAACTACCCGTTAGGTGATTCTCTTCAATCAACGAAAGGTATCTCTTCAATCAACGAAAGGTAATATACCGTACATAGAGGGACCGATGTCGAAATTTTTTGACATCGGTCCCTCTATGTAGGGTAAATCTCCTCGCAGAACTGGCTCAACCAAAGGGCACCTGCAGCTGATGAGGTTTAATGGCGCAACATATGTCGTGCACTTTATAAGTGCTATAAAAAACCTCATAAAAGGCCCAAATTACGTTATCAGATTATGCTGTGTTCATTCATACTAAACATCTTCTTATTACATTTTGGCGGCCAAAAGAACATGACGCTTGACTTTCGGCACCCATTTTCCACATGTGTAGCATCTCTGCTTGAAGTTTCATTAATGTTTTGGTACTCATTCAATAGCTTGAATCTTTCCGATTTTGCAACAAAATTTGCTATTAGAGAAAGTCCTTGCAGAAGGCTGTGAAAGCTAAATAAGATTACATTTTACACTCGAATTGAATCTTCCTTTACGGACGATGAGGGTCATTATGATCCTCAACTAGGCTCGTCGTTCGGACGATTACGAAGCTTTGCGCGTTTTTCAATGCAAATTTTAATTGAGTTCTCAGAGGAGCATTGACATCAAAAACGATAATATCTCACTGATGACGCTCCTATATTAGTAATTCTAGCAAGGTTAACAATAATTTTTCCCAAAATTTTGCCTTTTCAAAAAAAAAATGGCCATGCTCTTATTCTATTTTGAAAAGGACTGTATGTCGAACTGTTGTTCAGCATTCTCTTCTATTTTCTTGATGTTTCTGTCCTGAATCGATAGCTTCAAAAATCTAACATTGATAGTAGACTTGCTGTGTGGAAATATTCCTATAGTACGGTTTTCTATTGAATAAAAGATAACGCTTTCTAATCGCAGTCATTTTTTCTAACTTATAGCGGAGTTTTGAGATTATATAATCAGATTTGGACTATTATGAACTTGTTCATAGCAGAATTGAGTTGTCATTGAAACAACTTCTAGAAAGACGTCTAAAGAAAAAAGAAATATTCCATTGCATTTTTAGTATTCATTAGACAGCTTGAAAAATGAACATTTCAGATACAACTCAGATGAATTCAATAAGCGGAAGATAGTACTTCCGTGGCGGAGCAGTCTCACTTTGGCTATGCTCGACCCACCACCGCGGTTTAGGGATTCTGCCCATATCTAATCACTAGCGACCCCACTGCTAACACTATATACTCACCCAGTGGATCTCTCCGCCGGTGTTTCTACTTCGGGGCGAACATAGCAATCCCAAACTGTCTCCGCCGCTTAGCCATGCTTCGTCAATTACAATAACATCGTCAATTACGATAACATCATCACTTAGAATAACATTGTCACTTGTCATAACAATGTCACATGCAATAACATGATCACTTACGATAACATCATCACTTCCAATAACATTACTTACTATAACACCGTCAGCTACAATAACACCACTTGCCATAACACTGCCGCACATTCATAGTATCGTCTCATCTTCTTCTTGATACTTCTCATCAGTCGGTCACCCATATTGACTTACGCATATGTTCGCATAACGTATGTCGTGATCGTGTATATATTATTATTATATTATATTTTAGTAATGCATGTATATTATAGGTTGTTTTGGTATAATCCATATAAAGGATTTAAACTCTTCTCTTTTGTCCGTTGCCAGACACAAATCGGCAGCGGATCACAACAGCAAAACCACTGAACCTTCACCACAACCACAATGGTAGTATATTTTTATGCATTTATGCGCTTGATACTTTTATATAATCGAAGTGCACGCAATCTTGCTAGCTAGATCCACTGTATGGCCCACGAAACTTACCACATTACGGAGTTACAATTCAATAGGGAACCTGTTTTAAAAAGCTCTTTGATTCAGCAAGTCCGCAAGCTGTGTGATATCAAAATTTAGCAGTTCAGTGGCTCCTACAGGATTTCAGCGGGATTCAATTCAACCGGCATTTAACGACATTTATGCAGCGCGAAAATTCTAAAACAGCGGCCAATTCTCTCAAATCCATGAGAGTATGCTGCTGTTGCACAATATGTGGACCAAGTCACGTAGATGACTAGAAACAGTCACTGATGATTTAGTGTTGTTGTAGAATGCTGCCTGCGTAGTCATAGATCACCATTGTAACTGTCTAACTGAAGGTTGACTGGTTGAGAACCTCAGGACCCAGAAGGCGTTTCTGACCTCACTACCTGGCCCTGCCTCAACAATCACGTCCGTCTCTTGATAGATGATTGTGATAGTGATCGGGATCATAGTGATAGGGACAGTAGTGATAGTGGTGATACTGCTGGTGATCAAAGTGATAGTGATCATAGTGATAGTGGCAGTAGTGATAGTGGTAGTGATAGTGACAATTATAGTTGTCATTATCATCATCATTACCACTATCACCATTTTTATCTCTATCATTACCGCAATGACAGTGATAAGATGATAGTGGTAATGATAACGATAATGGCAATGATAGCTATCATTACCAGTATCACTGTCACCATCGCTATCATTATCACTATCATCATTATCACTGCCACTATCTTGTCGCTATAACTAGCATTATCACTATCGACACTATCGCTATGATCACCATCACTATCACCACTATCACTTTTGCTCCTATCACTGTGATCCCAATCACTATCACAATCATCTATCAAGGGACAGACGTGATTGGTGAAGGCAGAGCCATGGGGTGGGGTCAGATATGTTTTTTGGGTCCTGTGATACTCAGCTGGTTAATATGAAAGAATTTTATCACTTCGAAATTATTTACGACTTGTAATTCACCGGAGTTTCGCCGACATGCATGGCACATTCAGGTACTGCATCAAATGTAGATTAAAGAATCCCTCTGTTGTTCGAAATCTTGGCTGTCAACAGTGAACGTAAAATATGCCAAAAAAGATCGGAATTTTATTATGCTAGAAACAGTCTGAACTAATTGTTCTCAAGAATATTTAGATTTCATTGGTTTTCATGCCAACTGATGGAGTTCGCAGCAACCTCAGATAAATTTTTTTCTAATCAGTTCCTATTCTTACCATATTCGCCCCTTCTTGCAATCCTCATTATTGTCGCCGACGCACCATCAATCGATTATATGGGAACATTTCTCCAGCACATATATAAGCATTACGCTATGCAATATTACTGAACATTTGCGAGCAGTGGGCAAGTCGTTAGTCATTCTCCTGTTCAAGAGCAGATCTACAGCGCACCCTTCACCCCCACCCCAACACTCGCTTGTAATCACCTGAGTGCTCCTTAACGTGATAATCCTCAAGATTGTGAAGTGAGCTTTAATCTGTGTTCTACGCTATTTATAAATAAGGCGAAATTCACAAGCCGCAGTTGAAACATTACGGGAAGTGGTCGAAAAATTTTGGGACGGTGACTGCGAGAAAACAAATCCTTTGTAGCATCAATGGGTTTCACAAAGTAGAGTGTGATGGTGAGCCATGCATGAGAAATGGAATAAAACAACAAGCATTTGTATATGATAAAGGTGATAACATCTTTTTGTTACTTGTCTACACGACTCGTCTTCATCTCCAAAGTGGATTCCCGCATTTTTTACATTCGCTTCATATTTTGGCAGCCGTCATTCACGAGAATCTTTAAACTTTTCTCGTATGAAATCGACTGCTCTCTAAAAGACTGTTTTCTTTGAGAATATATTTGGAGACTTCGGATTTATTGCATTTGAATTTACAAAATTTGTATCTAAAGAGTCTAGCCATTTTCTTGGTTCAACACGCAGACTAAAGTTAGTTAGTCTGTAGAAGATGGTGCCATAGTTTCAGTATGTCTTGAGCTATAATTATTCGTTCGAGTTCTTTTCGAAATCTTTCGAAGATAAAATGGGATCGCTTTTTGAATTTGTGATATGGACTACGGATAGTAGCACAGAAGTTCTAGGTGTCCCACAAAGCACACTAACTCGACTGTAAATTTGATCCGAGGCCCAGATTCAATAGGATTTCCCTCCATCCGAAATGGTCATATTACTACCAAGTTTAACTGGACACCATCGTTTTCGAGATACTCTAACGATGTCGATTCCCTAAGGATTGTGAGGCTTGAACGGTCTATCCATAATCGTGATGTGAATCTTCGGTAGCAACTTTCCTACTTCGTAAGATCGAGATGCGATTCAAATGGAAACTTTCCCTTTCTAGGCTGTAATATTCTTCATTTCTCTTCTATCTAATATCATTTATTTATTTACATTTCTTGCAATTTTTACTGTAATGCACTGCTTTTTGTTTCGGTTTTTATACGTCTTAATACCTCCATATTACCGCACTTTATTAGACCTGTGGTGAAAGCGAAATGCTATCACTACGTACAATCGTTCTTTCCCTGTCGTCTACATCGACCACTTTGCATGTGCACTTCATGCATGGTTTTCAGCACATGCGTAACAAAAATGCCGACGAAAAGACCATGCGTTGACAGTTTCGATGATTCGCTCTCTCAAATGTCCCCTTTAAATAGTTCAGATAGTTCACTCGGAAATTTTTTTCTATCTTTCTTGCGTGGAAGATTATCACTACTTTAACCAACTTTTATAGCGAATCGTAGTTTACAAAATCAACCATCTATATCTGCTTACACTAATAAAGTTACAAGCAGAACACTTCTACAGATTTTAGTTTACTTCCTGCTGTTGGGTTTATGAATCTCGTGATAGACTTCACAGGTGAAACTGATGCAGTTACCGTCGTTGTGATACGTTTAGAACTTAAGTCTCGCATTTCCTTATTGAGAATGACGTGAACGATATTGCTCAACAAACCTCAAATAGAAAATTGTACTGGTTTCTTCTTTAATATAATTAAGTCGCAAGTCACCTTACTACTCACCAGCGCAAAGTAATGAAAGAAAGTAGAATGGACCGACGGCACTGACAATAGTTTTTCCACATACTTTAATAACAGCACTTGGGAGAGTGACAGCCAAGGATGTAAGAAGGATTCCAATGTAGTTAAGGTTACCCTAAAATCGAGAAATAAATAGCCGAATTTTCTCAGCACTGAATAACTTCTGAGATACTTGTTTGGAATTCGCTCCCTCTCGAGTCCGTAGCTTCTAGTGGTTGCGGTTTCCGTTGCATCGCTCGCAATTCCATGAGGGATGAAATCGTCAGAGCAATAACAGAAAACCCATTACCTAAGAACGGATGGCTAGATGCCATTTACATTGTTTCGAGAAAAGAGAACTTTACCATTTTGCTGATTCCCAAATACTTGGAAAAGTATTCATTTTGAAAACATTACTGCGATGGACAAATAGGAGATCTGTCGATGAGTGAGAGAGAGAATTCCAGAGCGAGATCCACAGCAGCTAATAAAATCAAAAAAACAACCATACCCCTGCATATGGATAGTAAGAAAATCTGCGGAACAGGATTGGGAAGAACAAGGCCTGAAAGACTTTATGTGGAACGGAAACCGTATTTTTGAGAAGTTTCGTACTATGATTCTCTCCGCGACAATAGCTATTGTTAAGGTGAGGTTGATTTTCAGCTGAGCTATGAAAGGAATGCTGCCGATCATCACGTAATATGGGTTTAAGTCGAAGTCCACTCCATTCTATGAACTCAAAAGATAAATAGAGTATGGAAGAGCTGAAAACACATCCTGATTATGCATTTTCCAAACATTTTCCTTTTTTTTTTGAAAGCTGAATTACTTACTTGTCACATCGTGAAGAAAGTCAGTAGTTTCTAGAAATAACACCAGTACGCGAGAGGTGTTTTTGACGAAGACCCTTTTCCCTTGGAAAAGACTAAAAGTTGAATATGGAAGATTTTAGGATTATAAAGTACGCCGTCAAAGAGTAATACTATCAAATGGATACGAATTTTTTGACCCTCTTACTTGGTTAACAAGAATAGAACGAATCCATTGCAGATTATTACAGCGTGCTGAAGACAAATGACTGCGATGTAGGCGATCAGATGATGGATCCTCGTAGCAGTTATCTATATCTTTTTCTTTCTGATGCAATAAGCACTTAAAAAATATCCTAATAGTTGTTGTCGAAATGAGTGAGCTGTCCTCATTCTTTCTTGTTTTCACCGTCCATATTTCTCTACTAGACAGGTGGAAGGCATGTCGTTTCGAGCGCTCGTTACCAATTTTCAGCATGATAAAGCTCTGACCTTCAAAAAGATTCAGGCTGCTTTACGGGTGTGATTATAATCATAGAAATTAAGATCCTAGAACAGCCCTTCTAAGTATTTATTTCAATAGCTATAACCTGAGGCTAGCTTTTTATTCAATGAAAACTTAGCATCGAAATGTGAGTTTAGAAATGATTGATAATACAGTGCTTTGTGAGAAGAAAATTAAGCGCTAAAACAACAAAAGCTTAAAGATTTAGTGTAGTAAGGGAACAGAAGGAAATTCCTTTTTCAGTAAGTTTTACTACTCACGACAAGAAACATGATCGTGTCTAAACATATTTATTAGAGTAACCACATGGCAAAATGCAATTAAACTTGCCTACTGAACCAGTGAGGACAAAGCTCAGAAATGTCATCAAAAAATATAGTGTCAGAAGGTGTGAGCAAAGTACGAGATCAGAAGTACAACGACCGATACGAAACTTTAGACTTTCGAATAAAAATAGAACATTTTGGTTTCCGTAGCTCTGATGAAGCCTGAGCTCAGTCATATACATGGTAAATGATGTTTAGGAATATCCATTCAAACAGCATGGCGTTGGTACGGGCCATGAAGGGAAGAATAATCAGGCTCAAGAAACAAGCGCATCAAATGATTTATCGAGCTCAGTACATGCGCCCTCACACTTCCTAAATTGCGCTCGAAATAGTACATGCATATTGCAGTTAATGCCTAATCACACATGAGATAAAACATGTTTGTTGATCTTTGTTTGCCGCCTGTTGCGATAGCACCTGTCTCACCTACCGTCTCACTCATCGTCGAGCGAGTAGGAAGGGCATCAATGAGCCTTCTATTTATCCTTTCCCACCCAAGAGTAGCCCAGTGGATCTTCTCCTGTGTGGCGATTTGTTGAGAACCCTCTTTTTTCCTTAGATTTCCCATGAACGACTGCGGTCAGTGGTCTGCGTGCTGTGCTGTTGACATTCCGAGTAATCAAGCCGGTGACTGTTCTGGTCCATCGGTTGTGAATCGAAGGCATTACGTGGGCGACTTACATAAACTAAATATAAGAAGCAAAACGCGTAATGACGGCACAGACGACAGTGAGTTTTCTATTAGCTAATGTAAGGCAGGCGCCTTTGAACTTTATGAAGCAGTAGCGAAACTGCTCAAACCCATGATAGATTTGCGAAAATTCCTTGCATTTCAGAAGATCGGTGACAAGACAGTTTTTCGATGTCTAGAAGATCATTACTACATTGTCGGCACGCTGTTAACTGTTTCGGTATCTGCCTCAAACAAAAGAAGACTCGTAAATATTTTGCCAACGGATGGATGATCAGCATCAGTTAGCTTCATGATGATGTTTAATTTTTTGTTCACAGAAGGTCTCAATATTATTTTATTCAAGCATCATTTCAGTGGTTTCATAAGTTGGTATGTCGACTGTTAGGTATTTCTTGAAATTTTGCATGATTCTTTCTTTATGAACGGATTTTCATATAATATCGGTAAGAACAACCAGCGTCTTTTGTGACGATATGTAAACACGGGATTGGTATTAACTACCATTCGACTAATGTTTCAGCGCTGTTGCCTTCATATAGACTGAACTAATCCGAGCCCGTTAACAGTTGCTTATTCCTGCTATGTGGGTCCTCGTAGTCAGATTGTGTCATACTGGAGATGAGCAGAAAGTTCTGGTAAAATCTTGAAAGCTTCGCTTCTGTGCGAGAATGAACAACAAAAAACAATAATAACTATTCTTCAAAGTGTAGAACATCATTGTGAATGGCCATGGTTCTGCAAGATTCGAGATGTGATCGAAGTACCATTCTGGTCCTTTTCAGTTGAAAAACTCTTAACATACACTTCAACATATTAAATGTTTCAAATCGACGGTCATTAAAAAAGTGCTTCCTAATTAAAAGAGGCCATTTTCGAATCAAACATCGTCCGGACTGTAGGCAGAGTGCAGAAGAACCTCCACGGTGTCCAACTCTTCAAGCTTGCCCTTGGTTTTCTGTTATCGTACTGTTCCATAGGTATTTTGAACTATAATTAGTGAGCTGGACAAATATTTACAAAGCTTTTACTAAAAAAACCGACAAAAAGATGTCAAAAGATGAAACCCTCAAGAAATTTCCAGGACTTCTGCTCAACCTAAAATTTTAAATAGAACTACGAAACACTAGACTTCGTTCAGTGTAGTTCCGTGATATGAGTTTCTAGAGGCGAAGTGTATCGGTTGGAAAAATGGTGAATGCGGGACGAACATAATAGAGCAAATGCTGACTATCTTTCTATTATACCTTTTATTTCGAGTGTTTTATTGAGACCACGCTTAAATTTCAATATATCTCAGAATTATTATTTGAGCTAACATGCCATGCGATCTCTTAGTGGGCTCTTGTACGGCCCTATACACGTGTTTCGGCCTTGTAGCTTCGTCAGTCGGACAGGCCCTTCGTGTTTAGCCACTCTGGGAGGCCCGTAATCCACCTATAAAGAGGTACGTGACGACTAACGATTTACACAATCGCCGTCAAGTGAAAAATCACAATATCGGCTATTTTCACTCTTGGCTGGTGTTTTTGTAATATTATGACTTTTATTTCGAACGAGCACATGTGGCGCAGTGGTTAGAGGTGCTCTTTGTCTCATAAGAGGTGAATGGTTCGATTTTGCCGCTAATGGCTCACCAAGCCATCCATCGTTCCGGGTTCGGTAAATTGTATCAGACAGGTCTCAGGCTTAGTTGGAAGAATAAGCAGCATTGATTTGGTTCACCGGGAAGCCATCGCGAGTCAATGTAAGGGCCAGATATGCATTCCATCACCTCGAACGAAATTAAAAATGGAACACGAATGCATGACGCATCACTCAGCAATTGATCAACGCTTTCAGTCTTATCCTCTTTTCCTTCATCTTTTTTAGAGTGTTTTATTGAGACCACGCTCAAATTTCCATATACCTCATAATTATTAGTTGAGTCAATATATCATGAGCCATTAACAGACCATAGTGTAAATCGTTCGTCGTCGCCTACTTCTTTATAAGGGAGTAGGGCTTCCCCGAGAAGTCTGGTTAAAGACGAAGGGCCTGCGCGACTGACGAGGCTGCGAGGGCGAAACACATGTATCGGGCTGTACAAGAGCCAATTAAAACCACATAACATGTTGGCTCAAATAATACCTATGAGATATGTCTTTCTGTTACTTGTTTTTTGGCGTATTGTAGATATTCAATCGCCTTTATAGTGGTTCGCTACCCAGTTCACTTTCCAATATGTTCCGAAGAGATAGTCAATTTTGTATTTTTCACAACTGCAGGAGCCTCCGGTAAGATATAGCAAAAGTTATAATCGACATCCCAAACGAAATGCGTTTAGATAATCATTTGATATTCGGAGAAACGGCGATTTTGATAATGTGCTTGGTCGTACCTTTCATTTTGAGTGTCTTTAAGATCTCAGTCAAAACAATATAATGTGATAACATTTTTAAGTTTTTCATGATGCCTTTCACGGCGCCTAGGCAGTGCAATATGCTATTGCACTCCGTTACAATATATTAACAGATTATATTGATTTAAGCAAGGTCTCAAGAATACTGTGATTGATAGGTATGGCAATCATGTTTTACCAGCCATGAGTGATCGAGTGTAAAACACTGTCATTTGGGTGATTTTGTTCACTTAACAAAACGTGTAAATATATCGGCGCCAACTCCTCTATGTCGGGTTATCTCCTCACGGAACTGACAAATCTGAGAGGCACCGTGCAACGGGCGACGTTGTAATACCGAACACGTGTCGTGCACTTCATAAGTGCCATAAAAGACCTTATGAAAGGCTCAAAATATGTTATCTGATTATACTGCTCATTCATAAAAAAGATCCTCTTATTACAATTTGGCAACCAAGACAACATTACGTTTCACCTTTGGCGCCCATTTTCCGCATGGCTGGCATCTCTGCTTGACGTTTCATTAGTCTTTCAGTACTCATTCGATAGTTTGAATCTCTGCGGTTTTGCAGTGAATTTGCTATTGGAAATGGCAGTTACAGAGCGCTGTGAGAGCGAAAAAAAGATTACATTTTACACTCGAGTTGTATCTCCCTTTGCGGACGATAAGGGTCATTGTGACCCTCAGCTAGGTTCGCCGTTCGGACGGTTGCGAAGATTGGTGCGTTTTCCAATAGAAATTCTAGTTGAGTTCTCAGAGGAACATCAACATCAAAAACGATGGAATTTCACTTATGAGACTCTTGTAGTGATCTTTTTTAACGCTTCCCAATATTGCCCCTTTCAAAGAAAAAAAAAACCACATTTTTGCGAAAAGGAATGTATTTCCAATTGTTATTGAACATTTCCTTCTATCTTCTTGACGTTTTGAAACACGATCGATAGTTTTAAAAATTTCATTCAGCTTTAATAGCAAGTTTGTTCTGTGGAAATATTCCCATAGTACGCTCTACCATTAAGTCAAAGATAAGGTTTTCTGACCGCAATTATTTTTTTTCAATTCATAGCGGAATTTTTGGGATCATATAATCAGATTTCGATTCTTATGAACTTTTTTGTAGAAAAAATAAGCTGTCATTGAATGAACTTTTGAAAAGATATTTCAATAACGCCCACCTGTCTTGAAATTTCCTCCTTTTGTAAACAACTTCTGTCGCATTCAATTGCATTCCATGGATTGTTGTCGTGAGCCCCTGGTTTATTTCTAGAAAAGATCTTTTCTACTAGATTATCAGTATTCATTAAACAGCTCGAAAAATGGACATTTCGGAGCCTGCTTTGGTTTTTGGAAAGGAGATCTTCTGCTTGTGCTGATAGCGGAAGAAATGATAGTGTTTTGCGCTTGAAGCAATCAACACGTTCTTCAAATTTACAGCTGATTTCTCGATAAGTGTACAGTGAACCTTTATACTACGGAAGCTTCATATTACGAGAATTTGGTAAATTATTACTGCTGGAACTCCTAAGGAGATAGTTATAGTAAAAAGAAAGCCATTTGTCTCAAAAAATCATACTTTCCACTGTATAAGCAACGTTTTTGAGAAGGCTCCTTTCCAATTACTCCTGAAAATACATTCTTCTATGCCATATTTTGCATAGTGCTGGCATTCTTGACAGTTGATCAATTCATACATCAACAAACAACAACCTGTAATAACAGCATTCGAGAAAAAGAATCAATTTGTTTGCTCAATTTTCTAGCAATACATAAGTTTCCCTCGTACTTTTCTGTTATCTCCACCCTTTTGACCACTTTGGTGAAAAGGCAGCTTTTGCTTTTATTCAAAATGCAAAGAATCCCTGATAGCACAAATCAAGTGAGTATGAACTGTGTATTCGTGTATTTTGTTACTCAAATGCCTTGTTTTATGCGCTGTAGCAGTCGAAATAAAATTTTGTTCCACATTTGAAAATTTTTCTCCGATTTAAAGATTTTCTATAAACATCCAAGAACTATTCGATAGTGCGAATCTCAACGAAGACACTGTTGATTTTTGGAGAGGGCTCATCAGAAAGCTGTAATAATCAAAATATTGGGTTTCGCACCTCAAAGGGTGGGATTTCGTGGCATTGCCCCCAAGTAACCGCACTTTTTGTAACATATCGCTCATCTGTGAAACGTAATCTTCTTTTGACTGCTAGAAGACAATAAGAAATCCTTCCTAAAAACGAAGCCACTGTGGAAATCGTCAAGATTCAGACTATCGAGCAATTATTGAAAGTCTACCGGTAAAGCTCTGTTCAGCGAGAAATGCTTTAGTATAAAAGTTATTATTATTTCTACTGTTAGAGCGCACTGAGAAAGCTATTACGGAAATAAAATACACCCTCAGATTGTCAAAATTTCAGTCATCAAGCAGTCGTTAAAATTCTGGATAAACATAAAGAGCGTTTTTCCAAGAGGCTAAAACAGTGTACGGTCATCAAAATTGGAACAAATTTGTAAAACCTAATCTTCTTTTGACTGTCACAGCCCTCTAAAAAATTCTTTCCCGATTCCAAGTAATTTTTAAAATTGCTAAGATTTGCCCTATTTAATATTTATTAATTGCGCATGAAAACAATTTTGTCCGGTGAGAAATGCTTGAATGTGAAACAGAATCTTATTTCGACGGTTACAGCTCCAAAAAAAGTACCATTCAAAGAATAGAATAATTCTTTCAAATTCACCTGATTTTAGCTAATGACTGATTGCCAAAAAGTTTTACAAAAGTAAAAAAAGCGTTTTTATCAAAGGGCTCAGGTAGCGTGAAATTAACGAAAAAGAATTCGAACAAAATTACCCATTGATTTGAGAAATGGATTCTGAAGTGCACTAATATCAAAACAAATTGGGAATTATCGGTAAAGTGGGATCGCATGCAATAAGCAGCACTATTACTGAAGAACTGATCATTTTTTTCAGTTTCCAGCCAGAGTGATGAATAATATATACTTTACAAAATTTATGAAAGCTAAAGGAGATGAAAGATAGTTATGATCGACGTGGGTAAGTATAAATAAAATACAGAAATTTTCGATAAGATAATAAATATAGCTTTCTCGTTACTACTTGGTTTTTTACCTTGAAAATGTGGCTTATAGATGGAGTAATTACCTTATTCCTAATATAAATAACTTTACTATAATCTGTTTCTATCGTATTTGACCATTTACTTGCACGGAAACTCCATTTATTGGCGAACAAAATATAAATCATTAGAAAACTTCCACATTGGCATTACAGTGCGCCGGCAGCCTCTCTTCGCGGCCGTCCAAACAGCTCACCAGCAAAAATTTCCCCGTCCGCAAAGGATGCACATAATAGTTTTATCTACACCGAAAACATGAAAGGATATATGGGAAAATTATCGAGTGACAAAGCAACGTAGAAATCTGAAAATTTCTTTGAAAACAGAAAAAGCTCTTCACCCATCACCATTCTAATTTAGTCTTTTACTGCTTCACATTGCTATTGAAAACTGAAATACCCAGTAATGCAGAGTGTTATTCAAAACTTTCGCGTTAGGCGGGAATGGAACCCGAACCTCACTCTTTCCGGGAGCGCGTGCTCTATACGTTACACTACTGACGCCCATTTTGCACACGACTCTATGTACGCTATAGCTCATCTATCTGTCAGCGCCAGCCGTCAACGGCCTCTCTGGAGTAGTCAGCCTCGACATTGAACCCCAGATCACCGATGATCAATTTGATCATCAATGCCCAATATCTGTCAGCGTGACACGCGCTCCCGGAAAGAGTGAGGTGCGGGTTCCAGTCCCGCCTTACTCGAAAATTTGAACATCACTCTACATCACTGGGTATAATTGAAACATCATACCACCGCAACAAAGCGGTCAAAAAAAAAAAGAATCAGGTAATCAAACTTAATTAATATTTGTACTACTACGTTCTCGTTTATGCAAGCAATCATTATCACATAAAGCTGTGCTTGTTCTCCAACGCTGCATGGGAAATCTGCATCATTCGTAATATATCCTATGAAACTTTCTTTGTCTCATATCGGTCTTATCCAAACTGATGAAACCCTGTCAGAAGATACTTTAAATTCACAAGCTTCACAGAGAAGACCATATGCTGTTGCGCAAATAATGAAAAAACGATTAGCACTCGAAGAAGATGATATTTAGAGATTTTGGGATTGTGTCAACACTAATTCTGGCACTTACTCTCTTTGATGTCATTCTTCGCAGTACAGTTACATTTCAACTCAATCACCACATTTGAGACAAGATTTGCCATTAGCGAGTTATCAACTACTGAAATTAATGTTAAAGATGTTGAAGACGAAAGTTTATATCAGCATTTGTTCTCTAGGTCCGTAATGATTTCGTACTCTTATTGTGTCATTTTATTTGATGCTTCAGATATGTGGAACTAAAACACATTTCCCGACAATCTACTTTATGTGAAGTGGTAAGTTGAAGCAAATTGTATCTTCATATAAAAATGGTAGGCGTTACAAGCGTTACGGCAAATTCGTAGTTATGGATACTGAGGGGTCGGTGACCAATTGATTTTCAATTGTAGCCAGTTATTATCATATAAGTATCGGTTACTTTCATCCGCTGCAAGTTCTACGTGTTATGGAACTGGTCATTAGCGGTGTTCTTTAGGGAGTGATTAATTTTTTCCCATATTAGTTAGTCCTTTGTTTCTTTATTTGTTTGTTTGTGGTTGTGTTTTTTGTTTACACGACATATTGTAGTCAAACTGATTTCACTGTTCTCTTAGGGAATTCTATTTTTCCATTTCTAAGCAAATCATATTCAATTCAGTAAGCAAAATTCTGTTTACCTGATACTTCATTTATATTTCGTTCATTGTCAATCATACATTTCGAAACTGACGACGGAGAAAACATGTTTTGCTTACACCTTTTGCTTAGCCTCAAGAGCGTTTGTAGCAGCGAGTGGCATCTTCTGTTACTTATAATCTCGGTGGTCAGCGGGTGAGTGGGTTGATTAAGAGAAGCTTGTTATGTCGCGCACCATTGCGCTATGCAAATCCTTGTATAATTCCGTTCGAGCAGAAAATTCATCACGGAGTACCTGTTTTTTCCATCGAATGTGGTTCTCACTCTGTGTGGTTAGTAGCTGTTTCGTTAGTAATTTATGTGACCATGTGTTTCTCACGAAAGAAAGGAGGGTACAGAGCTGAAGACGCAACCAATTTGTCTCGCAGCTGTATTAGGCCCTACTGATGTTGTCTTTTCAATTCGATGCAGTCCAGTGGCATCATCCATGTTCCATCTCGACTCCATGTGATTGGATGACCATGATGTCGAGACAAATGAAAACTCAAGATCGAAGTCATAGACACTTTGCTTTTGATCGCTTAGATACTTCGTTTCCTGCATTAGCGTAGTCTCCACGTCCTTCACTTTGTTTCTTAGGATTTGATAGTGTTAGTGTCTCTCATTTGCTCCAAGCTGTTCCATAACTAAAGATATTGGGATCACCGTTTTCATTTTTGTAACAGAGTATACACTAACAAATTTTCTTCTCAAATGTCTGCGTACAAACATTCATTATTACATTGGTAGTATACTTTCATGCTGCAATGTTGCTTGCTCGATCCACCATGTGGCCTACGAAGCCTTCCATCTTGGGAATTACAAATAAACACTAGACTCATAGTTATTATTTGAGCCAACTTGTCATGTGGTCTGTGAAATGGACTCTTGTACAGCCCGATACACGTGTTTCGACCTTACAGTCTCGTCAGTCGGGCAGAACCATTCGTCTTTGTCTTTTAGACAATTCTCTTGGGAGCCCTACTCTCCCTATAAAGAGGTAGCGCCGGAACAACGATTTACACCGTAAGTTCAGTGAAATTACTACCGAATTTACTGTGTTGCACACTCGTTTACTTTTGGCTGGTATTTTTATAACATTATACCATTACTAGAAGTTTTTTCTTAAGACTATGCTCAAATTTCAATACATCTCATAATTTTTATTTGAGCCAACTTGTCAACATGACAAGTTCGCTCAAATAATATTCATACCTTGTTATGTTGACAAAGTGGCTCAAATAATGTTTATGAGATATATTGAAAGTTGAGCGTGATTTTAAGAAAACACTCGAAGTAAAGGTATAATACATGAAAAAATTTGACTGCTCAAAAAATCTGCTTTGCTCTAGGAAGCGTGCAAGCTGAATGCGACCTGATCATGGCGGGTTCACTGGCTTCTACAGAATTTCAGTGCAAATGAACTCGAGCGACATTCAACGATATTTATGACGAAGAGCAGAAATTCTAAGACAGCGGCCAAATCTCTCAAGTCCGAGAAAGTAATGCTGCAGTCTGCACAATATGTGGACCGGGTTACGTAGATGAATAGAAACAGTCACTGATGGTTTTGTATTACTGTAGTCTGCTGTCTACGTAGTCATAGATCGCCCTTATAGATGTCGAATAGAAAGTTGGTATGATAGAAGTTTAAAATTTTCCAAGCATATCTACGACTTCTAATTCATTGAAGTCTTGCAGATCTTCATGACACATTCACCTGCTGCACTAAGTCTCACTTGATGAGACCCTCTGCTGTTCGATACTGTGGGTGTCAACGATAGACGCGAAATATGCCGAAAGATCGGAATTTATTTTGCTAAAATAATACGAGTTGATTAGTCGCAGCGATATTTAGGTTACATTGGTTTTCATTCCGCTAATAGAATTATCGCATGTTCAGGTATGTTTGTTTGAAGCCAGGTCCTATTTTCACCATATTCGCCTATGCAACCCTTATTATTGTCGCCAAAGCATCATTATTCGGTTGTATGATGATATTTCTCCAGTATATATACAACTTTTATTTTAAGCAATATTGTTAGACATTTGTTGGCCGTGCTCGGGTAATTAATTACTCTCCTATCAAAAAGCAGAACTTCGGCGCACCCTCAACCCAACTCCGGACTCTCTCTCGCAGTCACCTGGGTGCACCTTATCCTGACAATCCTCAAGATTGCAAGGTTTCCTTCAGTTTGTATTCTAACAATTCATGATGAAGACGAAGTTCTCAAGCCGCAGTTGAAATATCACGTGAAATGTTCGGACAACTTTGGGACGGTGAATACGAGGAAAATAACCAATGTACCATTACGGGGATTCGCACAATAGAGTGTGATGATGAATCATGCTTAAGAAATGGAAGAAAATAACAATATCTGCAAGTGGAAAATATGACAATATTTTTTTGTTTCTTATCTACATGACTCGTCTTCATATCTACACTGTGGATTCCAGATTTCTTACATTCGATTCATATTTTGGCATCCGTCATTCACGATGATCTGCGAACTTCTCTTGTATGCATTCAAGTGCCCCTTGAAGACTACTTTCTTCAAAAATATGTTTACAGAAGTCAAATTTATCGGATTTCAATCTATGTAGCCTGCACAATAACGAGTTTAGCTATTTTGTTGATACAACGCACAGAATAGAGTTAGTGAGTTCGCAGATGTTGCCATAGTTTCATTATGTCTGGAGCTATAATTATTCGTTCGAGTTCTTCTCAAGATCTTGTGAAGATTTGAGAATAGGTTCTCCTCCTAATTTTGTGCAACAGACTAGGGGTAATAGCGTAGTGTCTAAGTGTCCTACAAAGGACATTAAGTCAATCGTGAGTTTCACCCGAGGCTCAGATTCACTAGGATTTCCATAATCGAAATGGGCAAATTAGTATCAAACTTACATGGATTCCATCGTTTTCAAGATAGTCTAACGATGTCGACTTTCTAGGGACTGATGAAGTTCGAACGGTCTATCCACAATCGTAATGCGAGCCATCGGTAGTGCCTGCCTTATAAGTTCGGGATACGATTCAATGTGGAAACTTTTTCGCTGCCTTAATCGTAATAGTTCTTCAATTCTTTCCTCTCCAGTTTATTGTTTCTTTTGCAATCCCTGTATTTCACTGTAATGCACCAATTTTTGTCTCGGACTTTAGTTCGTCTCATTCCTCCATTTTAGCGCTCTCTGTTAGATCGGTAGTAAATGCGAAATGCTATAGCTAAGTATATCGTTCTTTTCCTATTGTCAGTATTGACCCTTTTTGGATGTACATTTCCATATGAGACGCTGGTGAACTGATGTACAAATTTTTCCAAAACTCCACTTGAGAAATTTCGAACAGTGGTCGACGATGTTAATTTCTTCGAGATTGCGTGCATGATTTTCAGTAGATGCGTATTTAGAGGCCTTGTTTGATGGACACAGCTTTTTTACTCTACTTTTCGTAGTCATAACATAGCTTGAGAAACGCGAGACAGCTCCTGTCTGAACCAAGATTACTCAATCTTGTACCGAGAAAACGACATTTCAGACTTTGCTGAATGAAAAGGTGGATCGAAAAATCCGTTCTCCATCGTTTCAGAGAAAGGTAGGAAGGAATGAATGATTTTCTCTATTGCCTTTGCGGAAGCTATAAACATAACTGCTAAGTCTGCGGATCCAAGTACAAACACTTTGGCTTTAAATTTTATCAAGCTCAACTGAGCTTTGCAAAGTTTTTTTCCAACTTTAAAAGCAACGACTATGACTGTTGTACTTAACTTCTCAGAATTCTCTTTCAGCGCCCGTCGGCAGCGCTTTACAATGATCTGACGAGTTGTCGGTTGTCTGTGGACTCGCACGACTCCACGCTGATGTATCAGTTGCAGTGTTTCTGGTGGCAAGTCTTTTGCTGCCGTACGGAAGGCCAGCGACCTCTTATCTCTTCCTGTCTGCACTGTCAGAATCTCTTTAGAGCATTCCTGCACGTGTACGGTTTGCGGTGTGTAGGTGTATGTGCTGATCACGAATACTCACGACAATATTAGATAATATGTCGACCGATAAGGAAGAGCACACGGGAAAAACTTGTGCGATGAGTTGGGCGCGTGAGTCATGTTCAACTCATGCTGTCGACAATGTGTTAAGAATCCGCCGTGATACACTGGGAGTAATTAAAGTGTTCACGAACATGTCTGTGTTCCCGCTTTCACGGAAATTGACGAATCAGCAACTTCGATGCGTCGCTCTCCCAATATCCCCTCTAAAGTTCGATTAGTTCAGTCGGAAGTTCTTTTTTTTTTTGGTTTTCTGGAGTGGAAAAATTTCACCATTTCAAACTCTATAGCGATTCTTAGTTTGCAAATATTCGCAATCTGTTCCGCTTACACTAATAAAGCTACAAGAGCAGCACAATGCTGCAAACTTAATCTACTTCCTGCTGTTGGGTTATGAATCTCGTGATAGATCTGACAAGTGGAACTGATGTATTTACCGCAGTTTGATATGTTTAGTACTCAATTTTGACATCTCCATGTTGAGAATGACGTGAACGATATTGCTCAACAAACCTCAAATAGAAAACTGTGCTGGCTCCTTTATTAATATGATGAGTCGCAAATCACTTTACTACTCACTAGCACAAAGCAATGAAAGAAAGTGGAATGGACCAACGGCTTTAGCAATAGTTTTTCCTGATACTCCAATAACAACACCTGAGAGCGTGACAGCTAAGGATGTAAAAAGGATTCCAATGCAGTTAAGGCTAGCCTAAATCTGGAGTAGTGCTTTTCAAACACTGGAAAACTTTTATGATATCTGTTCAAATTTGCTTCCTCTCTACTCCTTAGCTTCTAGTGGTTGCGGTTTCGTTGCATGGCCCGCAATTTTCAGATGCCCAGATGGCTTCTAGTAAAGAGAACTTCACCATATTGCAGATTCCCAATTACTTGGAAAAGTCTTCATTTTGAAAACATTCCTGCGATGGACAATTAGGAGATCTGTCGAAGGGTGAGAGAGAGAAATTTCAGAGCGAGATCCACTGCAGCTAATGAAAGTCTAAAAATCAAACATATCCTTTCATGTGGGTAGTCGGAAAATCTGCGGAACTTGATTGAGAAGAACAAGGCTTGGAAGATCTTATGCACAGTGGAAAACGCATTTTTGGGAAGTATCTTACTATCACTCTCTCGCCGACAATAACTATCATTAGGGTGAGGTTCATCTTCAGTTGACGAGTGCTGCCAATCATTACGTAGTATGGGTTTAGGTCGAATTGTACCCCATTCCATGAATTAAAAGATAAATAGAGTATGAAAGAGTTGGAAAAACAACCTGATTATGCAACTTTCCAAGCATATTTTTTGAAAATCAAAATTACTTACTTGCCACAGCGTGAAGAAAGTCTGTAGCTGCTACAAATAACACCACTGCGTGGAAGGTACTTTGACGATGACTCTTCTCCCGTGGAAAAGAGAAAATGATGAATTTAGAAGAATTCAGAACTATGAAATACTCCGTCAAGGAGTAATATTATAAAAAAGTATAAGACTTTCCTGACACTCCTACTTAGTGTACAAGTATAGAGCGAATCCATTGCAGATTATCACAGGTGCTGGAGACAAACTTCTGCGATGTAGATGATCAGATGATGGATCCTCACCATTCCACTCAGGAAGCTGAAGTTAAAAATCATCTATTGCTTTCACACTCAGATAGATAAAGAAGCATTTAGAGAAACTTCGGATAATTATTCCCGAGAGGGATGAGTTGTCCTCATTCTTTCCTATTTTTACCGTTGATTCATTACTAGGCAGATGGAAGATATGTCATTTTGAGAGCTCTTTACCAATTTTTGCCATAATGAGACCTTGACCTTCAAGGAGATAATGGCTCTTCAGTCCTCCAATTGAAATTCTGAAATCAAGATTCTGAAAAAAGTTTATTTGCGTATTTTTCCAAATCAGAGGATAGCTTTTGATTCAATAAATACATAGCATCGAAATCTGAGTTTAGAAATGATTGATAATACACTGCTTTGTGAGAAGAAAATTAACTACTACAAAAACGAATGTTTGAAAATTTTATGTACTAAGGGAACACGAAAGAAATTTCCTGTTTAGGAAGTGTCGTTAGTACTCACGACCGCAAACATGATCGTGTTTTGACATAGAAGTGACCACGCGGCAAGATACAATTCAACTTGTCGACTGAACCAATGAGAACAAAGCTAAAAATATAATTGGAAAACAAAATGCCAGAAAGTACGCATAAAAAATGGAGTCAGAAGTACAACGACCGATACGATATCTCTTGAAATATATTAAATTTAAATGAAATCCATAGAACAAACGAATGAAAAATGACCACGAATTAATCGGGCAACACCGAAATGAAAGTGAAAATCTGCAATGGAATAATCTTCCTGACCAATACTATCACTGCTCAGATTGTCTGAATGGAGACACAGTTTAGTCTTTCTAAGGAATCACAGTGGTATAATCTCCGTGGTAGGGAATTGTAGTGAAGCACAGTGGCCAGCATGACCTCCATGAAGACCAATTTCTTTGTAGTCGCTAATTTTGGTGCACACAAGTTTTTCTTACACTTCATAATCAGTTAGTAGTTTGTCCAGTACTGATGAAAAATTGCTGCTCGTATAGTGAGGGATATGAGCGCATGTGGTGCATTGATTAGAGGTGTTCTGCGTCTTACACGAGGTTAATGGTTCGATCTCACGCTCATGGCTCACCAAGCCATCCATCCCTCGGGGGTCGGTAACTTGGTACGAGGCTGTCTCGGACTTGTTTGGGAGGATAAGCACATTGACTCGATTCAACGATAGGCCAGCGCTAGTCATTGTAAAGGCCAGATACGAATACAATCACCTCAAACGAAGTTAAAAATTGAAGACAAATGCATCACGCATCCCTCAGGGATTGATCAACGCCGAGAACTTTTCCCTTTTTATCCTTATAAGGAAAAATGTGTTAAAAATTACTCGCTTGACCGCTATTCAAACCCTCTGTGGATCCGTGAGTTGAATCGTATTGTGGGGAATCTATTAGCAAGAAACCAAGAGTGGACCAAACCATACCACCAATTTGATTGCAAATTCCAAGCCGTTCACATTCTATCTAAACAACGGGATTCGCCACTCTACATTCTGCTTGAAAGGTGTAGCAAGGTGATTTTCATACAAAGCACAATACAAGAGGGTGAGAGTACTCTTTATGCCTGCGGTGGAGAACAGGATTTTTGGCGCGTGGCGAAGATCTATGGAATTCATGGAGGCCTGATCGAGTTAGTGGATGTGTAAAGGATTATGGACGATATGAGTGATTTTTGATGGCCCAATTCTGACGAATTTTCCGACACGGTGAGATGAGAATGCGATATCAGCATGTTCATTTGTAACTGAATTTGGGAATGGTTCATTATTTAACATTTCAACAATAGCTGCGAAGAAACCCCGCTTTTAGATAGCAGTAAAACGAGGTTCACCAAATCAACCCAGTAGTGTAGAGTGGTGTGCAAAAACGTTTTCGTCAGCTGGGATTCGAACTCGGACCCCATTCTTTGATCTCCTTGAAAGATCTCCGTCAAAAAGTGAGATCTGGGCTCTACACTATTGGGTATTTTGTAACGTCATAACACTGCAAGTGGCGGTTAAATTAAAATGAATTCACCAACTCTTCAAAAACCGGTTTCTGCCAAAGTACTGTTTAAGAGAGCACAATCGGAAACAGCAATTCACGTAAATGCGTGGTTTAAAAGATCACGCTAGAGTTTCCAATGAAAACATATTTCCGTTCCTTCAACAACCCTAGAAACGTCGTTCTGGGAACTTTGAGATAATCAGATAAGCTAGTGACTCACTTCGGTCATCTCGCTCGCCTCATGGGAGTCACCCGCGTCACCAACCAAACTACACAGAAGAATAGGAGAAACACAGTAAATTGATACCTGACAAGGAGAATAAGATACAAAAGTGCGTAAGCCAGTGGCGTGACAAATTTTGAAAATGGCTTATGAAATCGGCCTTTGAATATATCTAACATATCTCTGACAGTTGTGTCTGTTTTAAAGCTCATAGATCTAAATATTCTGGATCCTTCAAGTAGTTTCTGTGCCTCTTATCTCCGAACTTAACACATGCGACGGCTAAGTTTGTTAAACAGCGATGAATTTCTGGAAGTAAGGTAACTTTGAGGGCATACATTTGCCTACATCGTCGATCAAATAGTTTTTTCCAGCAATTCGATGAAATTTTGATTTTGGTTTGTGTCTCCGATTAGTGACAGTCATGCTCGTCTGCAACGCTGTGCTTTTCTGCTTCTCACGGAACCTCTGCGCATTCCCTTCATTTGAAGGCAGTAAATCGCAGTTCAACGCTATGGTGGGCATCAAAGGGGTATGGTGGCAACTGTATAAAGGAAAGAATAGCTAGTAGAGTATGAGAGATTCAGAAGTGATTAAATATTCACATCCTTATTTGCGTCAGACTATTGAGACGTTTCACACTGCTTCGACATATGCACATGGGACAGTTTCTGCGTTCAGGATGTTCAACGATTTTGACTGGGAGTATCTACGCCATGGAAGCCGTTCTCATATCGCAGGTTTGCACAATTCCGCTTTGTCGGTTTTGGTTTTGTAACTCAAAAGTCAGTCCTACTTTGAACTGCTCTACTCCCGGAAATTTCGCCTCTCAAAGAGCTTACACTGCTTATCATATACGTAGTCTTGTCTGAGAAAAGCGAAATGCTATAGCTACGTATATCGTTACTTTCCTATCGTCAAAATTGACCCAGTTTGCATGAACACTTGCGTATGTGACGTTAGTCAACCAGAACTCGACTTGAAACAATTCCAACAATTGTCGACGATGTCAACTTGTTGGAGACTGCGTGTATGATGTCAACAGATGCGTATTTAAAGGCCTTCCTTAACGGACACAGCCTTTTTATTCTACTTATCTTAGTCATATCATAGCTTGAGTGAGGCGAAACAGCTCCTGTCTGGACCAAACAGGAAAATCTCGATTTTGCATCGAGAAATAGCATTGCGGACTTTACGAATGAAAAAGTGGGTCGACAAACTCGTTCGCCTAAGTTTCAGATGACGGTAGGAAGAAGTAGTTATTGAGGGGGTCCTAGTAATGGAGACTCATATTCTCTATTGTCTTTGTGGAAGCTGCAACTGCTAAGTCTGCGTGCCGAAGTAGAACATGTTGGCTTTCAAATTGGTGAAGCACAACTTACATGGCTCGCCGGTAGCGTTTTGCAATATTCGGACGAGCTGACGATCATCTGTGACTCGCAGATCCTTACGTTGATGTGCCATCTAGAGTGTTTCTGGAAGAAAGAGTCATTTGGTGACGTACGGACTCTCGGTCTTCACAGAACTAATGTAAAGATGCTGGATGAGCCGGTTGTATTCTCCGTCGATGTTGTTAATGACGGAATTACGTCCACTGTTGACGGCTAAGCTTTTAGATAGTGAGCTACCATAAGTGGATCTAATCATCATGATAAACTCACACAACTTCTCATCCTGGTCATTCCACTCTAGTCTGTGGGTTCACGTGTTACGTTTTTCAGGCGTTAATCTCAATCCAATTTCAGTGTCAAAATCTTCACTGATGTCCTTGAATGACGCATGGCTTTCTGTCAAGAACTTTCTAAGTCCACATAAATTGCTTCAACTTCTCCTTCGTCATCAATTAGTATCGATGCGCTATCAGCGAATATAATCGAAGCCGGCATTGATCGACATCTTTTTAGTATTAAGTATCCGTTTTGGGTAGTTGGTTTTTCAAATGAATCGATATCCAAGGCAGAACTTGTTTTGGTAAAAACGTCAGGACCTACGACTCCTTCACTATGGCATGCTCCGCGGAAAAGTTCAACTTCAATGGTACAGACAGCGCTACATGGATGGCACTTTCCTTTTTGAGTAAGGCCAGTAACCTCTTACCTTTTCTTGTCTGCGTTGTCAGAATCTCTATACAGGATTCCTGTACGTGTACGCTGTATGGTGTGCAAGTGTATGCGCAGGCCACGGATACTCGTTGTAATATTAGAAATGTGTTGACCAGTAAGGAAGAGCATATGTAAAAACTCTGTGAGACGAGCTGGGCGCGTGAGTCGTGTTCCTCATGCTGTTGACAACGTGCCAAGACAACGTGCTGTGATACACTGAGGGTAACTAAAGTATTCACAAACATATTTTTCTTCTCCACTTTCACGGTGATTGACGAATGAGCGGTTTCGATACGTCGCTCTGTCAAACATCCCCTTTATTATTCGAATAGTTCAGTCTGAAATTCATAATTTAGTTTTATTGTGTGAAAATTTTTAAACTTTATCAAACTTTATAGCGAATCTTAGTTTACAAAGTCGACAATCTATATCTGCGTACACTAATAGAGTTGCAAGAGCAGCACATTGCTACAAAACATAAGTTACTTCCTGCTACTGGTTATGAATCTCGTGATAGACTTAACAGTGGAACTGATGCTGTTACTGCCGCTGTGATACGTTTAGTACTCAGTTCTCGCATCTCCTTGTTGAGAAAGACGTGAACGATATTGCTCAACAAACCTCAAATGGAACACTGTACTGGTTTCTCCAATGGTTCAGTTAAATTGAAAATCACTTAACTACTCACCAGCGCAAAGCAATGAAAGAAAATAGAATGGACCAACGGCACTGGCAACAGTTTTTCCAGATACTCCAATAACAACACTTGGGAGCGTGACAGCCAAGGATGTAAGGAGGATTCCAATGCAGTTAAGGTTAGCCTACTTTTGAGAAATCAACAGCAAAACCTTTTCAGCAGTGAAAAACTTTGAGGCACCTGTTTGAATTTCTTCCCTTTCGATTCCATAGTTTCTGCTGGCTGCTGCTTCCGTTGAATAGCTCGTAGTTTTACGAGGAATAAAATTGTCAAAACAATCACAGTAAAGCCCATTGCCTAAAAGCAGATGAGTTATTCAGCTATCGCTATTCAGATGTCTTAGAAAAGAGAAGTTCACCATATTGCTGATTCCCAAGTACTTGGAAAACTTGTCATTCTGAAAACATTCCTGCGATGGACAATTGGGAGCTCTGTCGATGGGTGAGAGAGAGAATTCCAAAGCGAGATCCAGTGCAGCGAATAAAAATCCAAAAATCAAGCAGATCCTTGCATATGGATAGTCAGAAAATCTGCGGAACAGAATTGGGAAGAACACAGCCTGAAAGATCTTTTCGTATCGGTAAACGCATTTTTGAAAAGAATCTTACTATGATTCTCTCCGCAACAATAGCTATTGTTAAGGTGAGGTTAATTTTCAGCTGAACTATGAAAGGAGTGCTGCCGATCATTACGTAATACGGGTTTAGGTCGAACTGTACTCCATTCCATGAACTCAAAAGATAAATAGAGTATGGAAGAGCTGAAAACACAACCTAATTATGCTGCATTTTCTCAAGAATTTTCTTTCTTTTTTTAAAGCTGAATTACTTACTTGTCACAGCGTGAAGAAAGTCAGTAGCTGCAAGAAAAAGCACCAGAACGCGAGAGCTATTTCGACGAAGACCCTTCTCCCTTGGAAAAGAGAAAACGTTAAATATAGAAGATTTTAGAACTATGAAGTACGCCGTCAAGGAGTATCACTGTCAAAAAAGGTATACGAATTTTCTAACACTCTTACTTAATGAACAAGTATAAAACGAATCCATTGCAGATTATCACAGCGTGCTGAAGACAAACGACTGCGATGTAGATGATCAGATGATGGATCCTAACCATTCCATTCAGAAAGCTGAAGGTAACAGTCATCTATATCTTTTTCTCTCTATCAAAAAAAAAGCATTTGAAGATCTCCGGGTAGGAGTAGATGGGAATTATCGAAATGAGTGAGCTATCCTCGTTCCTTCCTACTTTCACAGTCCATATTTTGTTACCAGACAGGTGGAAGGTATGTCGTTTTGAGCACTCATTACTATTTTTGGCATCATGAAACCTTGGTCTTCGAAAAGAATTAGGCTGCTTTACGCCTGTGATTGAAATTATAGAAATCGATTCTGAAAATAGCTTCCTTACGCATTTATTCCAACAGCTAAAACCAGTGGCTTGCTTTTGATTCAATAAAAACTTAATATCGAAATCTGAGTTTAGAAATGATTGATAATACATTGCTTTGTGAGAAGAAAATTAACTGCTACAAAAACGAATGTTTCAAAAATTTGATGTATTAAGGGAACACGAAAGGAATTTTCTTAGAAAGTGTCGAAGTGTCGTACTGCTCACGACCGCAAACATGATCGTGTTTGGACATATTAGTTGAAGTGACCACATGGCAAGATACAATTCAACGTGTCAACTGAACCAATGAGAACAAAGCTAAAAATATGAGTGGAAAACAAAATGCCAGAAGGTGCGCATAAAAAATGGCGTTGGAAGTACAACGACCAATACGAAATCTCCATGAAGAGTATTAAAGTGAAATGAAACCCATAAAAAAAAACGAATGAGGAACGATCACGAATCAAGCCTGACATCACCCAAACGAAAATGAAAATCTGCAATGGAATAAGCTTGCTGACTAATACTGTCACTGCTTAGATTGTGTGCATGATATCACAGTTTAGTCATTATAGCAATTCGCGAATCTCTTGACCGCTATTCGCCCCCCTTTGTGGATCCGTGCATGTAATCGAATTATAGGAAATCATTCTACAAGAAACCAAGTGTGGATCAACAGATATCACCAATTTGATTGCGAATTCTAAGCCATTCCCATATTACCTAATGTACAGGATTCGTTACCCTACAGTCTGCTAGGAAAAAAGTGCAGCATGGTGAATTTCGTTCAATGCACAGTACAAAAGCGTGGGAGTACCCTTCATGCCTGCGGTGGAGAACAGCATTTTTGGCACATGTAGAAGGTGTATGGGGTTGATTGCTTTCTGGTAGACTCTTTGGAATAGTATAGAATTATAGACGATGTAGTAGACTTCTGTTGACCAAATTTCCACTAATTTTCGGAATATGATGGGATGAGAATGCAATATCAGTGCGTTCATTTTTTAACTGAATTTGGAAACTGTTCAGTTTTCAGCATTTCAGCTGTAGTTACAACAGGAATTGCGCTCTTACATTCATGTAAGTGAGATTCAACGAATCTTCAACAATCAAATCCTGGCCAAGTAATCTCAAAGGAGCGAAGTCGAAAACAACAATTATGTAATTGCGTGGTATATAAGGTCAGACAAAAACTTTTAATGAACATATTGTAGCCGATTATTCGACTGCCTGTGAAACCTCGTTTTCTGAACTTTGATGCATTCAGAAAGGCTTATTTCAGTCGTTCATGAGGTTTGTTATGTCAGTGAATTAAGTGCTCTTCGGCTATCTCGCTCGCCTCGTCGAAGTCGCACGCGTCACCAACAACCGTACATAGCAGGGTCGAGAAGCCCAGTAAATTGATACCTGACGAGACGATTAAGATCGTCGAAAAGTACGTAAGCCCCTTGCGTAGTAGACTTCGAGAACGGCTAAAATCAGCCTTTTTCAATATGTTAAAAATTGGGAAACGAGGTTTCAGAAACGGCTAGAAAACCGGACTACAACTATAAGAAACAACCATGTGCAGTCTACTGTGATAAAAAACCCGGAAGAATTTCATGTCGTCAGGTTCTAACATACTGCATCCACCGTTCCTTGTATGTTGAGTAGCTAGTGGGGTGTGTAACTCTGATGAGGCGAAAGTGATCGCCGAAACGTTTGTAAGCCTCTTGAGTCAGCAAACTTTGAGAACGGACAAAGTCAGCCGTTTTTGACTATCGAAACACATTTGTGCCAGTTGCGTGTATTTTGAAATTTTGATCTAAACATTTTGGATCTTTGAATTTATTTTCGGAGACAGCACCTCTTATCAATCAACTTAATAATGCGTCGGATAAGGTGGTTTTGAAGCGGTAATTTTTAGGAAGTGAGATAATTTGAATGCGCCGTCCGCAAAGGGATTTATTTGACCCAATCGTGGAGGAGTTAGTTTTCCTTCCGATGATGTATGAGATTTCAAACTGATTCGTGCCTCCGATTAGCGGTATTCAGTGCTCGTCTGCAAATGTTTTTCTGCTTCGCACGAAACCTTTACGAAATTCTTTCATTCAAAAGTAGTAAATCGCAGTACAACTCGGTGGCGGGCATCAAGGGGGTATAATTGCAACAGTCGAGAAGAAAGAATAGCTAGTAGAGCATAAGATATTCAAAAGTGATCTAGTGTTTACCTTCGTGTTTCCATTAGGCTACTCAGGCACTTCCCACTGCTCCATCACATGCATATGGAACACTTTCTGCGCACTGGGTATACAACGATTTTGACTGGGGCGATTTGCGCCATGGAAGACCGTTCTCAAATCGCATGTGTGCACAAACCTGCGGATGACGGTTAAGAGAAGTAACAGTTTTAGTTTTGTCACTCAAAAGTCAGCTCCACTTTGGACTGCTGCACCATGCCGGAAATTTAGCGTCTAAGAGTTCAAACATTTTTCATATTACGTAGACCTGTGTGAAGAAAAAAAATTGATTTTTAAAATAGAAATAGCAAAGCTACCACACCTAGAATACAGTCCCTCACAGGTCATCGAATTTTAAGCCCTTTGAAGTTGTCTCATCCGTTCTGAATTCAAATCATTACCTAAGGCATGAATTCTCTTCATGCTTGCAGATTTTTTCTTCCCGCTTAGTTGTATGACTCGTATTCACTTGTTCTATAGTTTTCTGTATACCAGAACACTACAAGCTCTTCTCATGCAATCTAGACATAGTTGTACTAAAGATTTTCCGAGCTGTTACAATTGGAATTTACGCGTGCTTATGCATTTAAGAACAATTTGCCCACGTGATCATTAGATTTCTGGTGGGAGCCTTACAACTCCTACCATTTAAAACTTTATTTAGACTTCCAAATAAAATATGGGACATTTCAGGTTTTTCTAACACTAATGAAGCCTAAGTTCAGTCATATATATGGTAAATGATGTTAAAGAACATCCTTTCAAACAGCATGGAGTCAGTACAAGGATTGAAGGGAACAACGCACTATATGATCTATCCAGCACATAAAATCCTTCCTCGCATTTTTTGAATTGCGCATTGGAATAGTACGTACATAATACAGTTAATGCACATTACAAACTCGATAAAACATTTTTGAGCTTTGTTCGCTGGCTATTGCAATAGCTCGTTTATCTATCTTTTCACTGATAGTTGAGCGAGTTAGGAGGGCATCAGTAAGTTTCCACTTTTTCCTTCCCTACCCAAGAGTAGTCCTGTAGATTCTCTCCTCTCTGGCCATTTGTTGAGGACCATCGCTTTCTTCTAGGGTTCTTGCAAAGAACTGTGATGAGCGGTCTACGTGCTGCACAGTTGATTCCGAGTAATCAAGTCGGTAACTGCTCCTGTCTCGAAGGCATTACGAGAGCTACCTATATAAGAAGCTAAACGCGTAATGGCGGTATAGACAACGATGAGTTTTCTATTCGGTACTGGCTGCCTATGGACTTTACGAAGCAGTCGCAAAACTGTTCGGACCTATGAAAGATTTGCAAAAATTCCTTGCACTTCAGGAGAGCGGCGATAAGACAGCGATTTACATCAGCCCCAATGTTTTCTTTTCGATGCCTGGAAGACCATTACTACATTGTCGGCACGTTGAAAATTATTTTGGCATCTGCCTCACACAAAGGAAGACTCGTAAATATTTCACCAACGGATGGATATCAGCATCAGTTAGCTTCATGTTCAAATTTAATTTTCTGTTCACGGAAGGTTTCAATTGTCACTGAAAATGAGAAGAAAAGCTTAGAAAACTAATTTTTATTTAAAGCTCCACAAGGTTGGTATCTTTTCCCAATCGACTGTTCTTCTTTCCGGTCGATAGGCTTTCTTGGTTGCTTCTGGCTGACGTTTCTTCATATACGCCTTCTTCAGAGCCTGGAGGTAATTTTCGTTGTAACTTTATTTATACGACTATATACTGTAAGAAAAAAAATAAATAAATTGAAAATCTAAGGTATTGATAAGCGATGATTGATCCAGGGAAAACCACTCACCGTCCAATGTAGTCTAGGGACTACCTATGTTGTTAGCATAGGGTTAAGTACGAACCACCCCCCCCCACATGTCATTAGGTCAAATTAACGATAGGTGCCAGCTGAGACCCATACTAGAAAGTCAATCTGAGATAAGGTACCATGTGGTTGGTTATGCTAAGGCACTCTCCCTTTTCGTTCATTTGCGGATTTCTGGAATCTATCTAGAAAGCTACATGGGTTTTTCGCTCCGATGTTTTTGATTTGTGCCCTAAAATTTTGACTACTACCTCGAAGTCGTCATCGTTGTGCCTTTGTATCCTGTGTGAACCTAGAAGTTTAATTAGACTATCTTTGTTTTTCCGTCTAGGTGTTCTTTTATGCGGATGTGAAGTGGTCTGCCTGTTTCGCCAATATATTCGTCACCACATGTTTCACAACAGATAAGGTACATTGTACCTATGCTCATGCAATCGCCGTCTCTACCTCTGGGACAAGTAACGCAGTCCTTCGTATTACATAGACGGTTACACAAGCGGTTTCGAACTAATTGACGACGCAGTGCTATAGAAGGAATTTCTACAATTCCTACGAAATCTTCTAGACCACTGTTTTCTAGACACTTTCTGACAACTGTACTGACTTCGTCTGTTATGAAAGGTAGTATACAAGGTACCTTATTGTTTAGGTGTGGCGCCCTGTTGTTCCCATTGCGAGGCTTTTCGCTCCTTTTCGGCCAAACGCTAGTTGTTGTTCTTTATTTGTACCCATTAGAAATGGCTATTTTTCGGGCTGAAACTAGTGATTCCCTTCTTACATCGTCTCCCGTACAAACACTTACATCTGTTCGATTATTTCGGATAAGTGCTTTTTTAGTAAGTGAGAGATGGAGGAAAGGTAATGTGCCTAGATGTTTTTGTTGCTAGGCTTGCGATACCATTTTGTGTTGTAGCCACTTTCATTAAGTTGAACTTGAGCGTTCAAGAAGGGAAGCCAGCTCTCTGAATTTTGCTGTTTTCACGTCAACTTAATAAACTCTGACCGCCCGTTCAGAATTTTGAAGAATTTATGTATCTCCTCTTGTGTAAAGCAGATGACAAAACAATCGTTCATATATCGACAGTAGAGTATTGGACGCCGATGGAGAAGTGAGAGCTTTCACTTTTGACATGAAAGCGGTGGCTAGGTTGGGTGATAATCTTTGCCCCACTGCAAACTCTCTAATTTGTGCGAACTATTTTCCTGACCAGCTACATGTCGAACAGCTTTGGCATGACTTGAGGAGTGTGATAAGCTGTTGGACAGACAAGCCAAGCATAACCAAGCTTTCTATGTTTTCTGTTAGTAATTCATGAGTGGCTCGTATTGAGACGTCATTTGAGACGTTTGTAGAGAGCGCTGTAACATCAAACGACTCCATTACATACATATGATTTGGACGCGCATTTTCAAGGTTTTGAAGCTTTCTGGATAGATTCCAGAAACCTGCGAATGAACAAAAAGGGACAGTATTTTGACAATACCAATCACATGGCACCTTATCTCAGAATGGTTTTTCAGCCCGGGTCTCAGCTGACACCTATACATCATTTGATCTATTGGTATGAGGGGGATTCATACGTCACCTTGCGCTAACAACTTAGGTAGTCCCCAGACTAGATTTCACGGTGAGTGGCTTTCCTTGAATCAATCATCGCTTATCAATACCCTAGATTTTCAACTTATTTTTTATCTTTTTTCTTATAGTATATAGTCATATAAATAACGCTGCAACAAATAATACGTTTGGGCTCTGAAGAAGGCGTATTTGAAGAAACGTCAGCCACAAGCAACAAAGAAAGCCTATCGACTGGAGAGAAGAGCAGTCGATTGGGACAAAGATACCAACCTCGTGAAGCTTTGAATAAAGACTAGTTTTCTAAGCTTTTCTTCTCATTTTCAAAATTTTATATTATTAACATGTCGAGGTTTCAAGAAAATCGGTCTTTCGAGTTTTCAATTGTCATTTTGTAAAAATTTTGTGTCAGTGCTCTCATGTGATAGTATGTCGACCAGTAGGTATTCCTTGAAACTTTGTATATTCTTTCTTTGTGAATTGATATTTCCTATGACATTATTTTGAATAATCAGCATTTTTTGCAGTGATATGTAAACACGGGGCCGGTGTAGCAATTGTTCGGCTAGTGGTTCACCGCTATTCCTTCATTGAGACCGAACTAATCCAAACCTGTTGTCCACAATCGCTCATTTCTGCTATGTGGGCCCTTCTACCCAAATTGTTTTATACTGAGATAAACAGAAAGTGTTGGTAAATTCTTGAGAATTTCGTTTTTTTGCGAGTATAAACATCAAAAACAACACCAACTATTTTTGAAGTGCAGACCCAATGGCCATCGTTCTGCAGGATGCCGGATGTGATCTAAATACCATTCCGACTTCTTTATCAAAAAACTCTTAACATTCTCCACCAACTTTCTAAATGGTTCAAATCGACGGCTATTGAAAAAGTGTTTCTTGATCGAAAAGGTCATTATCCAATCGAGCAACGTATGGATTGCAGGCGCAGAGCGGAAGAACTTCGAGGCCGTTCAACTCTTCAAGTTTGCCCTTGGTTTTCGCTATCATACTGTTTAGTAGGCATTTTAGAGCTAAAATTAGTGAGCTGGATGAATTCATACAAGGTTTTCACAAAGAAACAGACACAACGACGTTGAGAATTCAAAATCTCAAGAAGCTCCAGGAGTTTTTGCTCAACCTGAAATTCTTGATGAGCTACGAAACACTGGAATTCGTTCACTGTATTTCCGTGATATGAGTCCTTAGGGGAATGTGTAGCGGTTGGAGAAGTGATGAATGCGAGACAAAATGAAAATGCTGACTATCTCTCTATTATATCTTTTATTTCGAGTGTTTTATTAAGATCACACTCATATTTCAGTATATCTCATAATTATTATTTGAGCCAACATGTCATGTAGTCTGTTAATGGGCTCTCGTATTGCCCGATACACGAGTTTCGGCTCTGCAGCCTCGTCAATCGGGCTACCTCTTCGTCTTTAAGCAATCCTCTCGGAGACCTCTACTCTCTTTATAAAGAGGTATATGACAATGAACAATTTACACAATCGCTCTCAAGTGAAAAATTGCTATATCAGCAATTTTCACACTCCATTGCACTAAGTTGGTGCTCTTGTAATATTACATCTTTCCTTTCGAATGGTCTATCAAGTCTACTGTTTTATTTCAACATATTAATGCTTGAGCCAACATGTCATGAGCCATTAACAGACCACAGTACAGATCATTCGTCGTCGCCTACATTTTTATAAGTGCAGTAGAGGCCCACGGGAGGATTGGCCAAGGACGAAGGACTCCCCCGACTGACGAGGCTGCAAGGCCGAAACACGTGTGTCGAGCTGTATAAGAGCCCATTAACAAACCATGTGACATGTTGGCTTAGATAAAAAATATGAAATATATCTTTCTATTATTTAATTTTCGGAGCATTGCAGATATTCATTTGTTTTCATTTGTGGTTCGCGACCCATTCCACTTTCCAATACATTCTGAAAAGCTACTCAATTTTGTATTATTCACAACTGATCCGTCTCTGGTAAGATACAGCAGAAGTCATGGTCAACATCCCAAACGCAAGGTATCTAGATAAAAAGGATAAAGGATAAAGCCCTCGGCGTTGATCAGTCTTTGAGGGATGCTCCATGCATTCGACTTCAATTTTTAACTTCGTTTGAGGTGATTGGATGCATATCTGGCCTTTGCAATGACTCGCGATGGCCTCCCGCTCAATCGAGTCAATGCTACTTATCCTCCCAGACAAGTCTGAGACCTGTCTGGTACCAAATTACCATGCCCGGAGGGATGGATGGCTTGGTGAGCCGCAAACGCGAGATCGAACCATTGACCTCGTGTGCGGCGCAAGGTGTTTAGATAGTCATTCGATATTCGGAGGGATGGCGATTTTGATAATGTGCTTAGTCATACCTTTCATTTTGAGTATTTAAGACCTCGCTCAAAACAATATGATTTAAATATATTTTCAGCATTTTATGAGGTCATTCATCGCAACTATGCAGTAAATATATTACGTAGTTTGTTACATTATATTAAAAGTTATATTGATTTGAGCGCGGTCTCAAAAATACGGTGAATGAAAGGTATAGCAAACATGTTTTAGCAGCCACAAGCAATCGAGTGCAAACACTACCCGTTGGGTGATTTTCTTCAATCAACGGAAGGTGTAAATATTTCGACATCGGTTCCTTTATATAAGGTATATCTCCTCGCAGAACTGGCTCAAGCGAAGAGCACCGTGCAACTGACGAGGTTGTAGTGGCGGAACATGTGTCGCGCACTTCATAAGTGGTATAAAAGATCTCATGAAAGGTTCAAAATATTTTATCAGATTATGCTGTGCCCATTCATGATAATGATCTTCCTATTACAATCTGACAGCCAAGAGAACATTACGCATGACCTTCGTCACCCATTTTCCCCATGGATAACATCTCTGCTTGACATTTCATTAGTCTTTTCGTACTCATTCGATAGCTTGAATCTTTCCGATTTTGCAACAAAAGTTGCTATTGGAGAAAGTCATTACAGAAGGCTGTGAGAACTAAAGAAGTGTACGTTTCACACTCGAGTTGAATATCCCGTTGCGGACGATGAAGGCCATTATGACTCTCGGCTAGACGCGCCGTTCGGATGGTAACGAAGATTTGTGCGTTTTCCAATGCAAATTCTAGTTGAGTTCTCAGAGGAGCATTGCCACAAAAACGATAAATTATCACTGATGACGCTCCTATATTACTAATTTAAGCAACGTTAACGTTAGTGCTTCCCAAAATTTTGTCCTTTTCAAGGAAAAAAACCACGCCCTTGCAAAAAGGAATGTATCTTGAACTGTTACTGAGCACTTTCATCTATCTCCTTGACGTTTTTGCCCTAGATTGATCGCTTGAAAAGTCTTAATTTTGATGGTAGACGTTGTGTGGAAATATTTCCATAGTGCGCCTTACTAATGAATAAAAGATAACGTTTTCTAATCGCAGTCAATTTCTTCGTATTTATGGCGGATTTTTTGAGACTATATAATCAGAGTTCGACTCTTTTGGACTTTTTCATGGAAAAAATTGAGTTTTCATAGGAAGAACTTCTAAAGCACATCGAAGGACATAACGTCCGACTGCCATAAAATTCTTTTTATTTGAAAACAATTTGTGTCTCATTCATTTACATTTCAAGGATTCTACTCGTAAGTCATTAGTTTATCTTGAAAAAGACTTATTATACTAGATTATTAATATCACAAGATAGCTCGAAAAATAGACAGTTCAGAACCGAAGCTGTTTTTTAGAAAGGAGAACTTCTGTTTGTGCTAATAGCGAAAAAAATCCACATATTTTGCATTTGAAACAATCAACTCTTACACCGCATTTCTCGATAGGCATTCTATCAGAAATTTATATCAAGGAAACCTCATCATTACGAAAATTTGGTAAATAATTACTGCAGGGCTTTTAGAGAAAATAGTTTCAGTGAAAAAAGTGCTCATTTGTCTTAGAAAATTCATACTTTTCATTAGGTAAGTTACGGTGATGAACAAGCCTTTTCAACTCTTTTTTGAGAATGCATTTTTCTATGCCTTTTTTTGCATAATTCTGGCATTATTTGCAGTTAATGAATACATTTATCAACAAATAACAGCTGTAGCAACAAAATCAAGCAAAAAGAATCACAATTCGCACAACATTTAGCAGCAGATAAGTAACCTTCGTACTTTTCCGTTATCGCCACCCTTTCGAGCACTTTGGTGAGAACGTATCGCCTGATTTTATTCGAAGTGTAAGCAATCACTCGATAGCAGAAATCAACTGAGTCTGAAAGGTGTGTTTTGTTTTCAAATGGCTTGTTTTTCGCGCTGTAGCAGTCAAAATAAAATTTTGTCCCACATTTGAGAATTTTTGCCTAACAAAGGTTTTCTAAAAGAATTCAGTAACCATTCGATAGTACAGATTTTAGAGAAGACATTGTTGATTTTCGGAGAGGACTCCTTAGAGTGCTGTAACAATCTAAAGATTATTGGATTTGGCATTTCAATGGGTGTGATTTCGCGACATTGTCCCAACTCACCGGACCTTTTCAACATGTCGATCGACTGCGAAGCGTAATCTTCTTTTTACGACTAGAATCCAATAAGAAATTCTTTTTAACAACGAAGCCACTATGGGAATCGTCAAGGTATAAACAATCAAACAATTATTGAAAGTCTAGCGGAAAAGCTTTGTTCAGTGAGAAATGCCAGAGTGTGAAAGACATTATTAATTCTACTACTACAGTGTACAGAGAAAGCTATTCTGTAAATAAGAAAATCTTCAAAATGGTCGGATTTCCAGCTATCAAACAGTTATTCTGCCACATCGTTCTGAGGAGTTCTTATAAAAACCAAGTACACTGTTGAAATTGTTAATATTTGCCCTATCTAATAAATATGATTGCTCATGAAAACAAGTTTATCAGGCAAAAAATGCTTGAATGTGGAACAAAATCTTATTTCAACCGTTATAGCGCAAAAACGGGTTATTCAAACGCCATCTCTTCTTCGCATACCGTAGCTACGAATAAAGTTTTCAAAGAAAATCACTCATCAATTTAAGAAATGGGATTCTGAATTGCACTAAATACTTTATAAAATTTATGTAAACTGGGAGAAATGAAGAACAATTGTGAACGATGTGGGTAAGTATATATGAAATATTTCAGAAATTTTCGATAAGGGTCCTAAATATAGCCTTTTCATGAATATCTGGTTTTTCCCCTTGAAAGTGTGGATATACATGGAGCAATTACGTTATTTCTAGTAAAAACGACCTTATTAAAGACTATTCTATTGTATTTGTACCGTGATCTGGAAAAATCCGGAAGATGCGAATACAGTTCCTCAATTCTTTTAATGAACACGTCCGCCCAACCTGTAGGAGGTCATCCTCGAGGACGCATACATTGTAGTGGGATCAACTCTAAATTTCTTCTCGTCCATCTGCCGCCTGTTCTTCTCAGTAGATGACCGGCATATCTGTGCATCATTATAGATGTATAGACCTCTCGTCACGAAGAAAGAATACACTCTGAAGATCTGAACTACGCAAGCCGGCCAGATAATGTGTACGTCGATTGAAATTGAGAAGGCAACGTTCAAGCGCTCTGTGAGTTGTTCGTACTGTCTTGACGTGGTAGAAGTATCAGCCCACGTCTTAGCTGCATGACAGAGCGACGGAAGGACCGTTGAAACGAGAAGGTGAGCACGGAGTTTTTGATCCGTTAGCTGGTCGGTGGCTTCTCTGAGAGGCTCGAATGCGGCCCATGCTACTCTCCTCCTTCTATCTAGTTTCTCGTTCATGTTACTTTCCATGTTCAGTTAACGCCCGAGATTCACATTCGAGCTGGTTTCTGCAATCAGAGAACCATCCATTTCAACTTGACCACCATTGCACTTCACAATGCACATGGGTTCATGAACTGAGTCTTCATCCTATCAATACGTAACCCGATCTCCTTTTCCGCTTCGTTTGATTCCTTTAACATCGTTTCTGCCTCATTGGCACTTTTTGAAAATGCCTTAATCGAATTACTTCACCACCCACTGCCACGCGGCGGTGAACAGCTTTGGCGATATAGTATCGTCTTGTCGGACCTCTTTTTTAACGGGTATAGTGAGAGGTCGATGAAAAATCTGTATTTTTGTGGTGGAGTTTCGATAGCAGTCAATCTGTCCATTGATCAGGAAAAGAAAACTGAGAAGGCTTTGTGTAAGCCGTGCGCATGAGTTATATTCGACTTATGCCGTTATCGATTTGCTAAGCACCTGTCGAGGTGAATGTGGGTAGTTAAAGTGTTCTCGAATATAGTTTTGTTCTCCATTTTCACGAGAGCTGGTGATATAGCAGTTCCTAGTCGTCGCTCTCTCAAGAAATCCCTTTTTGCTCTCATTTCGAATAGTTGAGTTAGAAAGTTAGGTTGGTTTTTCTGACTGAAAATTTTCCACTCTTTAAACTTTTTATAGCAAATCGTTGTTTACAAGGTCAACAATCTAAATCTTCTTACACTCGCGAAGTCAAAAGAGCAGCACACTGTTACAGAACTTAGTTTACTTCCTACTATTGAGTTATAAATCTGGTAGAGCTAACAAGTGGGACCGACGTGGTTCTCTTCAACGTGATAAATTAATTTTCAAGTCTCGCGTCTCTTTGTTTAGAACGACGTGAACGATATTGCTCAACAAACCTCAAATACAAAATTGTACTGCTTCTTTCAATAATATAATCAGATCGCAAATCACTTTACTACTCACCAGCGCAAAGCAATGAAAGAAAGTAGAATGGATCAAAGGCACTGACAATCCAGATACTCCAATAACAACACTTGAGATAAAGAGCCAAGGAGGTAAGAAGGATTCCAATGCAGTTAAGGTTAGCCTAATTTTGATAAATCAATATCAAAACTTCTTTAACAGTGATACCTTTGAGTACCTGTTTGAATTTGTTTCCTCTCGCTTCAGCATCTTCTAGTGGTTGCTGTTTCCGTTGAATCGCTCGTAATTTCATGAATAATAACGTCGTCACAGCAATCGCAGAAAAGCCCATAAGCTAGAAACGGATAGATAAAGGCTATTCAAACGGCTTTGAGAAGAGAGAAGTTTACAACACCGCTGATTCCCAAATACTTGGAAAAGTGTTAATTTTGAAAACATTCCTGCGAAGGACAATTAGGGGCCCTGTTGAAGGGTGAGAGAGAGAGAGAGAATTCCAGAGCGAGATCCAGTACAGCTAACAGAAATCCGAAAATAAAGGCGACCCTTGCATACGGATAGGAATAAAACCTCCGAACATGACTGGAAAAAACCAGGCCTGAAAAATCGTATGCGTAAGGGGAAACGTATTTTTGAGTAGTATCGCACCATCATTCTCTCTGCGACAACAGCTATTGTAAATGTGAGGTTGGTTTGCAGCTGAATTATGAAGGGAGTACTGCCGATCATTACTTAATATGGGTTCAATCGAAATCTACTCCATTCCAAAAACTCAGAAGATAATAGAGTAGAAGTGCTGAAAACAGAACCTGCTTATGCAAATTTCTAGCATTATATCTATTAGAATCACTTAGTTGTCACAGAGTGAAAAAAGTCAGTAGTTGCTAAAAGTAACACCAGTACGCGAGAGGTATTTTGGCGAAGCCCCTTCTTCTTTGAAGAACAGTAAAGCTTTAATATAGATGTTTTTACAACTTCAAAAAGCACCATTGAATGGCATTAGCATCAGAAGTTACTCGAATTTGCTAGCATTCTTACTTGGTGAACAAGTGTAGAACGAATCCATAGCTGATTATCACAGCGTGCTGAACCACAACGACTAAGATGTAGATGATCAGATGATGGATCCTCACCATCGCACTCAAAAAGCTGGAATTAGCATTTGTTTAAGTCCTCTCGTCTCTGACGCAAAAGAGCTTATTTAAAGAATCTTTGAAGAAAAGTTATGGCCGATAGGAGTGAGTTGCCCTCATCCCTCCCTATTTTCACCTTCCGTCTTCATTACTATGCAGGTGGAACCAATGCCGTGTCGAATGGTCTTCAACAATTTTTACCATAATGAGACGTTGATGTAGCAAAAGATCCAAGTTGCCTTACTCCCAGGTTCCAAATTATACAAAGCAAGAGTCTAAAATTAGCTTCTTTTCCTAGCTATTCCAATAGCACAAAGCAGGCGCTAATAGTAGTAAGGTAATAGAAACTTAGTATAGAAAAATATAAATCGATATCCACGTTTAGAAATGAAATTAATAGAGGGTATTATAATAAGAAAAATTTATGGTACAAGAAATAATGTTCAAAAGCTTGAACCGATTTTGAAACATCAGAGAAATCAGAACTTTTCCGTTATTCGGCCCCAGTTCCAGCACTCGAGGAGAAAATATCTCTGGGTGATTTATGAAGTGCGAGCAGTCAATCGATAGCTCGCAAATTTATTTTTTCAAAAGTAGATTCATCTTTCTCATTGAAACATTTCTCACTAACAAAGTTTTTCCTTTGGATTTTCAATAATCATTCAATACCTTAAATCTTGTAGATTCCAATAATGCATTTGGTTTTTGAAAACAACGTTATGCTGTGATGCGACAATTAAAAGAATATTGGGTTTTTCAAATTTGGTTTCGAAAAAAGCTTGGTGGCTTAGCGGCCATGCTGCAAAATCCCTATCCACATGCCGGTGAAGCAAGGTAGTCTGGTATCAATGTTGCGCCGAGTGGAACTCAACATCCTTCAGGCTGATACAGCATATTGAAAACTCCTTTCCAGAAATCAAGTAGATTGTTGGAGTTGATGAGATCCAAGCTATCGAATGGTTACTAAAATTCTAAAGGAAAAGCTGTGTTTAAGAAAAAATTATTGAGTGAAAAACGTACTTTTATTTTTGCTGTTACAGCACAATAACACAACCGTTTCAAGGATGAAATGCGTCATTAAAATCTTTGAGATTTGCACTATTGAATGGCTGTTGAAACTCAAAAAAACTATGATGAGGCGCGTTTTCTCAAAGGATCGAAGAAAGACGCAGATTAGGGCGATGATTTAGGTTGCAAAATCCAATCTTCTATTGAATGTTACAGCGCAGCAACAAATCTTTTTCAAAAGCCAAATACATCAATGGAATTCACAAGATTCATGCTATCGAGTGGTCAATAAAAGCCTGAGGAAAATGCAATATACAGTGCGAAATTTTTGAATGAAGGACATAACTTTTTTTATTCCATTGCAGCTCAATGAAAAAGGCATTTCAAAAATGAAGTATATTTACAAATCTTATGAGATTCAAGCTGTCGAATGACTACTCAACCTCTAAAAAAACCGAAAACAAACATTTCTACCTGCGTTGGAACTGAAATCGGTGAATGGAAATGATCCGCGAAATCACTTCTTCAATAAGTGTCGCTATTAATCACAGCTGCAAACAAGAGAAGTGATGTACATCAAAAAACGAATGAGGAACGGTCGCTAACTAAGCCAGACATCGCCCAAGCAATAAGAAAATCTTCAATGGAGTATGTTTGTTGACCAACACTATCACTCTTCAGATTGTCTGCATGAAGACACAGTTTAGTTTTTTTAACAATTCACGATGATATAATTTTCATGGTGGGCATTTATAGTGGAGCACAACGTTCGGCATTACCTCCGTAGAGGTCATTGATTCTGTAGTCGCTAATATTAGTGTGCACAAGTTTTTCTTATATTTCTTAAAATTGCTATAATTACTTAGTAGATTATCCAGGACAGATGTGAAACTGCTGTTCGTATAGGGAGAGATGTCTTAACAAATACTCGTATGACCCCTATTCAAACTCTTTTTGGAACCATAAGTCATATCGATTGTTTGGAATCCATATGTAAGAAGTCAATAGTGAATAGACCGATATCACCAAATTGGTTGCAGATCACGTCTTGAGCCTTTCTTTAGTTCTGTTATGGCACTTATGAAGTGCTAGACACGTGTCTCGGTCTTATAGCCTCATCAGTGGTACGGTGCCCTTCGGTTCAGTCTCTCCCTTGCTTTCTATTCATAATCTCCCTATCTAGAAAGGAGAAATACTCCCTATTTATCACCTGGCATGCGTTCATTCTGGAAATGATTTGAAGTTGACTCCTTTATATCTAGGGATATACATCTGCAAGAGATTGCTGAACCAAAAGACACCGTGCTAGTGATGAGATTGCAGGGCCGAAACATGTGTCTACCACTCTATAAGTGCCATAACAGGTCCCATGAAGGCTCAAAATAGTTATCAAATTTTATATTGCTGTGAGCGAGCTCAATAAAAACAATTGAATGTAAAGCTATCTTTCAAATTTACTTTCTTTCATGTAAGCCTTCCTTTTATCGCCGTCAATAGAGCAAGGACGTCTACGATATTACTTATCTTTGTTACCGAGATCTTCAAAAATAAAATTTCAAAACCAATGACGCACTGGCAAATTGTTCACTCAATCAACTTCTCCGCAATCCAATAGAGATCAGTTTTGTTGATCCGACTTCTGCTGAGATGGTGACATAAAATTGCTTGGAACATACAGCCCAACCCAGTTCTTATACTTGTTGACCAAAAGCTGTGGAAGAATTCAGCATTATATCCAAGCGCCTAAATTTTAAGTATATTTGCTAAGCGATGAACGGCGGCGTATTACGATAATGATCTAACGATTCTCAAGGGTTTCTGGTAGTAGAATTCTGATTCGGTTGAATAATATGAATAGCCCTAGCTCCGAAGCACCATCAAGTTTCCATAAATGTCAGCTGTTTTACTGCAGTGTTTACAGTCATTAGAACGTTCGATTGGCGAATAAGTGCATCCGCTGATAGAGCTCATTCTCTAGTCCAAAATGAAAATGGAATTGTTGTGCATAGCTAATCTCATTTCCATCATAACATAATATTTTAGACGAAATGTAAATCATACAATGAACAAAGAGTTATGATTATTGCTGTCTACAAAGTTCGACTTCATAATTCTTGGTTGCTCATAGCAAATACCTAGGGGCAAGCAAAGAGTTCTGAGAAATTTTCGAAAGTTTCGTTTTTGTGTGTAAATCAATAACAAAAGCATCTAAAACTTATCTTCAAACCACCATTTTCAAGGACTTTCTGCCATCGTTCTGCAATTCCGAATCTTAGCAAAGTACAATTCTGGCTCCCTTGGATCGAAAAACTCTTGACCTACTTCTTCAACTTATTGAATTATTCAAATCGATGAGTCAAACCTCTTCTATCGACTGCTTTTTATGGACCCGTTCAAAATGATATAATCTGATAAGGATATCACTTGTTTTGAGCTGATAGGTGTAGTGGTATACAGGCGCCTGTTTCGCCTACTGGACTCATCAGTACTTCATCGGATCAACTAATTCCCTGGGGTCAAATGATTTTTTAAAGTAATTGACTCCTAGTAAAAAATTACTCTCAGTTAGGTAATGTACTTACCTGACAATGTGGTGACCGGCAGTCGGATTTGACATTTTGAGCGGGTCTATAAAAAGCGGTTGATAGAAGAGGTTCGATTTATTATATCAGGTACGTACTCGACTTCCGTTCGCCACATTGTCAGGTAAGTTGATCACCTGACTTGGGATAATTTTCTACTCGTCGTCAATTCCTTTAGAGGATTATTTCACCTCAGGGGATTGGCAGAATCGAGGGAGGGTGGTACTGATGAGTCCCAATAGGACGAAACAAGCGTGTGTATACCACTAGACCATCAGCCCAAAACATGTAATATCCTTATCAAATCGATGAGCAACACAAAAGCTGAGAAATCCTCTCAGAAAAGGAAAAAAGTCTCCACTTGGCACTACGAACTGCTCGCCACCACGCGCGGCTGCAGGAGAAGCTAGTGCTCAAGCCTACTGCACCCAAAGGGTTAATGGTGCTTTTTCTGCAAATTATGCAAGTTCCAAAGTTCTGCAAATGTGAATTTTCTACTTTAACTTTTTACTGCCTCACGCTGTTATTCAAAACTGTTAGTGCTTAATTAACAATGAAAATAATCACATTTGATTACTATTATGTACTACTATGTTCTCGCTTATGAAATAAATCATTACCGCATAAGGCTGTGCGTTTTGTCCGACGGTTTATGGTAAACTACATCGCTCGTAATATATCGTATAACATTTCTTGTCTCATATCGGTCTGGGCTAAACTAATGAAGCCCTGTCAAAAATAGTGTATAATCACAGGCCTTCCGAGGAAGACTAAGTGCTGGTGTGAATACGTCTAATACGGCACACGGTCGGTCTCTGAAGATAAAAAAAAAGTTAAGAAAAGCCGGGGAAATGAACCAACAACTCACTTTAATGCCATTTTTCGCATTTTTTCCATTTCTACTAAATCAGTAATTTAAGAGAAGAATGGCTATCAGCGAGATTTCAGCTGCTGAAGTTATTGTTGATGTTATAGACAAAGATTTTACAAGACGTTTTTCTCCCTCTACGCTTCGGTATGATTACGTACTCTTAGTGTGTTTTCTCTGCTAATATTTCCAGCTTCAAATATGTGAAGCTAAAACACATTTTTCCGGCTATCCAGTATACTGTGAAGTACTAAGCTCAAGCAAATTCCGTAATATTCCTAAGGAAAATGGTAAGTGTTATAAGCCTTGCCACAGAGTCGTATTCATGGATAATAAGAGGTCGGTGTTCGATTGGTTTTTAATTGTAGCCGTGTAATATCGTGCAAGTATCGCAGTTGATATCCCGAAGAATCCCAGTCGATAACGGCTCCCGTCCATTCCTTATCGTTAAAACATAAAGCGTACCCGTCTCACCTTATTTTCGATAACCTGGCGTCTGAAACGGCATCTCTGACTTTCGTTCATTGAACATAGGACAGAACTTCGGGTCCTTCCTTCATTGGCGAGATACGAGATTCTCCTATCATCGACATTTCAACAGCGCGTTCAATAATGCCAAGTGACCTTTCACACTGCTTGCGCATCTACCAGGTCACTGCTGCACACGTCTTTATCATATATATATATATATATATATATATATATATATATACATATTTATACATATATATATATATTCAATATCTGTCAACGTAACTGCTTCCATTGTCGATATCGACTACGGGGCCAAACCGTTAACGGTTGCAGATAGTGGTGGCAAAACAGGCGTCGGTAATGCAGCCCATATATTCAAAGCATAAAATTCATCGTAGAGTATTTGTTTTTCCATTCAATGTAGTTTTCCCTCTGTGCAGATATTAGCTGTTACGTTAGCATATCATGTAATCATGTGTTTCTCATGAAGTGAAGGAGATTACAGAGTAGGAATCACAACCAAGTTTTGTCTCTCAGCTATGTTAGGCTCTCCTAGTGTTGTCTTTTCATCTCGATTAAGTTTAGTGATATCGTCCATGTTCCAGCTCGGACATTCCTTTATTAGCTAGCCATAGCGTCGAAACGAGTCATACAGATTGAGGACACCGTTTTCATCTTTGAAACAGTGTATACACTAACAAGTTCTTTCATAAATGTCCGCCTACAAACATGCTTTACCACATTGGTAGTATATTTCTATGCATTTATGCGCATGATACTTTTATATATTCAAAGTACACGCAGCCTTGCTGGCTCGATCCACTGCATGGCCTACAAAACCTACAACACTACGGAGTTACGATTTAAGAGCTTTTACAGGATTTCAGCGGGAATCAACTCAACCGGCATTGCCAATTCTCTCAAATCCGTGAAAGTAGAGCTGCTGTCTGCACAACATGTGACTGAGTCACGTAGATAGCTAGAAACAGTTGCTGATGATTTAGTATTGCTGTAGATTGCTGCCTGCATAGTCATAGATCACCATTGTAGCTGTCTGACTGAAGGTTAACCTGTTGAGGTCCACAGGACCCAGAGGGCGTTTCTGACCCCACTTCCTAGCCCTGCCCCCAACTATCACGTCTGTCCTTTGATAGATAATCGTGATAGTGATTGGGTTCATAGTGATACGAGCAGTAACAATAGCGATAGTGATAGTGATGATGATCGTGACAGTGATGTAGTGATAATGATGATGATGGTGATGGTGATAGTAGTAGTGAGAGTGACAGTGATAGTGCAATTATAGCTATCATTATCATCATCATTTAACACTATCACTGTTTTCACCTTTATCATTGCCGTGATGACAGTGATAGATGATAGTGGTAGCGATAACGATAATGATGATAATAATGATAATGAAAGCTATCATTACCACTATCACTGTCACCACCGCTATCATTATCACTATCTTCCCACTATCACTATCATTATCACTATCTCCACTATCACTATGATCACTATCACTATGATCGCTTTCACTATCATCACTATCACTACTGCTCCTATCACTATGATCCCAATCACTATCACGATCATCTATCGAGGGACAAACGTGATTGGTGGGGCAGGGCCAAGGGGTGGGGTCAGAAACGCCTTTTGGGTCCTGTGGTCCTCAGCTGGTTAATATGATAGACTTTTATCACTTTAAAATAATTTACGACTTGTAATTCACCGGAGTTTCGCCGACATGCATAAAGCATACAATTACTGCAGTAAGTGTAGTTTCCAGAATCCCTCTGTTGTTCGAAATTGTGGTCGTCAGCAATAAACATAAAATATGACGAAAAGATCGGAATTTTACTATGCTAGAACGGTGTGAACTTATTGCTCTCAAGAATATTTAGATTTAATTGGTTTTCATGTCAACAAATGGAATTCGCAGCAATTTCAGGTAAATTTTTTTGAACCAGTTCCTATTTTCAGCATATTCGCCCCTTCTCAACCCTCATTATTGTCGCGGACGCACCACCAGTCGATTAGATGAGAACATTTCTTCACCACATATACAAGTATTATGCTATGCAATATTATTGAACATTTGCGAGCAGTGGGCGAGTCGTTAGTCATTCTCCTATTCAAGAGCAGATCTTCAGCGCACTCTTCACCCCTCATCCTCAACGCTCTCTTGTAATCACCTGGGTGCTCCCTAACGTGATAATCCTCATGATTGTGAGGTGAGCTTTATTCTGTATTCTACGCTATTTATGAATAAGACGAAGTTCACAAGCCGCAGTTGAAACATCACGGGAAGTGTCGAAAAACATTAGGACGGTGACTGCGAGAAAACAAATCAAATGTAGCATCAATGGGTTTCACACAGTAGAGTGTGATGATGAGCTATACATGAGAAATGGAATAATACAACAAGCTATTCGTTTGAGCTCTTTTCGAAATCTTCCGAAGATAAAATAGGATCCCTCTTAGAATTTGTGATATGGACTACGGGTAGTAGCACAGAAGTTCTAGGTGTCTCACAAAGCACACTAACTCGACTGTAAATTCGATTCGCAGCTCAGATTCAATAGGTTTTCCCTCCATCCGGAATGGGCATATTATTATCGAGTTTGGCTGGATACCATCGCTTTCAAAATAATCTAACGATGTCGATTCCCTAAGGATTGATGAGGCTCGAACGGTCTATCCATAACCGTGATGCGAACTCTCGGTAGCAAATTTCCTACTTCATAAGATCGAGATGCGATTCAAGGTGGAAACTTCCCTTCCTAAGCCGTAATGATCTTCTATCTAATTCCATTTATTTATTTTACATTCCTTGTAATTTTTACTGTAATGCACTGCTTTTTGTTTCTGTCTCTTATTCGTCTCAATCCTCCATGTTACCGCACTCTATTAGACTTGTGGTGAAAGCGAAATGCAGTCACTACGTACATCGTCTTTCTCTATCGTCTAAATCGACCCACTTTGCATGTGCACTTCATGCATGGTTTTCAGCACATGCGTAACAAAAATGCCGACGAAAAGACGATGCGTTGACAGTTTCGATGATTCGCTCTCTCAAATATCCCCTTTAAATAGTTCAGATAGTTCACTCGGAAATTTTTTTCTTTCTTGCGTGGAAGAATATCACTACTTTAACCAAAATTTTACAGCGAATCGTAGTTTACATAATCAACAATCTATATCTGCTTACACTAATAAAGTTGCAAGCAGAACACTTCTACAGATTTTAGTTTACTTCCTGCTGTTGGGTTATGAATCTCGTGATAGACTTCACAGGTGAAACTGATGCAGTTACCGTCGTTGTGATACGTTTAGAACTTAAGTCTCGCATCTCCTTGTTGAGAATGACGTGAACGATATTGCTCAATAAACCTCAAATAGAAAATTCTGTTGGTTCTTTCATTAATATAATTGAGTCACAAGCCACTTTACTACTCACCAGCGCAAAGTAATGAAAGGAAGTAGAATGGACCAACGGCACTGGCAATAGTTTTTCCAGATACTCCAATTACAACACTTGGGAGCGTGACAGCCAAGGATGTAAGAAGGATTCCAATGCAGTTAAGGTTAGCCTAAAATTGAGGAATAAATAGCTGAATTTTCTCACCACTGAAAGACTTCTGAGATACTTGTTTGAATTTGCTCCCTCTCGAGTCCGTAGCTTCTAGTGGTTGCGGTTTCCGTTGCATCGCCCGCAATTTCATGAGGAATGAAATCGTCAGAGCAATAACAGAAAAGCCCATTACCTGAAAACGGATGGCTAGATGCCATTCAGACTGCTGCGAGAAAGGAAAACTTTACCATATTGCTGATTCCCAAATACTTGGAAAAGTCTTCATTTTGAAAACATTCCTGCGAAGGACAATTAGGAGCTCTGTCGATGGGTGAGAGAGAGAACTCCAAAGCGAGATCCACAGCAGCTAATAAAAATCCAAAAAACAAGCATATCCTTGCATATGGGTAGTCGGAAAATCTGCGGAACTGGATTGGGAAGAACAAGGCCTGAAAGATTTTTCTATCATTACGGAAAACTTATTTTTGAGAAGTATCTTACTATCATTCTCTCCGCGACAATTGCTATCGTTAAGGTGAGGTTGATTTTCAGCTGAACTATGAAAGGAGTGCTGCCGATCATCACGTAATATGGGTTTAGGTCGAATTGTACTCCATTCCATGAACTCAAAAGATAAATAGAGTATGGAAGAGCTGAAAACACAACCTGATTATGCAATATGACAAGCATTTCCTTTTTTTTTTGAAAGCTGAATTACTTACTTGTCACAGCGTGAAGAAAGTCAGTGGCTGCTAGAAATAGCACCAGTACGCGAGAGGTATTTTGACGAAGACCCTTCTCCCTTAGAAAAGAGGAAACTTTGAATATGGAAGATTTTAGAATTATGAAATACGTAGTCAAAAAATGATACTATCAAAAGGCATACGAGTTTCCTGACACTCTCACTTAGTGAACAAGTATAGAACGAATCCATTGCAGATTATCACAGCGTGCTGAAGACAAACGACTGCGATGTAGATGATCAGGTGATGGATCCTAACCATTCCACTCAGGAAGCTGAAGTTAACGATCATCTATTGCGTTTTGCATTTTGACAGAAAAAAACATCTAGAGAATCTTTAAATAGTTAATATAAAAAAGGAAGCTGTCCTCATTCTTTCCTATTTTAACTTCTCATATCTTCGTTACTAAACAGGCAAAAAGTATGTCGTTTTGAGTGCTCGTTACCAATTTTCAGTACAATAAAACCTTGATCTCAAAAAGATTAAGGCTGCTTCACGTGTGTTTGAAATTATACATAGCAAAATTTTGAAGGTAGCTTCTTTACGCATTCATAAATAGTTAAAAGCAGAGTTTAGTACTACTGACTCAATAAAAGCTTGGCATGGAAATATACATGGATGTCTGCGCTCAGATATGGCTCATAATACAGTCTTTGCGAGAAGAAAATTAACCACTACAAAAACAAATGTTCGAAAACTTGAGCTGATTGAGAAACACAAAATGAATCGCTTTTTTAGAAAGAGTCGTTTCTATTCACGACCGCGAACGTGATCGTGTTTAGAGATATTTGTTAATGCAGTTATGTGGTAGGATACAACTCGAATTGTCGACTGGACCAATGAGACCAAAGCTCATAGTTTTTTTTTTTTTTTTGAAAAGCAAAGTGGAATAGGGCGCGAACGAAAGGTGAGATCAAAATACAATAACCGATACAAAGTCCTTATCATGTTCATTAAAATGAAGTGAAGTCTATGAAAAAGGAATGAGGATCGGTCCCAAACTGAACTGGACATCACATAAACCAAAATGAAAACCTGCAATGGAGTGTTTGCAGACCAATGTTATCAATGCTTAGAAACAATTCGCAATGTTATGATGTCCATCGTGGACAATAATAGTGGAGCACATTGGTCGGAATGACCTCTACAGAGGTTATTTACTTTTTTTAAATCCAGCTTCAATCGACATGTCAACTGGACCAGTGAGAGCAAAGCTCAAAATATGGTCGATAAATATAGCGTAGAAGGTGTGAGCTATAGGTGAAATCAAAAATGTAGCAGCTGACGAAAAACCTTCATTAAGTTCATCAATCCTTTCGAAACGGAATGTAACCAATTGGTTTTGGTTTTCGTTGTTTCGAAATGAAATATATTCAGTCCAATGGTCCAACTCTCAGAGGAACAGTGTCATCAAAAAACGATGAAATATTACTGATAAGATTAGTGTTTGAATGATTTGGGCAAGATTTGAGCTAACGCTGCCCAAAACCTTTCCTTTTTTAGAAGAAAAAACCATATACTTGCGAAAAAGATTGTATTTCCAGCAGTTGTTGGGCACTTTCTTATATCTTCTTGCTGTTTTGAAGTCAATGGATAGCTTGAGAAGTTCTGACCCTGATAAATAGCTTGGTTTGAAAATAGTCACGCAGTACGTTTGAATGAAAAATAAAAGATGACCTATTGCAAACACAATTAATTTTTCGAATTGAAAGCGAATTTTTTGGAATTATATAGTTATATTCAATTGTTATAGACTTTTTTGCTGGAAAAAAAACTTGAAATATCATTGAAAATCTTTTGTAAACGTATTTTTGAAAAGAGTGACGCTCAACTGTCTTGAAAATCCCTACCTTTGGAAATAACTTATGTCGCATGCAACTATATTTCAAGGGTTGCGCTCGTGAGCCTTTGGCTTTTCTACAAACGATTCATTCCGCTAGACTATTAGTAATCACTCGATAATCGAGATCAGATGAATTTGAAAGTCATCTTAGTTTTTCAAATAGCTTGTTTTTTGAGCTGTAACTGTCGAAATAAAATTTTGTTTGACATTTGAGTATTTCTCGCCTAACAAAGTTTTTTTAATATGAACAATTATATGTCAAAGTATTAATTGAACAACTATAAATAGTGTGTGACTAACTTTCAACGATTTTAAGGACGTAGTTTATTTTTAGAAACGACTCCTTAGTGAGGTGTGGCAGTCAAAAGAAGATTGGGTTTTGTACTCCAAATGGAACTGACAGGAAAAGGCATATTTGACTTTGCTGTAGATGAGTATATGTGAAATATTCCATAATTGTGCAATAAAGGTTTTAAATATAGCCTTTTCATGAATACTTCTTTTTCCTTTTGTAAGTGTGAATTATAAATGGAGCAGTTACGTTATATCTAGTAAACAAAAACTTGCTGAAGTCTGTTTTATCAAATCTGACCATTTATTGACACATAAATTGCATTTCATGGCTGCAAAACTAAAAATTCCATTAGAAAAACTATCACAATAGCCTTGGAGCAGCCGCCCGCAGCCTCACTACATAGCCGTCCGAGGCACCCGCCAGCCGAAAATGGCGCCGTCCGTAAAGGGATATCACAAGCTTCTCAAAGAAGACCAAGTGCTGGTGTGAATACGACTAATAAGGCACACGGTCACCCTTTGAAGAGAATATTAGGAAAAGCTGGAAGGTCAATCAGTACAACTTGCAGCACTTACTCACTTTGTTGTCATTTTTCGCAGCTCATTAACAATTCTACTCAATTAGCCTATTTGAGAGAAAAACTGCCATGAGCGTACTATCAACTGCTGAAATTATTTTTGAAGATGTTGAAGACGAAGGTTTGCACCACGCGTTTCTTGCTCTCTGAGTTCCGCTATAATTGTACTCATACTGTGTCTTTTCTACAAATATTTCATACTTAAGATAAAAGGATAAAGGATAAAGCTCTTGGCGTTGATCAATCCCTGAGGGATGCGCCATGCATTCGACTTCAATTTTTAACTTCGTTTGAGGTGATTGAATGCATATCTGGCCTTTACAATGACTCGCGGTGGCCTCCCGCTGAACCGAGTCAGTGCTGCCTATCCTCCCAGACAAGTCCGAGACCTGTGTGGGTACCAATTTACCGGCCCCGGAGGGATGGATGGCTTGGTGGGCCATGAGCGCGAGATCGAACCATTGACCTCGTGTGCGACGCAGAGCACCTCTAACCACTGCGCCACATGCGCTCTATACTTAAGATACGTGCAGCTATAACACATTTTTCCGACTATCTAATTTACATAAAGTAGTTACATCAAACAAATTATATCTTCCTATAAAATGATAAGTGTTTTAAGCCTTACCGCAACTTCGTAGTTATGGATACTGAGAGGTTGGTGTGCAACTGAGTTTTGGTCGTAGCCTTATAATATCGTATAAGTATGGATTATTTTCATTTGTTGCAGGTTCTATGTGTTTTGGAACTGGTCATTAGCGGTGCTCTTTAAGAAGTGAATAGATTTTCTCGTATATTGTTCACGCCCTTGTTTGTTTAATTGTTTGTTTGTGGCTGTGTTTTTGGTCTGCGTTGACATTTTGTTATCGAAATATTGTTACTGCTTTCTCATAAGAATTCTACATTTGCATTCTAAACCGAATAATATTCGATCTATAGCCCCAGCTTTTAACTTATGGGATAAATAAGAAAAGAAACTATCCTAGGGATCTTCCTTGGCACTATATCGAACTTAATCCTAAGGCAGCTTAATTCTTTGCCAAAATCAGCGCTTTATCATACTAAAGGTTGCTAACGAGCAATCAACACGACATTGCCTCCACCAGTTTAGTATTGAAGTTATGAAGCAGCTCATTTACATTAACGATAACATTTCGAGGACTGAACTTGCTTTTTTTGTCATAGTAGAAGAAATACATAATTGGTAACTTCAGAGTATCGGTGAGACGGTGAAGATCCAGCATCTGTTCATCTACATTCTCGTTCGTTCGTTCTGGTTCAGTACGCTGTAATGATTTGCAACGGATCTGACCTTTTCTCGCCCATCAGGTAAGAGTGCTAACAAATTCGTACAACTTTTGATGCCAATGCCCTTTGACGACGTATTTGATAGTTGTAAAAAAGTCTAAATTCCACCGTTTCCTCATTTCCGAGGAGTAGAAGTCTTCGTTGAAATACCTCTTGCATACTGGTCTCATTTTTAGCAGCTACTGACTTTTTTCAAGCTGTGGCAAGAAAGTAATTCTGCTTCCAAAAAAAAAGGAATGTTTATAAAAATACATAATCAGGTTTTTTTTTCAGCTGTTCCATACTCTATTTATCTCCTCGGATCTTTGAATGGAGTAGTTTTCGGCCTGAGCCCCATATTACGTAATGATCGGCAGCACTCCTTTCATAGTTCAGCCGAAAATTAACCTCACCTTAACAATAGCTATCGTCGCAGAAGGAGTGATAGTAAGATACTTCTCAAGAATACGTTTTCCGTTACGCATTAAATCTTTCAGGCCTTGTTCTTCCCAATCCTGTTCCTCAGATTTTTTCGATTATCCATATGCGATGGTGTGCTTGATTTTTGGATTTTTATTAGATCTACTGGATCTCGTTCTGGAATTCTCTCACTCACCATCAACAGAACTCCTGATTGGCCTTCACAAAAATGTTTTCAAAATGACGAGTTGTCCATGTATTAGGAAATCAGCAATAGTTTTCTTTCCTCAAAACAATCTAAAATTTTTTTTGACCATCCGTTCTTGGGTAATGTCCTTTTCTGAGATTGCTGTGACAATATTATTTCTTTTAAAACAACTAGTGATTTAACGGAAACCGCAACCACTAGAAGCTACGGATTCGAGAGAGAACAAATGGTTCACCTTCGACGTTTATTATTTGCAAGGCTGGCGGCGTCTGAGCTGGGTTTTCATAGATATCTAGTGGTAATTAGATGACCATTTTATGAAAGAAATTTTACCGCATTTCTGAATATTTAGTTCAATTCAGAAAATTCTTTACGAAAAAGCTATAAAAGCGAAGAAAAGATGACGTTTTGCACTCAAAGTAGTTTGCGCTGCTTTAAAATCAAAGAGTGTTCATTTCCTATGTATAGAGAAGATGAAAAGCCAGTAATAATAGAACGATTAAGCAAAGTCTTTTCTACAACTGTGCTAAACCTGAAAATTTCTGCGAAACAGAAAAAAAAATTCAAATAAGTAACAAAAATCGCACCCTTTTGGGGCGTCAACGCATACACTGTATGCAGGCTATCAGAAGAAACGCGATTTTTATATGTTCAAATTTATCTCCGTATTCAGATACACGGCTATTGTATATATATGCTCATACGCTATTAGTGCATATATGTCTCTTATGTGCGAAGAAAACTCCGAAGATGAAAAGTAATTTTCGTCTTGCTCCTACGGCAACTTATAGGAAACTTTTTGAAAGAAAGATTGAATTCTACAGTTGCCATGATTTCTGATATCACTGGCCTCTAAACTTTGAATAGAAGTGCGATAGCATGATAACAAATTTTGAGCTTGTTGTTATGAGGTCTAATATGGGCACTTATAGAGTGCTCGATAGACGCCTCTTTCGTCCTTGCGGACTCCTCAGTATCACGTTTTTCCTCGGTTTACTCGACTCCTTAGGGATATACTCCTATACAAAGGAATCGACGCCGAATAATAGATCACCGCAAAATAGGTGATAAAGCCCTCTGACATTACAGTGGACAGTGGACTGTTTGCGGTTGGTAGAATGAATGATATCTCACTCTCGACCGTTTATCCATTAGTCCATATCACACCTCAGAATAGCAGGCTCAAACATGTTATCACATTATTATTGTTCCAAGTGAGGTCTCAATGAGTACTGATTTTGAAACATAGTCTTATTTTTGCTGTAACAGCAGACTATAAAACTTTATCAAGAGACAAGTGAAGTGCCGTAGTTACCAGAATTTGAGCTACTGAATGATTAATACAAATTTAGAGGAAGAGTTTCGCCACCTAATAAGGCTTGACCTCAACAGCGTGTTTTACGTTCTCTCATCGATGACCTGACATCGCGTACACTCTGCAACACCTTTTTCGACAAACTGCTGTGTTCTTCAATTTTCAGTCACTCTTATGACTGTTATGTACAGTGTTAAATATATGAAAAATGATAGGTTTATGGAAACAAATTCTTTGTACAACTTACTACATTCAGCAGAATGCCAGCATTGTATTCGCGTAGTAAAAATGGGTTTTATGAAATTAAAAGTTATTTTTGCTTCAAAAGCATACGAGTTTGTAGATAAAATCGTGAGCTATCGAATTATCACAAGAAACCCTAGATTACCAGAACGGTGAAAAAAACTCAGAGCAAATAACAAAGATTATGCTCCTGCTGCGATTTGCACTGGCGCATGGAGATTACAACTGGTGGTTCTGGAAAGGTTATGTCCCAGGAAAAGGGAGAGGTGAAGTACACGAAGATTACGAAATTGTAAAAAATGGAAAAACTGAGCGGGCCAAAATCAGAATAGTTGTGAGTGTAAACTTCGCTTTCATTTGTCGCAAACATTATGGCCAGCGAATGAGAGAGTGATCGAGACAGATTATGGACGATGTCACTGGCTGAATTGAGGTGAGAAAACAACATTATCGGAACCTAACATAGCTGAGAGACGAAAATTAGCTGTGATTCTTGCTCTGTACCCTCTTTTCTTCTATGTGATACACATAATCACATAATTTAATTATAGAGCTAATCACAACTGCACAAAATGAGAATTACATTTGATAGAAAAAGCAGGCATTCCGTGATGAATTTACTACTTCAGCTAAAATATATAACACTTTATACGGCAGCTATGGTGCGCCACATAACAAGTTACTCGTCTCTAGTGCGGCCACTTGCTGAATAACGAGATTAGAAGTAACAGAAGATGTTACTCGTTAGTATGCATACTCATGAGGCCAGACGGAAAGGTCTGAGCCAAATGTGCTTCTCTGTTCATCAGCTGCAAAAGTTATGATTGACAATGATCGAAATAGTTGAGAAATATCAGGGTAAAAAGAATTTCGCGTACAAAATTGAATATGATTAGCTTAGAATTGGAAAAATAGAAAACCTACGAGAAAACAGCAAGATCAGTCTGACAACACTATGTCAATGTTGACCAAAAACACAGTCACAAACAAACAAATAAACAAACGAAGGAGTAAGCAATGTGAGAGAAAATCTATTCACTCCTCAAAGAACATCACTAATGACCAGTTTTAAAAGCGTAGAACCTGCAACAAATGAAAGTTATCGATACTTATATGATATTACATGGCTACAATGAAAACTCAATTCGACGCTGACCTCTCATATTCATAACTGTGAACTTGCTGTAAGGCTTATAACATCTACCATTTTTGTAGGAATATGTAATTTGCTTGCCTTTATCACTACACATAAACTGGATAGTCGGAAAATGTCATCATGAAGCATTTGTAGGAAACACACAGTAAAACTACAATCATAGAGGAATTTGGTGGACGAGAAACGCCTGATATGAACCTTTGTCTTCAACATCTTCAGCATCACTTTCAGCAGTTGATAACTCGGTGATGGTAATTCTCCTTTCAAATGTGCTAATTGAGTAGGAATGTAAACTAACAACGAAAAATGACATCAAAGTGAGTAAGTGCTGCAAATTGTACTGAATGACCTTCCCAGCTTTCTCTAATATTCTCTTCTTTGAAGGGTGCCTTATTAGTCGTATTCACACCAGGAATTGGTCTTCTTTGAGAAACTTGTGAATTTATACTATCTTCTGGCTGGGCTTCATCAGTTTAGCCGACCAATATGAGACAAAGATTTATGCAACAAATTACGAGCGATGCCGATTTAACATGAACTGTCGGAGAAGAAGCGCAGCTTTATGTGGCAAATTTTGCTTGTGTAAGCGAAAACGTAGAAGTACAATTATTAATTAAGTTTAATCTCCTTCATCGTAAAATAATGCATTAACAGTTATCAATAACAGCGTGAAGCAGCAAAAGGTTAAACTAGAAAAACCGCACATGCAGAACTTCAAAAAGACAATTAACCCTTTGATATGAGAGGCTTACGCACTAGCCCGCCCGTTGTCGTTTTTTCCATTTAAGAAAAAATTACTGGCTTTTTGTGCTGCTTTGCTGCTCAATGATTTTTTATATGCTCTTTCATGTTTCGGTTATATAAAATTTCTTCTAAATTTAATATATCACATAATAAATGTATAATATCTGAAATTTTAAGAAAACTTTATATCTGAATGAATTTTTCTCTGTTATTTATTTATTTTAGTTCAAGAACCCTGGAATCCACGCACCGCAAGACACGTCACAGATAACCCAGTGATAACTGGATAACGCGGAAAGTGGCACTGATAGTGCTGAGGTGGAGATGTTGAATGGACCCGTCGTATTTTTCGTCAATGTTGTCAACAGCGGTATCTTCCCAAGAGCCAACTAATGACTTAAATACATCCCAGTTTATAGTAGTTCTGAGTCTTCTTTGTTCAAATTCAGCGGCTTTCTCTCCATTACGCGAAAAACAGAACGTTGCGCGAAAGAGGCGATGCTCTGATTTCGTGTAGAATTTAGGAACAACAGCGACATCAGTCAGGCAAAGTCGTCGGTTTACTAAGATGTGGTCTATTTCGTTATGGCACTCTCCATTGGGAAACTCCCACGTCCTCCGCTGAAAGTGAGGTCTTGGATTCGTGAGTTACCATGGAAGGTTTTGGTCGTCACGATAAACTCAGATAACCTTTTACTCTATTTGTTGAATTCTAGTCCGTGTTTCTCAAAGTAATGTTCTTCAGGCGCTCTTCTATGTTCACTTTTCGTGTTGAAATTTCCAGCGATGACTTAAAGAAGTATATGGTTTCTCTATTTCCTATGCCATTCCACTCCACTTGTTCTAGCGCAGTCTGACATCGATAATCCATCGAAATATCGAAGATAACAGATTTTTACAATGTGACAATAAAATTTCAGATAGATGTTGTGGTTGCTCGCGTAAAATCATTGCCGATCTGAAGAAAGCTATGGCTTCCAAATGTGGACCACAATGAAAGTTTAAAACAAAACTCATATTAGCTTCTATTTACTTGAACATTGTTAAGTCTCTATAGAACACTTTTACGGTCTCAAGCACTACAGCTATAGATAAATCGTCGGTCACTGTTGAAAAACCTGTTTGATTGCTATAGCTTCAACCGAATCTTGGAGAGGCACAGTATTATTCAGGAATGAAAAGAGGAGTTCATTACTAAGTGAAGCATTTCCATACCTCCGTATTTTAGTAAAGAATGAAAGCATTCAATCCAAAAGGTTCCTTGGATAAAACTGAGGACAACGAGACTAAACTGCAAAAAGTTTTTTTCATCAATTCACTGGCGAAGACGTCTAATTTCTCGTCGTGTACCCATAGATCAGCGCTCACTTTTCATCTCACTCACTATGGCCTCTATGGAGGCCACACCGGCACAATATTCTGCAATTCGGAAGCTGCCCTCGATGTTCATAATATAATTCGGCTTTTCTCTATGTTCTAGAAGCATTCGTAGACTTCTTTTAGTTGTGCATACTGCATGCCTTTCTACACACCCTCACGAATTATGTGCTCCCATCAATCAATGAAGTTTTCAAGTTTTTGAAAAAGAACATCTTTATAAGTTTTCGACATCCTCTCGATCTAAGCAACACGCAGAGGTCATCACAGCGATTGAAAATTGGATAACAACGAATGCTTGACCGAGACGACGATGCACGTGCTATGTGATGCCGATAAGTCGAGTTATAATTATTTCGGTGATTCTCCAATAGACACATTTTCTCAGCCGAACAGTCTCTTTAATAGAGGTAGTCTATTGCTGAAAGTGGGAATTCAAGCGACGAATATTGAGACATCTCTCCTTATATGAGCAGCAGTTTTACATGTGTATTGAAAAGACTAGCAATCGATCACAAGAACTATAGGAAGAAAGCAAGTGTACTACAAAATTGACGACCAGTTAGTAAATAACCTCTATCGTGATCATGGCGACCACTGTGTTTCACTTGAACTGTCCACAATAGAGATTATGTCATCGCGAATGTTTTGAAGTGAGCAAATTTTACTCGATACAGAAAATTTAGACAGTAAACAGCGATCTAATGGCCAGTAAGCATATTCCATCACACGTCTCGTCCTTGTTTGGGTATGTTGATTTCGGCCTTGAATACACGCCATTCGTTTTCCATAAACTTCACTTAACTTTGATAACCTTAATCAAGGCTTCGTATTGGGTTGTTTTATACTAATCTCAACCTATAATCGCACGCACCCGTTGAAGCTCTAATTCTCAATCGCTTTTAAAGCTTTGGTCGCATTGGTTTAGTTCACTTGAACAGCTGTATCTTATTAAATCATTGTTTCATCAAATTCATCCAAACATGATCACAATTGAGGAAGAGAGTACTAATAGCGCTTTCTAGGGAACCAATTTCTCTAGTGTTTCGGATTCAGTTCAAACTTTACAACATTCAATTTTGGTTGGCAGCGATCTCACAATGCCCTATTATGGAGCATTTTTAACGCAGACTTTGATCTATATTTTCCGACATTCACATTTCTTCCATTTACGTCTCTTATATTTTTTTAACTTTAACCATAATGCACGACTTGCTTGTTTCGGGTCCTTTCCGACTTATTCATTCATTGCATTGCCCTTATAGTACCTGTAGCAGGAGCAAAATGCTTTCGTATTTATATGAGCATGTTGGACTCATGGTGGATAAATTTATTCAAATTGACTATGACAAAACACCTTACAGTTATCGGCGATGTCAAGTCACTAGAGAATGAGTGTATGATGTTCATTATACTCTATTTAAAGGCTTTTTCCAACGGGCATTCCTTTTTGACTAGAGTTGTTGTAGGCATAAAATAGTTTGAAGAACGGATACGGCTCCTGTCTGGGCCAAGAGCTGCTCGATTTTTCACCGGTAAGATAGCATCGCGGATTTTCGAAAGTGAAAGGTGGAGAGACAAAATCACTCTCTTTTTCCATATGAAGGTAGTGAAAAGTGGTTATTTTAGAGATCCAAGTAGTGATGTTGCAAGATTTTTTTTCTTGCCTTTGTGAAAGCTGTAACTGCTACGTTCGCGTGTCGAAGTTTAAACGTAATCGTTATGTAGTTAGTAAAGCTCAATTGAACTTTACAAACGCTTCTCCCTGCTTCTGCAGCATCAGGCTATGAGTGCTGTACTTCCTTTCTCAAGAACCTATTTGCTTCGCTCTTTGTTCGCTGGTTGGTAGCGTTTTGCATATTCGGACAAGAGTTGACGGTTGTCAATGGCTCACGCGATTCCACGTTGACGTATCAGCTCGAGTGTTTCAGGGGACGAATCTCTTTTGGTAACGTACGGACTCTCAGCCTTCACAGCGTTAACATGAAAATTTTCAATGAGCCAACAGTTTTCATGAATTCCCACGGGTCGATTAATGACCAAGATGAATACCACCTCATGATGAGCATTGTTTGGTTGATTATTTAGTTTTCTGCTCCACTTGAGAGGATATTGACAGATGCTTTAAATTGTTGAGTGAGCAGTCAGAGTACATAAAGTACACCCATGGGATAACAAAAGGTGATTGGCTCCTTTCTGGACGTGCAAATAAGCCTATGCGGTTAACAGCTACATTACGAAATGGCAACGAAAGCCAGGTAACAAAAAATACTTGGTCATTACCTCTCGTCTCACCTCTCGCACACAAAAAAGGTGCTAGAGAAAAATATGTTTCAAGCAGCCGACGATGAGTGCACTGGAAGAGAGTAGAGAGGAGAATCTGCAAAACTGACTAGGGGATTAGCCATTTTTAGAGCCACTATTTTGTAACTCCTCGGTCTAGATTTAGAGGAAGCGATATGCCTGCAAATGACGACTGCGACAAAAGCAGAGTACCGTTCATCCTCCCTTTCTTGCCATATTAGATAAGTGCAGCTATAAACGTTGTTCAAAAAACACGTTTAGAAAAATCTATAGTGATTACTGAATTATCACCGAATACTTGGAGGCTTCACTCAGTTCGCAACCGCTTATACGACCGCCGCTGTAGATCGAATTAAATGCCAGATATGCCTAAACGGTAAAGACGGTGTTTGCGCGAATATAGGTACACTTTACCCAATCTCTTGCAAAGCGCGCGGGCAAATGGCCCGTATAGAGCAGGGGCGCATAACGGAATAAATTTCGACATAAAAGCCACTATCCTTGATCAAGAGCACAAAGCCTAAGCTCTAAAGATTTGGAAACATTTTAGATTAATACCACCATTGCACCTTTGTACAGCAGGAGGAATGTCTCGTAATCACTCGTTATGTGAATCAGTCTGTGAGACAGCTGTTTTGAGTGCGAGTGCACTGCTAAACCATGTGATCTCTGCCTGATGGTTTCCACTCGAATCATTCAATGGAAGAATCAAAAAGAGCGGTTGAAAGTTGATTTTGTGCTTGCTACGATTGAAGTCTGTGTGTGGCGATTTCTTAAAAAATGTGATGAGGTGTTCGTTTGCTGAATTGTGGACAACATGATCTTTCCAGGCTTTGAAAAGGGCGAAATTACCAAAACATTAGGTGTTTGAATAAAGTATGTATAAAACATCGTGTTTGGCTTGAAAAGGAAACAACGAATTACTGAAGCATGTCGAGGTTGATAGATAGTCGGTCCTGAACTTTATGTTGTTTCAACATCTCATTAGTTGAATTTTACTCTTATCTCTTCGATTCGTGTCATGAGTCGGTCACTTGTGGTCTATGTTACTCTCCGCCAAGAGACTTCCACGTCTACTGCTGAGAGGGATGCTTTTGGAATTGCAAGTTGTAGTGGATGGTTGTGGTCGTCATAGCGAACTCGAACAGCTTCTCACTCCGCTCATTCGTTCTATTTTGTGAGTACCAATATAACTACCATCAGGCGTTTTAGGTTCAAGTTTCTAAGCTTCAGCAGCGAAGATAATCGAAGCCTGATATCGATCCGCATCGTTTCAGCCGTAAGTATCAGGTTATTTGAATGGTCATCCGGTTATTTAGATAATCGACGCCACGACAACTCCTCCTGGCTCCATTGTTACTACATGCTTTGCGAAACAGTTCTTTTCAGTGGTTTTGACAGCGTCAAATAGGTGGCGCTTTCTCTTCTTAACCAAGCCAACGACGCCTTGTCTTTTCCTTCCTGTCTGCACTGTCAGATTTTCTTCAAAGGATTCCTATGCAACTGCACGTGTAGATCGCGAATATCGGCTATGACATTAGATAAATCGTCTAATGATTATGAAATGGCGAAACAAGCCATGTGACGAACCGAGAGCATGAATCATGTTTGCCTCATGCTATTGTGAGAGTGCTAAAGACCTGTTGAGATGAATGGTGGGTAACTAAACTGTTCTCGAACATAGCCTTGTTCTCCACTTTCACGGGAGTTGTAAATAAGCAGTTCCAACGCGTCACTCTCTCGAAATGTATACTTTTGCTCACAGTCTGAATAGTTGAATCGGAAATTGAGTTTAATTTTTCTGTCCAGCTAACCTCTAATAACTCAACATTTTATAGCGAATCTTGGTTCACGGAACGAACAATTTATATCTGTTTACTCTCATAAAGGTACAAGAGCAGCACGTTTCAACAAAACTATGATCACTTGCTACTGCTGAGTCATAAACCTTGTGGTGATAGTCTTGACAGGTGGGACTGACGTACTTCCTTTCGATGTGATACATTTAGCTCCCAACTCTCGCATCTCCTTGTTCAGAACGACGTGAAAGATATTGCTCAACAAACCTCAAATAGAAAATTGTACTGATTTTTTTCATTAATATAAATAAGTCACAAGTCACTTTACTACTCACCAGCGAAAAGCAATGAAAGAAAGTAGAATGGACCAACTGCACTGGCAACAGTTTTTCCAGATACTCCAATAACAACACTTGGGAGCGTGACAACCAAGGATGTAAGAAGGATTCCAATACAGTTAAGGTTAGCCTAACTATGAGAAATCAACAGCAGAACTTTATTAACAGTAGAAACATTTGATACCTGTTTGAACTTGTTCCCTTTCGACTCTATAGTTTCTACTGGTTGCGGTTTCCGTTGAATAGCTCGTAGTTTCACAAAGAACAAAATCGTCAGAACAATCACGACAAAGCCCATTGTCTAAAAGCGGACATGTTTACAAGCTATTCAGAATGAATTCTGGAAAAGAGAATTATACCATATTGCTGATTCCCAAATACTTGGAAAACCCGTCATTCTGAAAACATTCCTGCGATGGGCAATTGGGTGCTCTGTCGATGGGTGAGAGAGAGAACTCCAGAGCGAGATCCAGTGCAGCTAATAAAAATCCAAAAATCAAACAGATTCTTGCATACGGATAGTCAGAAAATCTGCGGAACAGAATTGGGAAGAACACAGCCTGAAAGATCTTATGCGTAGAGTGAAGCGTTATTTTAGGGTGCACCTTACCAATAATCTTTCTGCGACAATAGCTATGGTTAAGCTGAGGTTAATTTTCAGCTGAACAATGAAAGGAGTGCTCGCGATCATAAACGTAATATGGGTTCAGGTCAAACTGTTCCGGATTCCAAGAACTCAAAAGATAAATAGAGTATGGAAGTGCTGGAAATAAAATTCTAATATGCAACCGATTTTTAATGTTTTCCTTTTTTTTCGAATATCGAGCTGAATTACTTACTTGTCACAGCGTGAAGAAAGTCAGTAGCTGCTAGAAATAACACCAGTACGCGAGAGGTATTTTGACGAAGTCCTTTCTCCCTTGAAAAAAAAGTGAAATATAGAAGGTTTTTTAACTATGAAATAGCTCGTCAGAGGTCATTAGTATCATAAAGTATACGAATTTTCTGACACTCTTACTTAGTGAACAAGTATAGAACGAATCCATTGCAGACTATCACAGCGTGCTGAAGACAAACGACTGCGATGTAGATGAACAGATGGAAAATCTTCACCATTCCACCCAAGAAACTGAAGTTAACGATTATCTATGTCTTTTACTCTCTGATACGAAAAGGGCATTTAGAAAATCTTTGTATTGTTCTTGTCAAAATGAGCGAGTTAACCTCCCTTATGTTCACCGTCCATATTTTCGTTACTAGACAGGTGGAAGATATGCTGTGTTGAGTGCTCGATACCCATTTTCGGTATATTAAACTCTGATCTTCGGAAAAATTTATGCTGCTTTACACCTTTATTCAAAATTGTACAAAGCAAGGTACTGAAATTAGCTGCTTCGTGTAGATTCATTCAATAGATGAAAGTAGAGACTAATAATATTGATTCGATACAAACTTGCCACAGAAATATAAATCGGAGTCTGTGCTTAGAAATGATTCATAGTGCAGTGCCTTGTGAGAAGAAAATTAACTACATGTAATTACAAAAGCAAATGTTCAAACGATTGAAGTGATTGCGAAACACAAAGTAAATCGCTTTTTTAGGTATTGTCGTCACTAATCACGACCGCAGACATGGTCGTGACTAGGCACATTCATGAAATAACCGTACGGCAAGTTACAATTTGACTTGTCGACTGGACCAATGAGAACAAAGCTCAAAATATGATTGGGAAACAAGGTGTCAGATGGTGCGACCAAGGTGAGATCAAAAGTGCAACAACCGATACAAATCTCTATTCAAGTTTATTTGAAGTGAAGTCTATAAATAACAAGTGAGGAATGCTCTAAACTACACCGAACATCACCCAAACGAAAGTGAAAATTTGCATTTGAACATGCTCGTTCACTAAAGCTATCACTGTCGAGATTGTCTTCATAGAGTCTCAATCTCGTCGTTTCACCAATTTGCGATATTATATTCTCCATTGTGGAGATTTGTAATGGAGCATAATGAGCAGTATGGTCTCCGTAGATGTCATATACTTTCTGATCGCTAATTATGGTAATGGGTTAGGAGAAAAATTCTAAGAAAGTGCTTGTAACTTTCCAGGGTGCCAGTCATTTTGTGTTTTTGGGCTCATTTGAGAGCTCGTCTTCTCCCGCATTGAATGACATATGATCTATCTAGTTATTTTAGAGTGGAGTTAACATGCTAGCAAATTAGTTTGTTGATGATGCACGAATGGCTGCTAGGTTCAAATGCAACGGTGGTAATCAAACGCATCAATCTGGCTTGGGCGAAGACACAGATGGCAAAAGTACGGTGTACAGGTGGCTCAAAAGTTTGACGAAGGTGAAGCAAGTTTGTAAAATCAGCCGCTTTTAAGTCGTCTACAAGAAGTTGAACGTCAAGCTGTGATTGAAGCTGTTGAATGAAATCTCTTTTTGAAAACTTGGATGCTGGCTGATGACTTTGATTGTGACCACAAAACCATTGTTCGGGTGCATTAGGTGCATAAATAAAAGACGGGCATTCAAATGAGCCTAAGAACACAAAAAATGGCCTACACCCAAAAAAGTTATAAGCATTTTCTCAGAACTTTTTCCTCAACCTATTATGTAAAGCTGCTGCTTGTTTAGGGGGAGATGTCTTAATAGTCACTTGCTTGGCCGTTATTCGAGCACCTTGTGGATTCGCAAGCGATATCGAATTGTATGGAATCTATCTGTAAGAAACCATTAGTGGATCGAACGATACCTCCAAATTGATTGTGGACTATATGCCCATTCAAATACTACCTAAAGAACAAGATTCGTCACTCTACATTGGCCCAAAAAAAGTTTTAGCATGGTAATTTCCAAACAAAACACAGAACTAAAGAACAAGAGCAATCTTTATGTCTGTGGAACAGGGTAGGATTTTTGCTATGGCGAATATGCTTCGAGCTGGTGGTTGCCTGGTTGAGTTATAGAATGAAGACGATGTAAGTAACTTTTGCTGACTAAATTTCTATGAATTTAGCACATAGGGTGAATTACGAATGCAGTATCAGTATGTTCATTTGACAACTGAATTCAGTGATAGTTCAATACTCAGCATTTCAACAGTTATTGCAACAGAAATCCCGTTCTTACATTCATATACGGGAAATTCGCCCAATCTTTAACAATCAATTTTTGGCAAAGTAGTGTTCAAAAGAGTGAAATAAAAACCAATAATTTAAGTAATAGTGTTTTAGAAGATCGCACAAGAATTTCCGATGAAGGCATTTATACCGTTCATTTGAGTGTCATTGAAACCTCGTTTTGAGTTGTGATATATTCAGAAAGTTTGATTCAAATCGTCTTTGACGTTTGTTATGCCCTGGCTTACGTACGATTTGACGATCTCGCTCGCCTCGGCGAAGCCACACACGAATCCTTCAATCCCCTACATAGCAGGGAAGGGGAAGCGCAGTAAATTAATACCTGATTTGATAAAATGATTTCTAGGGTTCTCGTAAAGGACTGTGATCACTGGCCTACGAGCTGTGTGGTTAATATCGCGAGTAATCAAGACGCTAAGTGCTCTTGTCCATCAGTTGTGATTCGAAACCATTACTTGGACGACCTTTATAAAGTAAATATCAAAAGTTAAACGCGTAATGACGGTATAGACAGCAATGAGTGTTCTATTCGGTAATGCCTGCTTTTGAACTTCATAAAACAGTGGTCAAATTTTTCAAACCTGAAATAGACCGGAAAATATCCCTTGCACTTCAAAAGGCCGCAAATAAGACAGCAATTTACACTAGTCATGAGGTTTATCTTGTGGTCTAGGAGACCTTACTACACTGTCGGCACGTTGATAACTTTTTTTGCATCTGCTTCACACGAAAAAAAATTCGTGAACATTTTCACACTAGATAAATGATCAGCATCAGTTTATTTCATGTTTTAGTCTAAATTTCTCATCATGGAAAGTTTATCAGTACCTTTTGTAATGATACGGAAACATGAGGCTGGTATTAACCAATATTCAAATGTGTGTTTCAGCGCTGTTGCTTTCATAAAAACCTCTCTTCGAAATTTCTTATAAACATTTGCTTATTCCTGCTACATGGGTCCTTGTCTTACTCGCATCGTGTCATACTGGGGTTGAGCAAAAAGTTCTGATAAGTTCTTGAAAGTTTGCCTTTTTATGGCGAATAAATGGCAGAAACAACACCATCCATTCTTCAGCATGTAGACTACCACAGTTCACGACTTTGCTCCATTCTTCTTCTTCTTCCTCTTCTTCTTCTTCTTGTGGACAAAGTCAATTTGGTGGAGCTTGTTGACAACGGTTCCCTTCAAACCACTAAGGTTTCCAGCCAAATCACGAGTGCTCGTTGAAAGCTCAGCGTGCAAAGCGGCTTGCAAATCACTTTTATCCATAGCTGATGACCGGCCACAACCAGGCATGTCTTCCAGATCAAAACTGCCTTATTTGACTGCTTCAATCATCTGCCCACAGTCGATTTTGTCGCTGCATCAGCACTTTCACCCTCATTAATCTCATCGACTGCTTCAGGAATCGTTAGACTTTTTTTTCAATAATTGCGGATGAACACACGCAAATCATACTACTCTTCAATAGGCATTGTGGAGCTAAAAATAATGAAATAGGTAAAAATATACAAAACTATCAATAAAAACGGCACGAAGATGTTAGAAAATGTGACCTTCAATCATTCTACAGAGCTTTTCGGTCAGACTAATACACCTGACGTGGAGCATAGTTTATCTCTATATTTGATCCAAACACAGATTGCGAGTCATCTTCGAAATGACTCACCTAGTTTGAAAAATCTAAGTTGCATCTGGTATATATATATATATATTTGAAAAGTAAATCTTTCTCAAGAAGAGTAAGAGGAATAAAAATAGGAAGAGATATTGTGAATCATATAGAATATGAATAGTGAAATTAATCAAAAAATCGACCATAGCTCTCCGTAATTTAATAACGCATAGTTCGCAATTCGAGCACTGTCGCTTTTTAATATTCGCTGAAAAAAGCTGCCTGTTTCTTGTTGAATTGTCAATGGTAAAGTGATTTGAGTTGCAATATTCCCGATGTTGACTTACCAGGTCAGGAACGATTTATATAGACCAGTTGTAGTGCACAATGCTTCAAAATCTAATCACAATATTTCCCTAGGCAGGCAATGCTCTCTGAATCATTGCGAGATTTCGTAACTCGAACCATCAATTTTGCAAAAACGTGCGGCATGAAAAAATTCTCTCCTCGATTTCAGGTGTTGTAATTCACGTGACAGTAATCGAAATGCATTAGATAACACGTAAATTGGAATCACTGTCACAGTACCACCTAGAAGCCATCAGACTGCAGTTCCCAGTCGTCATCGTGAATTCAATAAAGTTTAGTCAGACAAGTCAACGCTATGTCATAGTTGGCCCAACTTCACACACTCCTTTTCTTTACTTTAAGATACTACTTTCAAGGTAGAACATACTATAACACTTCTACATCTGAATTCTCCTAGATACAGCTATCCAACTGAGTTTCAGAACTTGATCCAGAAAGATGAAATTTTCCCACAGAAGCCAATTTTTCTCCGCCTATTTTGTACAGAATTTTCTTGCGCATCGTTTGGTATATTTTTGCACAAACTTATCCAACAACAGAGCCGTCAAGGGAAGTAATTTGCAACTTGCTGCTTTAAGTTTCGATTGGATCACACTTTTCAAGCTGCATTTGACAACTTCAGTTGTGCAAGGCTGCCAAGTTGTGAGTAGAGCTACGGCGTATGAATATTTTGCAAAGTTTAGCGATGGAGATACTGATTTGGCCAACCGATCAACCAAGATCCGGAAGACCTCGTGAAAATAATCGAAAAGCAATCATTGAGCGATTGAAAAAGATCCGACTTTGATAACCAATGATTTCGCCGGTGATCTCCAATGTTCGTACAAATTTATTTGTTGCTAGAGCGTTGGCAGATTTGCGTTCAGGCAGACGGACAATACTTCAATTAATGAAAATCGTTACTTTCGATTACTTGGAAGAATAACTTTTTGAGTTTTTGAATCAGGTTTGGAAACATAGTTGGAGACCTAGTAAAAACATTCCTTCCTATCCTGATCTCCAGATGACTGCGTTCCTTTCGAATTTTCCAATAATAAATGAAGCTGAAGCTTGAAATATTAGATAGAATTACAATATTATAGGGTAAATCGATCGCCACTGTTAATACAAAGAAAGCGAAATTCTTCTCAGTCACCTTATGTGCATTAATCTTTATTGGTAGCACTATTTACAAATAGTAATGTGTGTGGAAACAAAAATATCGAAGTGCACGACAGAGTATGAAAAATGATACAAAAAATCACTACTTTCCTTGAAAACTAGTTATCTCATAGCAGTGTTGAGATGTTGCGAATATAAATCTGAGAGTATGGGGTGGTAATCAACATTTGACCACAGACGAGAATGGAACCCGCTTTCACCCACATGGCGAACGCGTGCAACCATTGCATCACCGAGGCATGGTTTCAATACAACGCTTCGATCTTCTTGTGCTCGAATTCAAGGGTGTCAGTGAATTAGCATTTACGATGCAGCGCCCTGTCAAAATATGTCTCTTCGCTTACAGTTCGAATAGACGAGTCAGAAACTCTGGTTAATTTTCCGTTGCCTGAAAACGATTTACTAACTCAGCGTTTTATACTGAATCTTGATATACAAAATGATCAAAAGATGTCTACTTCCACTCATAAATTCACAAGAAAAGCACATTACTACAAAACATAGTTTACTTCCTAGAGCTGAGTCATAAATTTTGTGGGAATAGTCTTTACAAATGGGACTGATGCACTTCCTTTCGCTTTGATACATTTAGCAGTCAAGTATCGCATCTCTTTGTTCAGAACGACGTGAACGATATTGCTCAACAAGCCTTAAATAATTTTACCGGTTCTTTTAGTAATATTATTAGATCGCATATCACCTCATCACTTACCAGAGCAGAGCAATGAAAGAAAGTAGAATGGACCAACGGCACTTGCAATAGTTTTTCCAGCTACGCCAATAACAACACTTGGAAGTGTGACAACCAAGGATGTAAGAAGAATTCCAACACAGCTGAGGTTAGCCTATTTTGAAAACTTAGTAGCAGAACTTTTAACCAACAGTGAAGAACTTATGAGTTACCTGTGTGAAATTGTTCCCTCGCGACTCCGTAGCTTCCACTGATTGCGGTTTCCGTTGAACATCTCGCAGTTTTATCAGGAACAAAAGTGTCAAACCAATCACAATAAAGCCCATGGTCCAAAAACGATATTTGTAAACTAATCAGATGGCTTTAACAAAAGAAAGGCTTACCATATTACTGATTCCCAAATATAAGGAAAAGCCGGAATTTTGAAAACATTCTTGCGAAGGACAATTAGGGGCCCTGTTGAAGGGTGAGAGAGAGAATTCCAGAGCGAGATCCAACACAGCTAATAGAAATCCAGAAATCAAGGCGACCCTTGCATACGGATAGGTATAAAACCTCCGGAACAGGATTGGGAAAAACAAGGCCTGAAAGATCGCATGCGTAACGCGATACCAATATTTTAGAAGTATCTCACCAGCATTCTCTCCGCGACAATAGCTATTGTTAAAGTGAGGTTGATTTTTAGTTGAACTATGAAAGGAGTGCTGCCGATCATTACGTAATATGGGTTTAGGTCGAAATGTTCTGCATTCCAAGAACTTAGAAGATAAATAGAGTATGGAAGCGCTAAAAACATAAATTAATAATGTAATTTTTAGCACGTTCCTCTTTCTGAATATTGAGCACAATTACTTACTTGCCACAGCGTGAAGAAAGTCAGTAGTTGCTAGCAATAATACCAGTACACGAGAGGTATTTAGACGAAGACCCTTCTCCCTTGCAAAAAAAGCAAACGTTAGATTTACAGATCTCTTCCTTCTTCTTAACCCACACTAGAGGTATTATATCATTATTTATTCGAATAGCTGACGTTTCGGCAGTTTCGCCTTCTCCAAAGTCTGGAAAAATCAGGCTGCCACAACCTGTTTGATCATAGACCTCCAATACTATTTGGAAAAAAATTGGCGGACCCAGATTTCAGTTGCACCAAGCACAAGGTCATCTTGTAGCATACTCAACGCTTTTGAAAGTCTATCACGGAGTTCTTCAATTGGACACCATCGGGCAGAGATCACAAAGGCTCGTACCACCCACGTCAAGGCAAATTCTTATATACTGACTAATACGACAGTTGATCACAAGACATTCCTTCTACGGTTCATAGTTGGATTGCTGATATTCGGTAGCGATTATTGAAACACCACCAAACACTGAGGCGCCAACTAGATCGCAACCGCCTATACGACCGTCTCTGCACAATGAAACAATGCCAAATATGCCCTAACGGTAGAGCTGCGGGGATCGCACGAGCACAGGCACAGTTTGCCTAATATCTTGCAAAATTTGAAGCAAAAGTTTTATTGGCTAATGAGTAGACCCTCTGTGTCCGCCCAAAAGGACACCTAGCTGGCAAACTTAACTCTAAAACGAACACCCCATTAGGCCAGCATAATGCACGGGCGCACAACAGAGTAAATTTCGGCATAAAAGTCACCATCATTGTGCGTGAGCATAAAACATCGCCGCGAAAGATTTCAGAAGTGTTTTGGATTAATATCATTGATCCAACTATAAACCGCAGGACGGATGCCCCGTAATAGCGCGTGATATGAGGTATCCAAAACTGATGCGGGGGGAGGGGGGTACATCTCAAGTCCACGTGATCTCTGCCCGGCTGTTTCTACTTGAATAACACAAAGGAAGACTTGTAAAGAGCGGTGACTATGGTGGAAGTTGATTTTGCTCTTGATAAGACTGAAATTTGAGGCGACTTTGTCTAAAAGAGTAGGTGTTTGGAGGTGTTTGGCTGACTTGAGAGGTGTAAAAGAGAGTGTGTTTGGCTGACTGAATTGTGGACAAACTGATCCTTTCAGACTCTGAGAAAGGCAACTTGTGGAAACATCAGCGACTTTTTGAATAATGTTATGAAACCTCGTGCGTGGATTAACAAAAAAATAACGAATTACTGGACCATGCCGGGTTTAATAGATAGTCGGTTTTCAAAATTGTTGAATTAAGAAGTTTTTACAACAATGAAATACAAGCACATTACAATCAAAGGATATTTGAATTTTTTGGCACACTTACTTGGTGAACAAGAATAGAACGAATCCATTGCAGAATATTACAGCATGCTGGAGCAGCACGACTGTGATGTAGATGAACAGATGATGAATCTTCACCATTCCACTCAAGAAGCTGAAGCTAACAACTATATACATCTTCTATTCATCAGTACAAAGGGGCATATTTAGAGATTTTTCGAGAAATTTTCGCCGATGTAAGTGTATTGCTCTTACTCCTCTCTACTTCTACGTCCTTATTCTTCATCGCTAAATAAGGTAAGGTTGTTCCAGGTGCTCAATAACAATTTCAACTGAGATATAACTTTGATGCTGCAGGTCCAGGCCTTGTAACTCCTTTGTTTGAAAGTGTGCAAAATAAAATCCTAGGAGCAGTTTCTTTTCATACTTATTCCCATAGCTAAAAACTAGGGCAAGTTGTATTGCGATAACAAAAATGATAGTACAAAATTTGAATTGACGTCTGCGCTCAAATATGTTCTTCAATACAGAACATTGTGTAAGAAAAAAATTGAGCTCACCTAAAACAAATAATCAAAAGTGTGGCCTGATTTGGAAAGGCGCAAAAAATCACTGATTATGAAGAGTCGTCGTTATTCCTCAAGGCCACAGTAGTGATCGCATCTAGAAAATTTTCTTTAGGAAACCATTCGACGAGATATAATTAGCTTTGTCGAAGGGGCCAATGAGACCAAAACTTAGAACGTGATCGCAAAACAAAGTGGTAGAAAGTGCAAATAAAAGACGACATTAGATATGCATGAGCACGATGAAAAGCCTCTATTAGGGTTAATTAAAGCGAAGTGAAGCGCATGAAAAACGAATAAAAACGCTCAGGGATCGAAATGGACATCAATGATACGAGGACAGGAAGTGAAATGGAATATGTTTACTAACCAAAATTACCACTATCTAGAATGTCTATATGGAGTCATAATCTGTTCACTTCAACTCATCAGCAATGACATTACTTCTACGGCGAGCATTCATAGAAGAGAGCAGTGGTCCGTACGATCAATTACTTTCCATCATTGATTTTGGTGCACATAAACTTTTTCCTGTAATTTTTATGATCAAATGATAGCTTATCCATTACGAAAACCGGTGTCTGTATAGAGAAAGGCGCCTTAATGATTTTTTGCTTACATCCAGTTTGGCGACATATTATTGCTGTAGAAGAGTGTTCGTCTAAGAAAGTATGACCATGAAGAGATGCAGAAATGTCTCTGCTTCTACTTAGTGTCATCAAGTACAGCGTGCAGCATCATCTTGATCAAATAAATTGTTGTTTTCTGATTTTTTGTCACTACGTAACTTTTGAATAACGTTTGATACAAAAGAATATTGGAAATTATGGGCATCGCAATATTACCCTATAATTACAAAGATAAGAAAGGTTCGTCGATAAGAGCGGTCTATGCTGTAAACTAGACTCGTGAGACTTTTTTCTTCGGAATCATGTTAGACCTTTTTTCCTTACTTTTGAAATTTTTCTTTTTTTTCACTCTAACTAGGTACTTTTCTGTTCGGGAATCATTAGAAATCAAAGAGCGTGTTTGTCCGTTCTTTTTTTTTTTGCAAAAATCGGACCTCTCTTATCCATAGAATCTTATGCAACATTTGGATGCCATGACTTTCTTCGGATCATCTGTGATTCCAGGTGACTTCCACAACAAGTAATCCGTGATGATGTACGGTGGATTTTCGGTGTCACACCATCTGAAACAAATGGAGTGGAAAAGCACACAGAAGCATAACTCATCAATGTATTTCTTGTGGACATGGCATGATTTTGTTCTTGTGTGGTCCCAGAAGCTGTCACCCACACATCGTAATCATTTATACAAGAAGGTGCCATTCCACACATTCGCTTTTCTTTGCCGCCTATTTTATGTCAAATTAATTTGTAATTGAGCTGAGTTTCCTGAAAAGTGATCCACTTGACAGCCGTATTTTTTCTTCTGTAGTGATTAAGAATTCAGTTGCTAGCTAGCACAGCATCCACTTGTTTCGTGCTTGAAAAGCTAAACATTAAAAAATCAACGACACTTTTTCAAAGAAGTGTTTTTAGTGGTTGACAAACCAACATGTACGATAATACGATGATGCTAAGGAAACGGTGAGCCTGTAGATATTACAGACAAAGTTGGTATACCTTATAAACAGTACCGTGATAACAGCTCCGTGTTTCTGCCCATCAAGGATACCCGTTTACTAAGGAGAATGTGGCTAGTTCTCGAAGGGGATCCATTTTTCCTCGTGCGTCGCAATACGGTCAGAAACAAATTATCAAGGCACAGAAGGGGCTAAGACGACACTTTGAAATAAGACAGACTGGTCAAATTTCTTCTTCTTTTGAAAATTTAGGTACTTCAAAAGGTTGAAATTCTGAAACTTTTTCTAGAACTCCTCTACATTCATTTGCCCTCATGGAGACCTTCATTTCATCGCCGTTAATAGCACAGTGACATCTGCGACGTTCCCTATCCTTAGTGCAAAATTTGTTACAACGAAACTTTCTACAACCTGATGAAAATCGATTTCCTCGATCCAGATTGCGCTGAAAATGACAACGTATAACCTTCTTAAAGTGCAGCCTAGCTTATTTTTTATAAATGTCGTCCAAACCGTGACGGAATTTAATGCTTGTGTCCAAGAGCCTAGTTTAGAAGCATATATTGCGAAATTATGGACGGCGGTTTATTGCCATATTGATACGCCGATCTCAGTGGTTGGTAATATGTGTTGTGATCTGTTCAAATACTTCGAACGGTCTCAATTCCAGAGCTTTTACAGATTTTCATAGAAGTAATAGACTAGTTTATTGCAGAGTTCATTTTCAAGATAAGTATGTAGCTATTATAAACAGTTAAGCTTCGATTCATTGCCACCATCACACATTATATACGCATAATAAATAATCATAAATCATACAAAAAACAGCAGGCTATGATTAGCACTGCCTATGAAGTCTGGCTACATATATTTCGGGTGTTCATGGGAAATATATATAATGAAACTGCGGGCTACTAGAGCACTTTCAATGAAATTCCATTCTCTGATATTGGGGCCCCAAGAGGAGATGTGCACTGGCTGGAGTTCCGTGAATGCGAGATCAACATGCTCAAGCAAATGCTTATTATACTTCCAATTCTTGTTTGTCGACATATTGTATATATTCATCCGCCCTCTCAAATGGATTGCGGCCAAGTTTACTTTCCATTATGTTCCAGTGACATTTACTTTCAACTGTTTGTATAGAGAAACAATAATAATGTGATGGATCTCTTCATTATTATTTAAGCCAACATGTCATGTGGTCTGGTAAATGGACTCTTGTAGAGCCCGATACACGTGTTTTGACCTTACAGTCTCTTCAGTCGGGCAGAATCTGTCGTCTTTTAATCTTTTCAATCACTTGATAGCTTGATAATATGCTTTGAGCTTTGTTTTCAAGGTCTGGTATGGCACTCCCAATACAGTTATTACTACTAGTACTAAGCAGCACTAGGCATCTGTTTCGCCTTTCCTGGCCTCATCGGTAAAACGGAACCTTTCGCTTCAGCCGATCCTTTGCAAAGGGATATATCTCTCACTGATAAATGATTACTTGGGAGTATATTCCCTGCAAGTGATCGGCCAAACCGAAAGGCAGCGCATTACTGATGAGCTTGGAAAGGCGGAGAAGCTGTTCAGTACCGTATATGTGCCAAATGAGACCTTAAAAAGGCTCAGAACAAGTTATCAGATAATAAGACTATGTTTCAGTGAATTACTAATTCTTACACTGGTTACATAGAATCTGATCTCTGATAATATCTGATATACTGCACAGTCATGGTCAATAGCCCAAATTCAGTGTATTTTGGTAGTCATTCTATAATTTAAAAAACCACGATTTCAATATTGAGCTTGGCTCCAAAAAAGGTCCAATTATTACGACTCGGAAGCTAAGAGAAAATAGCGTTTCATCTTCAGTTCGCATTTCTTGCACGGTTACCGTCTGTGCCTTGCTTGTCATTAGACCGTTAGTGCTCATGCGATAGCTCAAATCTTGATAACTTTGAAGCTAAATTTTCTGACAAGGACGTAATATGTTTTGTGCCATTAAGGTTTAAGTGCTATGTACGTGCTTGTTTCATCCTACCGGGACCCATCAGTAGCACCGCCGTTGGTTCAGCCGATACCTTGAGGCTATATTCCTCTATAAATGAATCGACGCTGAGTAATAAGTAGCCACAAGTCAGTGATGAAATTATCTGACATTGTAGTGACCGGCAGTCGAGCTTGTGATTTCTAAAGTGAATCAAAAACTCTCCATTCGACCGCTTTTTCATAGACCTTACTCAAACACATTTTTCATAGACCATGCTCAGACAAACAAGCAACTAAATTTACTTGAAATGTTCTCTATAGAGCGCTTTAAGGGTTGAATGAATATTAGATTCTTTCTGGTTATAAGGGAACAGACGAAAAACTGATATCATTTGCTGGAGAGCATTTTTTCATTGGATTGCTAGGTATTATTGGGAGCCTGAATTTCTTGCTACAGCCACACGTCGCCGATTTCCCAAATCACCCCTTCATAACGCTGTCACATTCAATAAAACCATTTCTGTTAAAACCACATGATTTTTCTTATAACTCGCTTATATTTCGCTGAGCAGAATTCTTTCCTAAAAATGCTAATACTCAAACTATGGCACAAACTTCAAAGAGCTCAAAAATGTGTTTGCTTCTTGAAAAGCTCTTTTGATCTTTTGAATACCTTTGACCTTTTGATTTGTGCTTCAAACCTCGCCGGACAAAGCTCTTTCCTAAGACTATTTGTAATCATCTGATAGTGTAATGTTTTGATTCTAGCAATATGCTTATTTTCTAAAAATACGGTTTAGCAAGGAAAATAAAATCGAGCTTTACATTCGCGGCAAGTGCCTTACTAGATATTCGACAAGGCCACGGCCGTAGCAGGGAGCGGGGCGAGGCGGGACGATTGACATATTGTTAATCAATTGGCCTTCGCTTTGAAAGAAACTTCAAATAAAGCGATTAACTAAGGTACTACAGAATGTTCTTCACACTTTGATAATTTTTTCGGCTTCCAGCGAATTATACGTGCGATAAAAATGAGGGCGAAAGGAGAATGTGAAACATAATTTTTGATCTGTACTTTACAGCGTTACATGAGGATGTTTTGAAAAATCCGTGAAATGAGGCTGTGGCCTCATGTCGCAGCTCTCCAATGGTTACAAACGCTTCTATGAAAATTGCCTCTCCAGCAAATTAGATCGGGTTTCCATTTGTTGCCTCCCAAACAGAAAGAACCGATTACTACATTTCAAACTCGAGTTATATGTGTACATGAAATCTAAGTATGCACCAGAAATATGGGATAGTATATGATAAAATATGTAGAGTCAAAGCAGCACAAGAAACCGATAAATCACTTTTTGAAAAGAGAAAAATTGCGAAAGAATGAACGAAATTCGCTCGTGCGCGTTAGCTGTCGTTCCTAACGCGTCACTGATGTTTTTAACCGCTAACGGACGGCTATAGAAACCGATGCGCGTAGAGCGGATTGCGCGATTTTTGTTGTTTGATTATGGCTTTTTTTTTCTTGATTTTGGAGCAGTTTTTGGAATTCTCTTATCACTTTGATAGAACAAGATTTTCTCTACTCGCTCATATGCTTCTGGTTTAGTTATACTTGACATCTGAAGAGAAAAACTCCCGTTTACTAGGCAGTCCTAGTGAATTTGGCATACAATGAATTGTATTGCATTGTACAAAGGAGATCACGAGCAAAACCCTTAGTTTTGCTCTTCTCTAGTCTTATACAAAGCTCAAGAGTCATCATAGTAAATAAAAAATTGGGAAACAGCTAATAATTTATCAAAAATTATTATAAATGCTGTATTCGATGCGCGTTCACCGAAGACTCTCACTATAACTGAGTTTATATCAATCATTTGCTTGTTTCCATTTATTCAAAGCTGATGTACGTAAGAAAAGGTTGAGTAGTTAAGGATAGTGGAAAAGGCTGAGCGGTAAGGAGCAGCCGTGTTCGACTGAAAGGTTTAGAACATCGGCATTATGCAAACTATTGGTCAGAAACATGTGTCTCTAGGGAAGTATTCTCGGTACTCTTTCCCTGTCCGCACCCATATTCAAAAAAAAACTTTTCATGGTTATAGTAATTGTTCAGCTTGAATATCGAAAGTCTGAAGGGTGTGTATTATTTTTGAAGTGGTTTTTATATGCAAGGTAGGGTGAAAATTTCTGCACTTTCACGTTACACGGCGACAAATTTTCAAGTCAATTTCATTCGCTGGACAGGATCTTTTCACAGAAGTTTTGGTGATCATTAGGAAGCTCAAATCTCTGGGTGCAACTATGCGTTGCTGTTCTTCGGAAACACCATTTCATGTCGCTGTAACATCCAGAATAAGATATCGTTTCTCACCCGTCTTTCACCTTCATTTTTGCCACGCATACATGCCGCTAGGAGCACGAATAGCATATTAGCTTGTAGGCAGTTTTCCGTAGCTTCAAAATCTATACTTTTATCTGGAGGTTCTTCCGATGTGCTGAAAAAATCCTCAGTTAAACAACAATATTTCAAACGCGATTGATTGTTCCGCCCCGGTCCCGTTCACCGATTCTGTGAGGTGGCCGGAAAACAAAGTTGCCGAAAAGTTCATACCTGAATAAAAAGTGAAGAGAAGCCTAAGCGACGACTATTTAGCAAGATAATCGCCCAATCTACCGCGTAACTTGACAGTGATCTACCGCATTATACGTATGAACGGTGGGAACTATGATTATTATAATCAGAATTCTTCCATCGCATCGACAGAAATTTTGCATAAGAACGCATGATTTTGATACAACGGACAATTATGTATGTGCTTATATGATTTTCGTGCTTCTAGCGATTTATACTCGTGATAAAAATGAAGGCGACAGGCGAGTGAGAAACAACATTTATTTTTGGATGCTATAGCTTTATACAAGGGTGTTTTTGAAAACCGGCGATGGATAATTCTAAGCAGAGTTAAGCTTTCGAGCAACTACAAGCACTCTTATGAAAAGTTCCTGCACAGCGATTGAGATTGTCCTAAAGATTTGTCGACGCTTAGCATATAATCAGCAAATTTTCTTTCACAATCAAGCATCTTTCGCTGAACAGAGTTTTCATTCAGACTTTCAATAACCATACAAAAGCACAAATCTCAACAATCTCAACGATAAGCTTAGTTTTAAGAAGGAGGTTCCAATACGTTGTTATAGCTAAAAGGTTATTGAGTTTCACACTAGGCGCCGCTTCAATCGCGTAGCGCAATTTACATGTGGCTTACGGTGCGCTCCGCGTGTAAAACCCAATATTTTTTTAGCTGTAAAGACGTGCTGAGAAATTTTTCTTAAAAACTCTACACATCGTTGGAATTGTTGAGATTTGCGCTAGCGAATGGGTGTGAAAGTCTGAGAAAAAAGCTGTAACCAGCAAAAAATATACACATGTACAACACAGTTTTATTCTTGTTGCTACGGCTCGCAAAGAAAATTTTCCTAAAAGGTAAGCACACTATTAAAATCCTCGAAATTCAAGCTATTGAATGGTTATTGAACAACGACGGCTTGATGCCAATGTCGCAATATCTATCCATATATCGGTGGAAGGCATACGCGCCTCATGTGAAATGCAATCTTGATTCCAGTGTTGCAGCGCAATAAAAAGATTTCTTGGAAAATTGAGAGCACTATTAAATTTGCCGAGAGCTGTGCTATCGAGGAGTGTTGAATTTTTTGAGGAAAATCTTTGCTCATCTAAAGATATTTAAGTGTTAAGTAACATATTCTTCTCACTGTTACAAAGTAATATGAAGACCTTTCAAAAAATATTATAGACTTTTCAGATTGTCAACGTTTAAGCTATCGAGTAACTTGTCTAGAAAGAGCGGAAAATACTTTTTTTTTTGAATATGTTGCTGTTAGGGGAAGCATCGTATTATACGCAATGATGAGCGCGCACTCTTCGTACACTTGCTCAAGTTGCATATTAGAAGTACCTCTACATAGACCTCGATTAGAAATGTTTACTTGTAGAATATGTGCTTTCAAGCTATGTTCTCGCATGACAGACGATACAAATGCAAATTAGAGGTTGAAAATTTGCCTATTTTTCCAAGGAAGTGGTATTACCGTTGAAAAATGACGGATATCATAGAAAAAAACCGCTCTTTATATCGAGGAGAACTTTTGCAAAAGGTTCATTTGTGATATTCCATTATTTATATGACGATAAAATACCTCTGAGTTATAAACTTCACCTATAATTACCAATAAATCACCTATGACGTCCAAGCGGCGGGGTAACATTTTAGGCGTGAAATGTGATCTTTTTTTCGCTCTTACAGCACTTCTATGATAATCTTCCAAGAAACCATTTACATTATCGAAATCTTCGAGATTTTGGCTATCTAACTATCAGAACTTTAGTGAAGAGCCATATCGAGGCCAGCCGAGCAAATGAAAAAAATCTCAAATCGTTGAAACTGCAGAGATTTAGGTTTTCGAATGATTACCAAATGTCTAGGTGAAGCTTTTATGCAGCGATAAAAACTCTCGAACAATCGTGTACCTCAGCCGGTACATGTCATCCCTTGGGGTTGAAGTCCTGCATGCTTGTGTTTTCTAGTTCATTCTCTTGCTTTCTCACACTGCTTCTGCAACTGTCTATGCAACTTATGTAACAATGAAAGATTTGACTACTTCCTTCTACTAGTGGATTTTCGCTTTTCCAAGTAGTCATCCGCTTCAGCTCTTCGTGTTCGACAGTCCATGGAAAATCAATCGCTCATAATACATCTTGTCTTGGGAAATTTTTCATGCGATATCGTTTGACTAAACTGAAGAAACTCTATCACATGATATGTACTCATAAACTGCTCATAATGGATTGAGATTGGAGTTTGAGTATGAGCCTTTGAAGGAGACTAATTCAGCAAAAGCTGAGAAGGTAAATCAGCACAGATCAGCACTTGCTCACTCTACGATTATATTCTGTAATTCTGTAATTTGTAATTATTCTGTAATTGTTTTACAATTCCTCTCAATCAACACATTTGAGAATAAATGGTCATCCGTGTTTTATAGACTGCTCATGATATCTTTGAAAATGTTGAGGATAAAGATTTGTGCTAGGTATTTTACTTTTTTGAGTTTGGTATTAGTAGGTTGTTTCATAAGTTTCAGTACTAGGGCGATAATCACCAAATTTATTAACCAGCGTAATTAGACGTTCATAATTTTCCTGTCGTTCAATTGCGTCTTCTTCGCTTGCTGCTCATGCGCGAATGACGAGTAGGGGAAAATGCTATTGAAGCAGTGCGCAAGACTAATGGAGCTTCCTGTGGACGGCTCGAGCGTGACTGATCTTCCAAACTGTCATCTGCTCCTCTGAACTTCGGAATCACTTTCTAGCCGCGCTTTTTGCAGCCTTATCAATAATCGTTCGGGCTTCAGAAATCTTGTACGCCGCTTCAGCATTTTCTTCCACGCGCGATTTGCGAATAAGTAGCAAGAAGATTTGTTATCAAGACAGCTTCACCATGAAGCAAGTATAAACAAGTTGCATACGGAGATGTTCGCAAAATAATGCACACTTGAACGATACTAAGATCATGCAATTTCAACTACTTGTGGTCAATTAATATAGTGTTTATTCCTCTCGTGCCATAACTTATGGAACGATCTAATAATCACCTACACTTACTGTAACGTTTCCTTGCACATTTTGCTATTTTAGATAGATGAAACTGAACACATTTTCGACTATCTAGTTTATAGTAAAGTGGTAAGTTCAAGCAAATTTCATATTCGTACAAAAATGGTAAAAGTTATAAGCCCTACCCCAGATTTGGTAGCTATGGATATGGTGGATTATTGTATAAGTACCGATTACTTACACTTGTCGGAGGCTTAACGCGTTTTTGGAACAGCAGTCCATTAGCGTCCTTCAGAAAAAATGTACAATTTACTCGCAAACTTTTTTCCTTGTTTATTCATTTGCTTGTTTGTAGTTATGTTTTTGGCTTATATTTAGGTGTTGTTGTCCAAGCAATCGTATTGTCTCTTGAGCAAAAACTGTAAACTCGTCATAGCGAGTCATATTCAATTCAATGTCTGGACGTTTATTTTCCCTCACACTTCACATTCAATTTTTTTTCATGACTTCCAAAAGTGATGCAAGACAGAGGCGCATGTTTTTCTCGGAGAAGCCATTCTAGAAGGCCAGAGCTGCATCGAGCCACCTCTAAGGTTTCTTGAGTAACTCAAATGTGTTGTAGTTCCTAAAGAGTTGATTACCCTCGAAGGCTTTATCTTCTTTATCCTTTATCATCAATAAACTTACATCGCAATATTCAAGCGGTCATATGTTAGAATGAATATCATGTTAGAAGCAGTTGGGTACATCAGCTAGATCGCAGATGGTCCAACAGTAAATGCCACTTCATCGTGCATGTTTGAGATGATGGAACACACTGATAAGTCTTTTACTATTACTTCTTCCTCACCTCTTTGAAATATGTTGTTAAGAAGTTATATGAATGCAAATTTCATATTAACCAAAGATTTACGATTACTGTGGCTGGTGAAAGTGCGCTTGAAGTACAGCGTATCTAATTAGGATTGAAGTAATAGGTGGAGGAAAGTTTTGAAGAAATGCTTGTAACTTTCTTGTTAGCCATTTTTTGCGTTTCTGGGCTCATTTGAAAGCAATTCTTTTATTTATGCACCTGTTATATCCAAACAAAGACTTTTGCCAGACGTGTCTTCGCCCCAAGCCAGATAGATGTTTACTTGCCACTGTTGCATTTGAACCCTACAGAGATTCGTGCATCATCAACAACTCTATTTGCCCGCTTGTAAACTCCATTCTGAAATAAGTAAATAAGTTATATACCAATCGAGGCGAAAGAAGACAGGCTTTCAAATGAGCTCAAAAACACAAAATGGCCGACACTCAAAACTTTCTCCCCAACCTATTTCAATTCTGTACAAGCTTTTTATCACAGCTGCAGTTCATGCACTATGGAGAGCAGCTTGTTCTCAACCATAATGAGCATACATTCATATAAAAGGTAGCCAGGAAGGTAAGAAGGGTGGAAATTGAATAATCGACTGTTGATGTAAGATAAAAAGTTAAAATATCTTATGGACTGCGCTTTTATGGAAAATCTTGCGTTTGAATCCTATAAAATCTCTAAAATCGTTGAATACCGTTTTAGCGATTTCGCGTTTCTCAAAATCTAAGCGCATTTTGTTTGAAGTTATCCGTACAAGTATGCGAATCTGAAACGAAAAGCATCGTGCTATTGAGAAGTCTCTAAAAGCAAAACGGCAGCTCTTTAGTACTGTACATGTGCCATACCAGACCTCATAAAAGGCTCAAAACATATTATCATCTTATCACTTTATCAGATTGCTGTTGTTTTTTTGAGCGAGCTTATATTAATAGCCCAGAATAGAGAAATTTCATGTTATATGTAAACGTCACTTCATGAAAGCACTCACAGTGTTTTTCAATGTAAGACTACCTATGCCTTTTATGTCAGATAATGATCAAACCCCAACCTCACCGCCCCACCCCCCTCTCTCTGTCCTGGAACAACGGTGTCGGCTGTTGCGCGTTATTGCGCATTGCTATCCAGGCGTGATATGTGTGGTTATCATCAGACACGTTCCGCTTCTGTTCAGTTATCGATTCTTGCGCCTACATATTCTTTTATGTGGATATGAAGTGGTCTGGAGTACCCATTTCACTCATATACGTCACCGCAAGTCTTACAAGAGATAAGGTATATTTTGAATTTCTGTACTGAAGCAGTCTCCGTCTCTACGGTTAGGGCATATCCCTACCCTCTGATGCGCATAGACGGTCACACACTCACTTCCAAAGCAACAGACAACGTAATGTTCTAGGTAAAAATTCTTTAGTTCCCACAGAATTTTCAAGACAATTGTTCTTTGAACATCTTCAAATGGAAACACTGATTTTTTTGCCATAAAGGGGGCTTTGAAGCGTTTTTACAGTTTGAGCTTAATGCACTATCGTATTCTTAAGTGACTCAACCCTCCCTTTGGACTTGACCCTAGTAGCTACTCTTTCATAGAAATTTGAGATGGCTATTGGTCGTACCAAGTGTGGTAAATACTTGATTTCCCTCCCGTGCAAACACATACAACTGTTTGACACATGTTTCAAGCAGCTGCATTTCGTTGTGAAGAATGAGGAGGGAGGTAGTGTGCATAATTCAGTGCTTGCTTTCTATATCGTTTTTAATAAAGCCACTTTCGGAAAGGTATATTTGAAATCCTTGAGACAGAGAGCAGTTTCTGCGGGTTCTTTTCGCGTGAGTCAAAAGTTCAAAACATTTGTCCATCTCCTCTTATGTAGAGCAGATCACAAGACAGTCACCGATGTATCGACAGTAGAGTATTCGACAGCGATTGAGAATTGGGCGCACCACCGTAGAGCATGCAGTGACAAAGTTCATAGCTAATCGTTGCCCATTGCCGACCCTCTAATTTACGCAAAATAATTTTTTGACGCAACTAAAGACTAAACAGCTGGGTCATCTTCTTATAAGAGTTGTGTGTTTTCAAATAGACGAATCCCAACTATTTACTTTCTTTTTATACTCTATCAGTGGTTCGTGAATGGTATGTATTGCGACGTCATTTGAAATGTTTGGAGCGCTCTAGTACTGAACGACTCCATTATATACGTGCAATTTAAACGCACGTGTTTAAAGGCTATGAAAGATGTCTTGTGCTGAGGTGATCTGGTCTCAACTTGAACAAGCGCCTTGACTTGAAGCTCAGAAACCATATTACAACGCCTTCGAACTCTTCTATATTCTCACATTCCGAGAAACAATTTTTCTCCGGTGTCATAGACAAAGTGAAATCGATGGTATCATCTGGTCTCACCAGAGCCACTGATGCCGTGCCTTATTCCATCCTTCATGTCTGCATATCAGGATCCCCTTAGAGGATTTGCAGACAGGCGTACATGTCATATATGTTTACATCTTGATTTCTTGGCTTACGTTTAATATTTGTATACAGCATAAATTTGCATTGATTGCATGAATTTGCATTGAATTTCCACTAGCAAATCTGCCGCACGGTTATGGAAATTGCACGGAAAAGCTCTGTTCGGTAGGTTGGACGCACTAATTCTTTTTGCCTCATGTTGATGGTAATGTCTCAAACAATCTGGTGATGAATGTTGACTATCTCAGTGATCGCAAGCCTACTTTGTATTTAAGTGAAATGGTAAAATAGCATTTCTGTCGCAACGCTCATCAAACTGTGCTCCATTGCTCGTGGTCGGAATAATTAAATAGGAAATTTGTGTGTAATAATCTAAGCTATCGTTTTGTACCAAATCCTGCTTCGCCAAAACAGTTATCTGTGCCTGCTTGCACACGTAATCTTACAATAGCACAATAAAGTACGAAACTCAATTTATTCTGAAGATTGAGACTTGATTCTCATAGAGATAATTTTAGCAGAAAAGACAGGTATGATTGATGTATTTCCTCTCGCTGTGAAGAATTTGGCTCTCAAGTCTCTCATCTCCTTGTTCATAGCGACGTAAACTATACTGCTGCACAAACCTCAAAAAAAAAATTATAGTGCTTTTTCGAAAAATAAACTTTCTTGTGATTCACGTTACTACTCACCGTCACAGAGCAATCCAGTGAGGTATACTGGACCAACAATGCTAGGAATAGTTGTTCCAAATGCGTCAATAACAACGCTTGGAAAGCGTAATAGTCACCAAGGATGTTAGAGAGCACTCCAACGCAACTACGGTTAGCCTGATTCTATTCATTCAGCTGCAGAACTTATTCTTAACTAAGAAATCATATAATGTACGTGTTCAAATTTCTTCCGTTTCCACATCTCAACTTCACATGGTTGTTGTTTTCGTTGAACAGCTCGTAGTTTTAGGAGGAATGCAATTGTGAGAACAATCACAATAATGCCCATCACCTCAAAGCAGAAATATAGAAGCCATTCAGATGCCCTGAAGAAAAGAGCCTTACCATATTGCTGATAGCCCAGTATTTAACTAACTCCTCGTGTTCGAAAGCAGCCGGCTGATGGACAATCAAGCACTCTTGAGAAAGATGAGAGAGAGATTAAGAACTAGATCCACTACGGCTAACGAAAATCCAAAACTCAAGCAGATCTTTTCGTACGGATAAGAGGACAGCCTACGAAACACGGTTGGAAAAGACAAAGCCTGAAAATTTCGCATGTAGCAGCAAACTTGTATTTGAGAAGAGTCTTACCAAAATTCTCTCTGCAGCAATAGATATGGTTAAAAAGAGGTTGATTTTTACTTGTACTATGAAAGGACTACTAGCAATCATTACGTAATATGGATTTAAGTCAAGCTGTACTGGGCTCCAAGAACACAGGAGGTAAATAGTGTACGGAAGTCCTGAAAATAAACGGTTATGCAATCATTTTTCTCGTCTTCTTCATTTGGAATACGACCAAAATTGCGTACTTGCCAGCGCGTGAAGAAAGTCGGTAGCCACTAGAAGTAACACCAGTTGGCGAGAAATATTCTGGCGAAGACTTTTCTCTCTTGAAAACAAATGGAACGTGAAAATTAGAGGTTTACAGCACTAAATTTGATGCCGTCAAAGAGTACTACAATCATAAAGTTTATGCAGTCGCTTAAAAAGTTCATAGCCGTTTCTGCGAGGTTTTGTTACGCTGTGTTTCGTAGTTTTGTGGCAAATGCGCGTTGCATCAGTTTCGCTATCAGCAAGTACCCTATATCTTTGCCTCCTTAAATGGAGAAAAAGCGACGAAGATAAACTCATGTCAAATTAGATATTCACTGAAACCAGCGCACCTACTTCCGAACTCTGACTGCTGGTATAAACTATATATAACCAATAATGCAGAGTGATGTGAAAAATTTTTCGCGTCAGCTCGAAGTCGAACCCGCACCTCACTCTATCCGGAAGCGCGTGCTCTGACACGTTGCAGTACTGCCACCCGTATTGCCATCACTTTTCTACACTACAACGCATATTGTAATAACGTTATCTGTCAGTAATCAACCATCAAACTGTTCGACAGAGGTAGTTTAGCTGCATCACTCTGCATCATTGGGTATATTATAACATCATAACACCGCTAAAAGAGGCCAAATATATATATACTTTAATCAAAACTGTTCTTTGGAAACTTCGGCATAAAGCATCCATATATAGTTTTTGAGAATATTTCTTACCAGCCGCAAGGCATTGGCTGTAGGTACGTTGGCAGTCAGTGATTATTTCACTTGACGAGAGCTTACTATTCTTCGCCGCTTTATCTCTATAATAGGTGGCGAAGAAAACGGCACTGATGATGACGAAACCACTGAAATGCGCGTATACCATTATGCCACAAAATGTGACGTAATAAAACCTTTGAAAAAACTGTAAAAAAAATTCTCGAGACTGTATATGAGTGTTGACACAGAAACAGAAACAGCCGATTGAAAAAGGTTTCACGAATAGATATTATTTCTATACTGCGCTTACTTGGTGAACAAGAAGAGAACGAATCCATTGCAGATTATCACAGCGAGCTGAAGCAAAACGGCCTATGATATACACGAACAGATACAATAAATTCGCCATTGCACTCAAGAAGCTGAAGTAAGCAAGTACCATATATATATTTTATACTTCCGACATAAAAAGCGTTTCAGAAGATCTTAGAAAAATTTTCTGGTGATGCAAGGAGGCCGCACTTATTCCTCCTATCTCACAGTTCTCACCTTGATAAAGAGAGAGCGGAAGAAAAGTAGTGATGAGTGATCGTTCACATTTAATGGTTAGGGTCAACGTTGCCGTTGCATAATATCTGAGATGCTTCGTGCTCAAGTTGAAATGTGTTAGGTGTACGAATGTGACTCCGCTTTTTTTCTAGTTTTAATAGTTCAATCAATACAAGCAAATTGAACCTGAATATCTTTAATTAATTATAATTACAGCTCCATTCAATCGCTTTTTTTATAGAAACAGCTCAGAACGACAATACCCTGATAATGATATTACATGTTTTGAGCCGCTCATTAGGTCTAAGTGTTAGACAGGCGTCTGTGTCGTCCTCAAGAACTCCTCAGTAACGCACTCCCTTGATTCAGCAGATCCCTTGAGGCTATTCTCCTCTATAAATTAAATAACGCCGAGTATAAAAGTATAAATTGCAAGTCAGGTGATAGAATCCACTAACTCCACAGAGACTAGCAGCCGAGCTTGTGGCTGTAAAAATAAGTGATCCCGCTCCTATGCTAGTTTCTGCAATGTTAGGGGATTTTATCACCTGACTTGCAGTAATTTATACTTGGCGTCGATTCCTTCATAGAGTCAATATAGCCTCAAGGGATGGACTGAACAGAGGACTGTGCTACTGAGGAGTCCATGAGGACGAAGCAGGCTCTTGTCTAGCACTTAGACCTAACGAACGGCTCAAAACATGCTAGATCATTTTCAGAGTATTTTACAGCGACAATAACTAAACGTCGGAGTCATGTTTGTATAACTAATATACATAGTAAATTTCTGAGATTAGCTCCTCTCGTATATGTCGTGATTGAGAAGGGCAAGTAGAACATACCAGCAGAAACTTTAGTGTTAATATGTGAACTGAAGTCGCGTTTTTGAATGATTAGTAATGCAGGACATTCTATAAAATAATATCTACGATTAGCAAAAATAGAAGCTTACAAACATTAGCTGCTCTGGGACAATCAAAAAAAATGCTTCTCTAGGATGAGTCGTTAGTTCAGCGCAACAATCGTGATCATAGCTAGATGAATTTGTTCAAGTGACGATTCGACGAGATACAATTTGTCTTTCCGACGGAATCAACGAGGCCAAAGTTTAGAACCTGACTAAAAAACAAAGTGTCGGAGGACGATAAATCCTTGCTAACCAGACTAGAAATTCTGAGATAGGATGCTATATAAAGTTATAATCAGACACTCTCTATTTTGTTCATTCCCTAAATCTAAAAATTTATCCATAGAGCCTCAAAGGTCTATCGCGCTTCCTTTATCAGACTCCTGCCCCAAAATTCCAACTGCTATTCCAAAGTTTTCACCATCATGCCTTGTGTGTTCTCTATGTCTCTGTATAGGTGCTTGTACGACTTCTTGACCTTCCATTAGTTTCTTCTGAGCGGACTAAACAGGGTTTAGTTATTTTGACAGTGTACTCATCATCAGATAGCATTCTTTAGAGTATTTCATGCCTGGACAATTATACTTTCTTTCATCACTGAAAAGATAAATCTTGCAATCTTTCGTTGTACCAAGACGGTCATACAGACGGATCCAAACCAAATGCAACGCATTGTTGTGCAGTTCCTACAAGTATCCCAGAGCACCATTTTTATAGAGATCGTTTGATAAGAGCATTTTCTTCGCTTGCTAAGAATGGAAGCTTTGAAGGTGTTTGACCATCTAAGCTGGCACACTATTGCTTTCATTATGAGGCTTTTCCTGCCTCACCTTCTGCTCTTTCCTTTCGACACAACGTTGGTAGGTGATTTTTCGTAGCCATCAGCGACAGCTAATTATCGTGAGAACTTGTAACTTTTCGACAATGTTTTGAACAAATGTTTTTTTTTGTGGATGATGAGAAGTAAGGTATCGTAACAGCATTTTTCTTTGCCTGGCTCTGATATAATTTTGTAGTGTTGCTACTTTCGGAGGGAACTGTTTAGACGTTCATAGACAGAAGTCAGTTCTCCGTAGGTTTTTCGCTCTGTGAACTCAGTATAAGATTATGGACTAAAAAAGTTTGAAACGTTCGGCTGCTTCCTTATCTGTTAAGCAGATAACATGACAGTTACCTATCATCAACTGTAAGGTATTGGGCGACTACTGAGATCTGAGGCTTCACTTTAAAACATGAAGGCAATGGTAAGGCTTAGTGCTTATAGTTGCCCCATTCCCAACCCTCTAATTGTATGGTTTGATCTTCAACCATCTAAATATTGAACAGCTGAAGACTTCTTTCTACAGGAGTCATAAGAATAATTTAGCCACTAACATTTATTTTCTCACATCTTTTCAATAAACTGTTTTTTTCCAACCTCACTTCCAAAGCAACCATTATATAGTCTGCAAGAATGTTTCAAGTCACTCAGAGATTGATATTTGACGTTTCGTGTGTGGCTCACGTGCCATTTGGCGGTCCGCCATCATCGAATTCACGTTCTCCCCCTCTCTCCATTCATATGATGGAGATTAGCATATAACAAAAACACGTTAGCGCCAAGAAAAGTCTCGGCTGACAGCGTACTCCAGTCAATGCTTAGAGTATCTCAGTCAATATCAAGCTGATGCAAGCAGTTTATTTCACCTTTCAGTCGACTTTTTTTCATGACCTTGTTTAAAACCATTTGGTGCAAAGAGCATGTGCTGTCATAAGACGGGCGCAACCACCGAAACGCACAAATGTCGAAATGGCTCTGAACATTCTCTCAGATGATACTCAATGTTTCGATAAATCAGTTGCATTCAAAGAACCCTCTATAATATTAGTAAATCTGTGAATTGACTAAAAAAGTATACGTATAAAGATTTGTGTTCTAAATACTGCGAACGAGATACATATAAGACTCATGTCGCTGTCAATGTGTTAACACTCTGACGCCCACCATTGATAGCCAGAGACGTCGCCCCATCGCGTTCGCGGCACTCGCTAGCCGGGCCATAAGCGTCTCTGTGCGAAGCTGTTGTTGTGCCTGCGTTCTGTTGCAGCAAGCGCCTTCATTCCACGCCGCCGTCTCGGTAGGTGATTGAGACCGTGCGAAAATTGAGAGTGACAACAAAAGCAGAGGAGAGAACGCCGTGGATATGGACAACCGCATACTATGAAGCCGCCACCATCACTTTCACTACCGATCTTCTATATCACTATCACTATCGTCACACACGTGCCATATCACTATCATCAATATCATTGTCATATTTACCACTATCATTATCAATATCGTCATTATCAGTAATCACTATCACTATCAGCCACACCACTAATATCACTATCTCTATCACTATCATCATTGACATCATCATCATTATCACTTTCACTATCATTATCGCTATAATTACATTATCACTTCGCTACCATTATCATCATCACTGTCATTGATATTATCACAATCATCATCGAATGAAAGTATGATTCGTTTTACCAGTTACAAGTTCAACTGTTGGTCAATGCAATATCTATGCTCTGGATAGAATGCACTGCGTAAGTGCCCTTATTAGACCTCACAAACAGCTCAAATAGGTGGCAATCATTATCACTTTTGTGATCATTAGCATTATCGTAAGCCTAATCATTATCACTATCATAGTCGTTTTCATTATGTTATCATTTAGTGATGTAATCTTGTCCATGAATAAGATATGTAGATGAAATATGGAACATATTGATGTCCTCTTTACTAAGAATATCCCTGTAGAAAGTTTTTCAATTAAATATCGTCATTACATGATGGAAATGCTCTCTCAGAACCGTCTGGGTTTGTCCCCCGCAACCATCATGCTGTCTGCAGTCTGCCTTCTCACGAGATTCGCCTCTAATTTTACTGGCGCGATGTCTCCAATACAGTAATAGAAGAGGTTTGACGTCGTGCGGTGTGGGACGAAGCGTCCCACTTGGTCTTCAGAGTTTCAAGCACTATGATGATGAATGATCGACAAATTGAGTGCTCTCGAACCTAGTATCCGTTTGAGGAAGATGCTCATTTAGCAAATTCGAAGCACTGTCAAATATCCGCCCCTCTCAGTCCAAATAGATGATTAGGGAATTCTGCTCAACGTTTTGCCTGTACAGTCCACACTGACTCATCGTTTCATATCCAGATTTGCAAAAAGAAAGTTCCTTGCACGCATAATTTCATCTGAGTAGAGTCGTGCTACAGAACAATATTATAAAATAGTCTAAGAAGAAAAAGCAGGTATGACTAATGTTATTCCTCTCGCTGCAAAGAATTAGGCTCCCAAATCTCCCATTTCCTTGTTGAGAGCTAGCGATACTGCTGCACGAACTTCAATAAAAAATCGTCCAGGCTCTTTAAAAGATGAGTTTTGTCTTGATTTCTCAAATGAGATCTAATCCCAAATCACGATACTACTTATCGCTGCAAAGCTTTTGCTTCTACTTCTCAAGTTAGACGGTGGTTGTTTTCGTTGAACAGCTCGTAGTTTTCTGAGGATCAGAATTGTGAGAACAATCACGATAATGCCCATCGCCTCAAAGCAGAGATTTAGAAGTCATTAATGATGTCAGAAAAGAAGAAAAGAGAAGCTTACTATGTTGCTGCTTTTCATGTGAGTAGAAAACTTTGCATTTTGGGCGATGGACAGCTAAATGCTCTGTGGAAACTTGTGAGAGAGAATAGCACAACGAGATTCAATACCGCCAATGAAATTTGAAAGAACAAGCAGTTTCTTGCATATGAGTAAGAGGGCAGCCTACGCGACACGACTGGGAAGGATAAGCCTGAAAGATTTTTTTGTGTAGCTGCAAACTTGCTCATGAGAAAAACCTTACCACTATTCTTTCCGCAGCCGTAGATATGGTCAAAGTGAGATTAATTTTCAGTTGAAAAAAGAAAGGAATGTTAACAATCGTTACATAATATGGATATAAGTCAAACTGTTTTGGGTTTCAAGAACTCAGGAGGTAAATAGTGTATGGAAGAGCTAAAAGGAGACAGTCTTTTGCATGACGCCTTTTTTTGGAGTACCAACCAAAGTCACGTACTAGCCACAGCGTGAAGAAAGTCACTAGCCATTAGCAGTATCAACAGTACTCGAGAAGAATTTTGGAGAAGACTTTTTCCCATTAAGAAGGAGGTAACATGAAATTTGGAAGGATGTGCTCCTAAGATTATGTCGCCAAAGAAAGGCCGCTCTAATCCCTCTTTTTTTCACCGTTGCTGTCTTTATGAAGTAGTGTGGAAGCAACATCATAACGGATGATTGTTAGCTATCTTTGCTAAAGTCAGCACTGCCATAGCGAAATGTTCAAGATGCTTTGCGCTTTAAAGTTGAAACGTATGCAAAGTAATTTTCTAAGACTAGCTTCTTCTCATATTTGTTTCAATAATGTACGGAGGGACAAATAGAACATAGTAGCAAAAACTTCAGCGTAATTTGTGAGCAGAAGTCGCATTCAGAAAATCATTTATATTACAAGACATTCTATAAAACAATAACTGCGACAAACAAAAATCGAAACTTACAAATTTGAGCTACTCCGAGAGAACCAGAAAAATACTTCTTCAGGAAGCGTGTTAGTTCAGTGCTGCAATCGTGATCGTAGCTAAATGAATTTGATCCATTAACGGTTCGGCAAGATACAATTTGTCTTATCGACGAGACCAATAAGACCAAAGATCGAAAACTCAACCAAAAATAAAGTGTCAGAGGATTGAGATTAGAAGTACAGCAACCGATACACGTTTTTGTGAAGCTTGTCAACCCTCGGAACCTCGCTGACATCTCGCACGTCGAGTGAGACGCGTTCCAATGACAACATGGTGGTTTTCGAGTAAGATTTAAAACTTTATTTCATTGAAGGGTGTTCATTTGATAGTGTTTTGATTTTTGAAAAGTTGAAAGATAAGCTAGTCTGTGAGATTAGAATTCTTCAGTTTTAAACGGTCCTTTCAAATTGGTATGGTACTGAATATTGTACCAAGGAGTGTTAATGGCTAAGTAAAAAATGGGCTTCAAACGGTAATTGAACTCGGGTTTGGCCCATACCGGAGAACGTGCTATTACTACACCACCGAGGCCACCGTTTTTGCCACCACTGTTTCTTGTTCAAATCCTTAGATAGCCATAAGTAACCAATTTTTGAAAGGTTTGGTCAGGTAAGCACATATTGTATCAAATCCATTTGAGCTAAGAGCCATTGCTTATGAACTCGTTTATACTGTTTTTCACAGTTGTATGATGTTCCAGATGTACACCCAAGAGAAATTAGTGGCAAGCGAAATTTATATCCCAGACAATAGTTGGACACACCATTCACCTATACCGAGGTCACGTGCTACCACTACACCACCGAGGTCTTCGGTATTGCCGCCAGTCTTTTTTCAATATATCTTTGCTACCCAGTTTAGAAACTAACCTGAGATTAGGGTGCTGGCTGAGTCGTATGATCAGACACTCTCCATTTTGTTCAATACTAGACTTTTGAAAATTTATCCCAGGAATGATTCTATCTATCAACCTCGGACGTAGTTTCGACTAAATGAGTATTTTCTCCTCTGTTTAAGGCCGTTCCGAGGAGTGTTATTGATATATATATTTACTGGATATCAGTGAAGCACATAACACTACAGTTAATAATGCAGCATGAATATTACAACAGTCGTGGTGGCCTACGTTTCTGCGAGATTCGCCATCTTCAGAGCCACGAAAGGTCAAATTGATCTCAAATCGGTCAGTCAAAAGCTTTGGTAACCTCAGCAGATGATTTAAGAAGCGAATTTTGGATCGTATAAGGAGAACTTCTTTGCAGAGACACACTCACCCTTTATATGTTTTAGGTCTTTCAATTATTCATTGAAGACCTGCCACTTAGAGTCAGTGCGTAAGTGAGACTGTGCCCGGCTCAGGTCGGGAAGATTATTTATTCGAAAAGCCTAAAGAGTTTGCCACACCGCTGCTTTTGACCGCTCTGCCAAAAATTCAACTATCACCTCAAAGTCGTCACCATTACTCTTTCTGTTCTGTGTGTGCATATATGGATATTGTGCGACATTCTGGCTTTCCGTCTAGTCTTCTTTAAGCGAGCAAAAAGTGATTTACCTACATTACTCATGAATCGTCAACACATTACAGGCTTCAAGGTCATCATACCTGACCGCATGCACTTTTCATCCCTACTGTTGAGACAAACATGCAACTTTTTGTTGTACATAGACGGTTACTCAGGCGCTCCCAAACGACTGATATTGTAAGGTTTTAAATGGGATTTCATTAGTTCTACAGAATATCCTAAATCACTTCTCTGCTAGAGATCTTTCTCCAACTTCTTTTTCCGATTACACTTACTTTGTTTGACATAAATGACAATTCAAAAGGATTTCCATGATTTAACTTGGCGCACTGTTGTTTCATTATGGGAGCTTTCATCCTTTCCCCTCTACGCTTTCTTTTCATTTTGACGTTAGTGGGTATTCTTTCATAGTCGTTAGAAATACTAACTGTCGTACCAGATGTAGTCAGTCCTCCCTCACTTTAATCTTTGTGCAAACACTTTTAATTGTTCGATACATGTTTCAAACGAGTGTTTTTCAATCTAAGGGATGAGAGTAGAGATTACCTGCATCGCCTGTCGTCTCCGTTGATCGTTGGGTGACTCGACCGGGTAATAGCAAAACTTCCATTTTTCCCCGTCGCATGCAAGAGTAGCCAGCGGGTCTTTCTCGCTCTAGCGATTCGCTGAGCATTATATCTTTCTTTCACACCTTTCGTGAGGAAGTCGTACCATCGGGTCGATGGTCTTCCTATAGAGCGTTTAACGTCCCGAGGAATCCAGTCGGTAACGGCTCTCGTCCATCGGATGTCGTTGAAGCGCATGACGTTATTGCGGCGCACCTTATTTTCGATATCCTGGCGTGTAGAACAGCGTCTCGATTTCGATCGTTGGCGTAGGTCGGAACTTCGGTTTCTTTCTCTCATTTGCGAGATACGGGATACTTCTAGCATCCACGCCTTTCGACTGCGCGTTTAGTAACGCCAAGTGATCTTTTATCCTGCTTACGAAGCAACCAGGCTTTTGCTGCGTACGTTAGGGCAGGGATAATTGTCGAGTCGAAAAGTGGGCGCAGTCGGATGCTCTTTGTTCTCTCCACTACATCTTCGATGCTCTTATATATTCCCCCGAGATGATCGCTTCTTCGTACTCAACTCTGGAGCTAGGTCGTTCATCTTGTTAATTTCACGACCTAGATAGACATAGCTGGAGTATTCGGAGATTGTCGTTCCGTTGAGCGTGAATGGGGCATTCAAAACCCATTCGTTTCTCATGAACATCGTTTTCGTCAGATTCAGTTGAAGACCAATCTTTCCACAGGCGTTGTCGAAATCGGCCAACATTCGTTTAACTTGGTTGATGCTTGGTGTTATGAGGACGATATCATCAGCAAAACGAAGACTGTTCAACTGTCGACCGTCAATTTTCACTCCCATATCGTCCCATTCTGATGCTCGCATGACGTTTCGAAGGGTGGCACTGTGTAATATTGGCAAAATTGTACCGCCTTATCGAACCCCTCCTCTTACGTCGATGGTGACATTGTTATAGAATGGAGATATTTTGGTCGTGAAATCTTTATGAAGGTCACGAAGGATCATTATGTACCGACTAGGGACGTCCTGGTTATCCAGAGCCTCTATAACCGCTTCTGTTTCCACTGAATCAAAGGCTTTCTTCAGATCGATGTAAGTGAGACAGAGTGGTTGTTTGTACTCTCGTGAAACTTCAATGAGTCTTGAAATCGTGTGGATGTGGTCCATGGTACTTAGTCCTTTTCGGAACCCTGCTTGTTCGCATGGCTCTCCTTCGTCCAGTGTTCTGTCAATCCTGTTCAGTATGACTCGAATCAAGAGTTTATAGACAACGGACAGCAAGCAGATTGGGCAATGATTGCCTATGTCAGGAAGGTCTCCCTTTTTGAACAACAATGCGGTCTTGCTTGTTTTCCATTGAATAGAGGACCTTGCATTTCAAAAGGTAGCGAGTGAACAGCCGAGCCAGTGTGTTGATGAGAACTGGCGGCAAGTTCTTAGGTGCTCTGGTCTAATCCTGTCTGGACCTGATGTTGTTCTGTTCTTCATCGACAATATAGCATGTCGGATTTTGGAAAGGAGGACCGGAAAAACGACATATTCATCCTTTTTCAACTATATATCGGCAAGAGGTCATGGCTAGAGAAAAGATCCGAGTAGTACTAGTGGACGATTTTCTCCATTGCCCTCCTGGAAGCTGTAAGTGTCCCGTCAGGGCATCGGACTGCAATCATCTTAGTCTTATAGTTGGCAAAGCCTCACTGGGCTTTGCAAATCCTCCCAGCTTCTGCAGCTTCTGCCACAACTGCTGCTCGTCTCTCTTTCGGGTCTTCTTTTATCCCTTCCCTGCAGCGTTTTGCAAGATTGGACGTAAGGTCTCGGCTGTCTGTAGCTCGTGCGATTCCATGCTGACGTATCACTTCAAGTGCCTGCGGAGACAAGCGTCTCTTTGTGAGTTAAGGATTCTCGGCTTTTAAAGCGCTAACGTGAAGATATTCAACGTACCGCTCGTATTCTTCGTCGATATTGTCGTCTACAACAGTACCTTCCCAGAAGCCGACTATTGATTTGAATACATCCCAGTTTATGGTAGTTCTGGGACTCCGATGTTTGAATTTAGCGACTTTCTCCTCTTTTCTCGAAAAACGGAAAGCTGCGCGAAGGAGGCGATGGTCTGATCCTGTGTAGAAACTCAGAAACAACAGCGACATCGGTCAGGCAAAACTTTTGATTTACTGAGATGTGGTCTATCTCATTATGGCACTCTACATTGGGAGACTCCCACTTCCATCGCTGAGAGTGAGGCTTTTGGAATTGTGATTTACCATGGATGGTTTTGTTTTGGTCGTCATGTTAAACTCAGATAGCTTCTCACCCTGTTTATTCCAATTCCGTCCGTGGGCCCCAATGTGACGTTTTTCAAACTTTCTTCTAGGTGCAATTTTGGCATTGAACTCTCCAACAATGACCCTTGCAGAAGGCATGGTCTTTTCTGAAGAATCTATCGAGGTCCCTTATAGAACGTTTCAACGCTATCTTCGTCTTAGCTTGATGTTGGTGCTTATGCAAAGAATATGGTTTAAGCCGTCATTGAACCACATCGTTTCAACCGTAATTGTCCGATACGAGTTAATTTTTCAAATAAATCGATGTTCACGGTCAATTCGATTTGACGAGGACGCCAAAGCCTCCGACACCTCTGCTATCGCATGTTCCAAGAAGCAGTGCTCCGGTGTCATAAACAGCGTGAAAAGGATGGCGTTTTCTCGTCTCAGCCAGGCCAATGACGTCGTACCTCATCCGTCTTGCTTGAATCAGTAGACCTTATACAGCGAATTCATGAGCAAGGGTTCTTGCATTGTAGGTATGGATCGTCATTTAGTCCGCTTCGATCTTGGTAGCCTAGCTTGGCCCTGAAACTTTAGCAGCCTTTCCGTACTCGTCCTACCTGGCGCTACCGTACCAAGGGTTCTTTCGGGGTCCGGGAAATGAGGCTCATTTTTGTTACTGTTTTTAGCATTTTGATGCCCAACGTATAGCATGCCAGGCTGTGAACGTGGGGGGCTTGGTACTCACGAGTGGCTTGCCAGTCTCTCTCGGAGGAGCAAAAGGAGCTTGTTTGTTGGAGGCGACTCCTAACCGCCTCCCATGTACTTCCCAAGCCGCTTGATTGCAGGCTTTTGGCCGAATTGACTCGTAGAAATAGAATTTGTCAAGCTGCAGAAGTAAGGAGCTTATTCACTAAATCCACCTATGCTTTTGGGAAGCACGCGATCGCTTTTGGTTTGTGTTTATTCTCCTATGCAGCACCTGAGTACGCGCCACGTGCCCTCGCGACTAACCGGGCGGGATCCCTCAGAGAAGGAGATGCGTGGTTGTTAATGATATTTCTGCTTTGGTTTTGATGCCATTAGTTAATCGGCCGCTTTCGCTCAACCTACTTTTTGTTGAGGTGCATTTGAGAGTTCAATGATAGAAGCCAGTTCCACGTAAATTTTTTTCCGTAGAAACATAGTATACTGTATGATTTATTGTAAAAGCCACAAGCTCGACTGCCGGTTGCCACAGTGCCAAGTAATTCCATCATCTGACTTGCGGTGCTTTATTTACCCGACGTCCATTCCTTCATAGAGGATTATTTAACCTCAGGGGATCGCCGAACCGAGGAGGGTGCTAGAAATGAGTCCCGGTAGGACGAAACAGGCGCCTGCATCGCACTTGATCAACGGCTTAAAACATGATATATCCTTATCACATTATAGATGAGTGTGATTGTTGACCCTTCTTTTTTGAATTTTTGCAGTAGTTAACGGCTTATATTGATTGATGGTTGAAAACATTAAGAGCTCTCGAACGTAGTTTCTGTTTGAGGAAGTCGACGTATTAGCAATTCCGACGCAGCGCTCTGTCAAAATATACGCCTTTGCTAACAATGGGAAATTTTGCTTATCTTGTTTGCTTGCAAAATTCACACTGACTCATCGCTTGAAACCGGCCTTGAAATACTGCCATCGTGCCTTGAAAAAGCAGCTTGTTTACTCATAATCATCGAAGAGCAGTGCAGTACCTACTGCAGATTTAGTTTATTTTTAAGCGTTGTGCTGTTAATGTTATGAGATGGACTTAGCGGAAAAAGCAGTGGCAGATGCACTTCCTTTCGTCGTGAAGAATTTAGCTCATAATTTTCTCATTTCCTTACTCAAAGCGACGTGAGCGATGCTGCTACACAAACCTCAAAGAGTAATTGAACTTGATTCTTGAGAAAATAAATTTTTTAAAAAAAATCACATCATTACTTATCGCTGCAAACAATCCTCGCGATAGATTGGACCAATATTGCTAATAATGGCTCTCGAAATTCTAGTGTTCTTACTGCATTTTCCGCAGTGTTATGTTCATTCATATATTTCTAAGAGAAGTGAGTGATGAGCAGAAAACACGGCTTCAGGCTGGAACCGAACCCGCATCTCACTCAAACCGGAGGACGAGTGCTCTACCACTACACCACCGAAGCACATTTGCTTAACCACTCATTCTTCAAAACATGAATGATCATAACACTGATCGTAGTGCTAAAGCACGCATTCGCTGATAGGATGAAACGCGGGTTCGACTTCTGCTGAGGCCGTGTTTTTGCTCACCACTCAGTTCTCTTAGGAACATATGAATGATCATAAACACTGCGGAAAATGCAATAAGAATACTTGAAATTTCGATTATTAGTTAACACGAGGGCTGTCAGCTCGAATGGGTTTATAAAGTGAAATTGCATACCCGACCAAACCTGTTAAAGGTTGGTGGCTGATAGCTAACCTAGAGAATGAGTGACGAAAGGAAGAATGAGTGGTGGCCAAATGTGTTTTGGTGGTGTAGTGGTAGAGCACCCGTCCCCGGATAGGAGGGAACGCGAGTTCGATTTTCGCCTGCGTCTGTGTTTTTGCTCACTGTTCAAATCTCTTAGTAGGAACGGCTTTCCCACCTGCGCTAATAACAACACATGGGAGCGTAACACTTATCAAGGAAGTAAGGAGTACTCTAACACAACTATGGTTGGCCTAATTTCAAGAAATCAATGGCGGAACTTGCCAGTAGTAAAAATCATATAACATGCCTGCCTAAACCTATCGCACCGCAGCAAGACATTGTGAGTGCCTTCAAATTTCAAAAGTTACTGATCAAGTGTTTTTTGGAGGTACATAGTGTTATTGATGTGATGAAGTGTTAGCTCATCCTCTCTGCTGCTTTTTAATGGACTGGGAGAACTGTAGAACAGAAAAGGTGAGTGTGGATTTCCAAGTTGTTAGCTGATCGTTGGCTTTTTCAGATGTCCCTAATGCCGCTTGTACTGGTCTCCTTCTTCTGCTTAATCACTCTTTGTGCTACTCGCCATGTTCAGTAAACACGCGATACGCACGTATAAGGTAGTTTTTTGCGATCAGAGAACTACCTATTTCTATTTCCTGCGCTAGTACTATGGGTTATTCATAAGTTGAGTCTTCATCCTATTTATTCGCGATGCTATTTTTCCGCTTCGTTAGGCCCAACGTATATCAAAAAGAGCAGATTTATTGTTTGTTGGCATATACACAGCACAACATTGAAGACTGAGGAGGATTTTACGGATGAAGTTGCCCTATGAAAAACACTGTTGATTGAGAGCTATTTTCTCACACGTGGAGCATCAATTGATACTCAAAACGCAATCGTTTACATTTTCATCACATTTCTTTGATATACATTAAGTAATGCTAGTACGTCAGTTATAACGAGGTATGATGACAAAAATGTGCGTGCTAGTGATTTTCAATGCTTTTCGTAGTTCTGAATAATCTCTTCTACCCGCCCATCTTCATAAATGAGTTGCTTCAGTTCTCGAATTTGGATAGCCAAAGTTTTCAGAATATTCACGTCCGCTAAAATAGATGTAAGGCAACAGGGACCCATTCGTTAGGCTCACGTTAGGCCAATGACGTGCCAAACTCGAAAAAGCTTTAAACGTTCTCGCAGATTATACTGTGGTACTCGAAATTTCTAGTATTTTTACAGAATTTTTTGCAGTGTTATGATGTTTCACACATACCTAAAAGAACTGAGTGATGAGCAGAATTACGACCTCAGGCGGGAGTTAAACCCGTGTTTCATCCAAACCGGTGACGTCCCGCCTGAGGTCCTATTTTTGCTCATCATTCAATTCTCTTAGGTGCAAACTGCGATTTTTATTTACTGTGCGTTTTTGATATCCTCGCGTTCCGAACATTACTCAGTAACCAGCCTATCAATAGATAATCAGAAAACCACGCTTGGAATTGTTTGACAAAGATAATAGGGCACTGTGGTACAACTCCATTTTATCAGGCGGAGACGTGCCTGCGTTCCTTCAATACTAACCTTCTTTTCGACAGCAATAGTCGCTTGCCAAAAAGGGAAGTCAAACAAGGAGCTTTTTAGAAGGTACTTCTCTCTGTACGAGCTGAAGGGCTTAGGTTCTATATTCACAGTAGATGAGGCATCAATAACTACAAGAAGTATAGGAAATAAATTTGTGTGCCAAATAAGCTGCATAAAAGAAAATGGCCTCTACCGAAGTCACAGAGATCACAGTGCCCATTATATGGTGTTTATGGTAAAGGTAATGCCACCACAAATCTATCAAAGGAACCAAATCATCTCTCCATGCAAAAAATCTATTTCATTGCTGCTCCTGGCCTCATTCAGGCAATATCCATTCCAACCCTTGAGCGCTCCTTATTGGTTTTTTATGTACATCACTTCAAATGAAATTTTTTTATTTCCTTTTGGCTATGCGATGATGTTACATATATCTACCCCGCATTTCACATTTTCCGTGGAGTCGTATCAACATTGCACTACCGGTGGCCGTTTTGCCGTCCTTCTCTCTACGACACAATTGTGTCAGTCTGTGCAGAGCCTCCTGAATCAGTGACATGCGGATTCAAATTTCGGGAGCGTTCAATGTTTGCATATCACTGAACATTATTGGATGTACATTAAGTCACCTTGAGAAGCTTAATAGATATTTGTTTTATATTGGACTTCTAATCAGAGCATTCGTTGGCACCCCTGACATCTTGCTTTTGATGGTTTTCTATCTAAGCTTTGGTCTCATTGGTCCAGTCGACCAGACAGATTGTATTTCGCCGAAGCGTTGTTTCATTGAATCAAACGTCATATGTGACTGCTGCATAAAATGCATTGGGCGTTGAGGTTCTAAAAGTCATTTTTTTTTACTCGATTGAGTGGGATGACGCACAACTTCTGCTATCTCATCGTTTCACTTGATCATGGAAACCCGTTCATAGCAGTGAGAATGTCTTAGATACGATACTTCTTGTTTCGAGGGAGAAGAGTACTACGCCAAAATTCGCCTTTACAAGCGGTGGTGCTTTTGACGATTACTAATTTCAATCACGCTATTACATGTAACTCATTTTGTTTGATATTCAAAGACTTGATAAAGAAAGATTCGATACTCAGTCTAGTTTTTTTTAGTGCTTCCGTATACTATTTATTTTCTGGCATCATTAAATGGAGATTATCTAAATCTGAGTTTGTACTACGTAATCATCTCCGGTATTCCCGTGGTCATTTGCATGAAAATTAATCTCACTTCAACAATATCCGTCGCAGTGGAGACAACTTTGGTACGATGTATTCAAAAAACCGATTATGTGCTAAGTGTATGGTTTTTCAGGCTCTGCATTTCTCAGTTGTCTTTCATAAGCTGTAAAATCACTCGTATACATTGTCAGGCTGTTGTTTGGATTTTTATTAGCAGTACTGGATCTCGTATTGGAATCTTCACTTTCATCTTTCAACAGCGCTCCTAACTGCGCTGCTCTAAGTTGTCTTCTAAACAAAGGTTTATGTACCCAATGGGGAATCAGTAGCATGGTAGAATTCTCTCTATAACTCTTCATATATCTTGTTAATTTCCGCGTTTAGGTGATGAGAATTATGATTATTTTGACGATTTCAATCCTCACAAGATTGCGAGCCATGTAGCAGAAGTCACATTCTCGTGCCTTTATGAATTCGAAAGAGAAAGGAATCAAGCAGATAACATTATCATCACGATATTCTTGTGCCTTTGATCTAAAAATTTTAGGCTAACCGCCGCATCGTTGTAATTCTCATCACGTCCATAGCATCTGTAACTCTTGAAAGCGTGAGTCATGGTCCAGTCAATACAATGGGCTCCCATATTTCCAATGACATTGGTCCAGTGCACACTGTTGGATTGCTTTGTGCTGGTAAGCCGTGATGTGGTTCTAACAGCAAGTGTTTCTAATGTTGTTTTAATAACTGATATGCGTTGTAGGTGCGTTCAATAGTGTCACGTTTATTTCACTCAATAATAAAGAAAGGATAAGGAATTTCATTTTTTGCAGAAGCCTGACCACGACCATGTCCACTGTATTAGCGACAGTTGAAAAATAATTTCGCGTTTACCAACATGATAAACTGTTTTTTTATCTTGTGAGAATGTAAGAAAAAGAAAAGACTGTGTTCTTCGAATAAAATTTGGTTAAACCGACGGCGATTTGTGCATTATAGGAAAAAAGTACGGAGACAAATGTAGACTAAAGCAGTAGGAAGAAAAGGCTTCGGAAAAGTACACGGCTTAAGCAGTCGATGCAAAGTCGGCCTGAATTAGTGACATTTCTACGAGGTAGAAAAGTAATGAAGAAGTGACATTCTTGACTTCAAAGCTCCCGTTTTACATCGAAGTAATCTGTCAAATCAGTGTGATGCGTTGGTGGCGAAACATTGTTGAGAAAAAAGGAAAGAAACTGAAAAGATAGCAATCCTACCATTCAGCTTTCCAGCATGATAGAGAACGAGATCTTATTCAACTTGTTATCATACTGATTTGTAACATACACTCTACTTTACCAATGTAAGCGCTCTTGAATTCGTGCTTAGACTTCTACGACGGCTTCATCTCTGTAGGAGTCATGCGGTCCTAAAGTAATGCTGTTTCCAACTTTATATATACATTGGTCTATTGTAGTGTAATAGCCGAAGTATAAGGTTCCCATTTTTCTGAATTATAATGTGGTCACCATTTGAACTCCTTACATAGTATATTTGCATGTGACAGAAGTGCGTGATTAATGTAGTGGAAGCTGACAGAAAGCATTCGAGTAGTAGGTAAACACACGAGAATGCAGAAATCTTCAAACATGACTGAAGAGGAAATTGATGGAACGCCAAAAGTGCTGGGACCCTCACCGCTAGCGTTGTCCAGTCATGTAGCAAAGCATGACAAAAATGTCAATGATATTTACTGCAAAAATATACAATAAATGAATGTTCCGGCCTTGTATTTGACAATATAATTTCCCCTATCTTCAATATTTTGTGCATAACGTACATTCTAAATGCCAATGCTGACTGGCAATAACATTTTCTTCTTGTTTTGCTCAAAATTTCGGATTCGTTATTGCCAGAGCAACATTGTGCCCATTCTAACGTGAAAGCTTCAGGTTTAGTGCAAGTCGCATCACATTTTTCCTTCCACTCCCTCTCGCACAGTCGTTGTCCATTGATTTCCCTTTGCGAACATGGTGGCGCCTGCAAAGCACACTTCCGTAATCCTAAAATCATCTTACTCTGAAAGCAATTAGCTGACATTAGCCACGAGCACAACGCTCTTCGCAAAGGTTGCAGTGCGTGGGATCGCTTGCATTTCTGAAGAGTGCCCCTCACGACCTTTCCGTCCTCTTGTATTGATATATATTCTCCTAAACATCAAGAGTGAGTTAATTTTGAAGGTCTGAGCTAACACTGCAGCAGGACATTGTGAGCGCCTTCTAAATTTCGAAAGACATTGATCAAGAGCTTGTTAGATGCTACGTAATGTTCGTGACGTGAATAAAATGCTAGCTCACGTCTCTGCTGCATTTTGTTGCGCTCGGAAAACTGTTAAATTGAATAGGTTAGGGCGGATTGCCAAGTTCTTTGACTGGTCGGCAGTTTTTTTAGGATGCTCTAGATGTGCCTCATACTAGCCTTTCTCTTCTCTAATCAATCTTTTATGTTCTTCACTACGTTCAGCAGACATGTACGTGCGAGGTGGTCGTTGCGATCACAAAACTATCTACGTCAATTTTTCTTATCTTTACCACGTTTTTTATAAACTGTGTCGCCATATTGTTTATGCTCACTGCTGTCTTTTTGTGCTTCGTTGAGTTCATTTAGCATAGTTTCCACTTCTCAAGCACTCTTTGATGATCACATCGTTGGTGAAGTAGAGTATTTTATAGGAATCTATCTATCTTGAATGCCCTTCCCGTCCTAAATGAATGACTTTATTATCGACTGCAGCGCGGCACTAAACATTTTTCCGAGTTGAATTCTCCTTTTTGATAACTTTTTTTTTACGAATATGGTGATGAATGAAGGAAAAACCTGTATATTTGTGCTATAGTCGCGGAAACATTCAGCCAGTGTTCTTAACAAGAACGACTTACAAATTAGTCGACATAAGCTCATAGGTTTGAATTTGTATGATGCTGTCAAATAGTTCGCAACCGCCAATTAGTCCGCAACCGGCTGTATGATCGTCTCTGCGAAACCAACGACTGCAAAGTTTGCCCCAACGGCAGAGACGGCGACTGCATGAGGTCAGGTACAATTTACCTGACCTCTTGCGAGGCATGCGGGGATGAATATATTGGCGAAACGGGTAGACCACTCTGCATCCGCGTAAAAGAGCACCTAGCTGGGAAACGTAACTGCGACTCAAAAACCCCACTAGGCACGCATAAGGAACAGAAACAGGAATCGAAAACATCCACGGCGCAAAACTTTGGAAGCCTTTTGGATACATAGCAAATGCCCAAAAATGAACCGAAAAGAGGAATGCCTCATAATAACGCGTGACCTAGCTCCATACCTCAGGCTGATATTTCCGACCTGAGCCAGGCACAGTCTCATATTATCATAGACTCCAAGTGGCAGGTCTTCAATGATTAATTGAAAGACCTAAAACATCTAAGAGGTGAGTGTTTTTGAAATGAAGTTATTCCTATGCGACCCAAAAATTTATCTCTTACGTTTTCTGCTAGGATTATGGAGGCCTTTGATTTAATAACTTGCGAATCAATTTGACCTTTCCAGGCTCTGAAGATGGCGAACCTTGCCAAAACGTAAGCCACCACGACTGTTGTAATATTCGTGCTGCATTATTAACTGTATTGTTATATGCTTCGCTGATATTCAATAAATACTATTAATAACACCTCGGAGCGGCTAAACAGAAGGAAATGCTGTCAAAAGTTTTTTTTAGTCGAAAACGTTCATGACTAATAGTAGGTGGTATTTGCAGCAAACCTATTCCGAATACTTCGTACATAGTTTGGATATGGTCCATTCAGTAAGTTTACTGTTGCAATCCTGCTTGCGCAAATGGTTGTGTCTCCTTCAAGGCCATTGATATGCCCCAACAGGGTACTCTTATTCAAGAGTTGCACAGCTAACTATAAGTGCGATCGTCCTCCACTCGCCTTTTTGAGATTAACGACCGTGCTGTGACCTCCTCCACCAATCTGTCAGTTTTTGCTTCTGGGGAAAGGCGTCACATAAGTCGCAGCAAGATATGTAGTTTTTGGTCTCTAGCTCATAGAAAGGTAGCTTTATTGGTACCTAAAGCTGCCCCCCCCCCCGTCCGTGTTTTGAATCACTAACCAAGCTTCTCTTAGAACAAATTTTCTCGATTCTTTTGCATAAGAAATTTTTCCTCTAGCGAGGTTATCGCCATCCCTAACAAGTTCTGTGGAACCGAAAAACTTGGCATAAAACTTTCCGTTATAGATCTCGTTTTTTAAATCCATCATCCGATAATCATATTGGACGGAAATCGAGACCTTGACGTCGTTACGGGTTTTGCCACAGTCCCTTTAGAGTAGTTTCTTTATATAGCTTTTAAAAAACCCTTTTCTCACTCTATCTATGCAAACAAGGATCTTCTACACCCGTTATTCATTACCAGGAATGTTGGGCGTGTTGTAGTGGGATCAACTTTCAATTTCCTCTTTTTCGAGCAACTCCATAACGGTTACGGAGATGTGATCCAAACTTTTTGCTTGATGAAATGACGCGTGCCCTGCGCATGTTGTAAGTCTCTATTTCGTCGAGCACACCTTAAATTTTTTTCTTGGTCGACACTAAAGTTTTTTCCAGCTTTCGGTGTAACCCACTATCTCACGAAGAATATGGCAATTGGATGCATTACAGATATTGGCGCTAAGGATCAATCAAGCTCACACCTATACTTAGTTGATTAAACCAGCCGCGACTTTATCTATTTGCCAAAGCTGAATTTGGAGAGTCGTGCTATGGACAAGTGTCAGTTGTCCCCAGAAAAATGTATATTCGGTCCGTTCGTTGATTGTGAGCTTTTCAAAGGAGTATTATCAATTATTCGAAAACTTAAATCTCCGGCTAGTGCAGTACGTGATCGATCTTTTGAAAAAATTGTTGCCATAGCTCTTCAAGAAAAGGAAAACATTTGAAAAAAATCTTTCGTTTTATCTGGCAAGCACAAAGCTCTTTCTCTAGACTATTGGTATTCATTCAGAGCTCAAGATATAATGATTTCCAGTGCTGTGCTTATTCTAGAAAGACCTTTTCTCTGCAGTGCAGCAGGAAAAATAAGATTGATTCACATTTTCCAGCAATGTGTTTTGGGATAATCCATGTGGTGGGAGAGGATCGGAGGAGAGGAGGCGAAGGCGGATACGGCTGTTTCAAATACGACCCTCAATTGATTGGCGCCTTGACGGGTCACATGAAAGTGCAATTTTTGTTATTCAATCAGGAATTCTTTGATTCTCTGCCTGTAAGAAAGTCCAGATGAATTGTCTAAATATAACACTACAAGATTTTCACTACACCCTTAATGTGCTTTTTGTGCTTCCTAACGATGTGATAGTTGAAATGCGCCACCAATGTAAAACATAATTTTTTTTTTGAATTCCACAGCGTCTTGGAAGGGTTTTCGAGAAACAGGCACGTATCGCGCTAGCCTGATTTGAGCGAATAATTGCTATTACTTTTATGGAAAGTTCTTGCCAAATGAATGGCTCGAATATTCATTTGTCTCCAGATAACCGAAAAGAACCGACGGAGTTTAATAAGACGGTTTCCACTACCATTTTCGTTCCTTACAACATTTTTCCGATGCTGG
>JAHQIW010000602.1:0-168806 GCA_019055375.1 Parelaphostrongylus tenuis | reverse complement strand
GCCCCCCCCCCCATTCTCCGCCCCGCCCGGTCAAGAGCAAAAAGCAAAGGACACCAATCTAACACTAGACTCCCGCTTATTTAGGTCCGACAAGATGTGGAAAAGATCTCGCGCAATTAGAGCATAAAAATAACGATAGAAATGTTAAGCTGTCCAAAAACGCTGAAAATGTCATAAATTCTTCGCTGCTTCCATATTGTAGTGCTTGCCGTAGCCTCGATGGCCGTGCTGAATGTTTCCTAATTAAATGTACCGAGATACAGAGTGCTACTTTCGTTTCGCCAACTTGTCCCTTTTCATATGCTCTAAAGAAATCTACATACACACTATCCAAACTCCTACAGGCACCACACCTCTACATTCACGTCAAATTATATAAATTTGTTTACACGTTATGCCACTGAACAGATTACGAACTATGCTGGATGAACACAAAGTACTCGATGGTACTCCAATATACAGTTACCGATTTTTCTGAAGTGGCACGTTAAATCATTTTTCAAGATTGTGTATATCATATGGGAGGAAGGGGTTTTGACATAAGCAGAGGCCTCATTTTTCCTTAGCTCAGCTTACTAGTCGGTCGCTTTACCTTGCTATCCGGAGTAGTTACTTTTTTCATGACTACCAAGATATGACTATTCGTTCACGTCCACTTTGAGTAAATTCTCCTTGTTTTTTCTTTAAAAGCAGTTGTTTCAGTACGACTACAGTTTAGGCTTTGAGTGCTATCTTGAGTTTGCAAGACTATTTCGAGCTTTTCAGGATAATAACGTTAGGTTAAGTTGCGTTTGTGGCTTTAGCGGCATTTCGGCCGGATGGCGCCATCATCAAAGTCATTCGTCCCTTAAGTTAGGGATGGGGGTCTTACTATTGTTACAACTGTAACCAAGAGAAATGATGGAGTGCCAACGTACCTAATAAATCGATCCTTTGGCTTGAATAGAAACAATATCTATTTGTATAACTTTTTAATAGACTGTAGATACTGTAGCAGCCATATTAAATTTTCCTGCTGACAATTCGTCATTCGAAAGAGCCCCATCTCTGTTATAAGGGCGGGCAGTGGCTCTAATGCTGGGGATACCGCCGAAACGAGCGCGTTAAACCAGGAACGGAACTTTAGAGGTAATGGATCAATTCTCGAAAGGAAATGCTTTAGAAAATTCTCCAGAAGGACGATATAATATAAGCGTGGTTATGGAAAGGCAGTCCCCCCCCGATCAATAAGGTATTATATATTGCAATTTTTGAGGTTGTAAGAGGAATCGGACAGACTTCATCATGACACAAATTTTATCTTTCTGGACCTACGCAAAGGAAGGGAAAAACCCGGCCGATTATCGTCCGGCCAATGTGTGAGAAATAACCTTGGCGCGCTTGCCCATTGAGAGAAAGAAACGGTAAAATACTGGGGTTATGACGGCCACAAAGTTTTGTTGGTACACGCTGGCTACTCTGGGAGTTCGACAAGGACACTCGCTAACAATTGTTACTTTCCTTCGAGCACTTTGTTCTCTGGCTCGACACGGCAAAATAGATCAGCTGTCCGTTAGTTCATCAATACGAAAGCCTGAGTTGTGAGCATACATGTAACTGACGGTTCGTTCATATCCGACAACGGCAAGGACACAGTTATCGCGTCTAAGGTAATCGACAGGATCGACCAAAAAAAGTATAGTTTAGAATACATAGCGTATAATTTTTGAGAAATCGATTGAGCAATTTTTAGAAAAAAATTGGGATAGTTTCCGTTTCAAAATAAGGACGTCATGTTTCTCTATAGCTCGAAAGTTTTATTAATCTGCCTCATGTACAGCATATGTGGTCAGACTTAAAATGCCCCGCCCATTTTATGTCGTATATTTACACACATCGACTCACATTCTCCCGTGTGTGTCGAGGCCTTGGTTATACACAACTCACCATCGCACTTAACGTCTCTTTCTGGACCCTAGCTACCCTATCGCCAAGCACCAGGTTTACAATTCTGACATGTTTGTTCATTCCTACTAGTTTTTACTTGTTTTTTTTTTTTGACTATTTTTTTTAACTCCCTAACATATCGGCCATTTGGACCATTAGTCGTCATGATTGGAACATCCAATGAGAGAAAGTACTCGTTTTTAGACTAGATGTATTTAGTATCTGCTGGTTATTCGATAAACACCATCTAAGAAGGAGTGATTAGGCGGAATGTGAACAACAACAGGTGACTGGCCATTTGTTCAACCGCTGGTAAATTACTTCATAATGTGCGCATATGGTACTATTTCCCCCCGCGATATATTTAGCCTAGATAGTGAACGTCGGGCGCATACAACTGTTTCTTACGGGGGTTCACGGTAAGGAAATCCCTGAAACAGGATTCCAAGAGGACTTTTCATTTCGGAACGATTCAATGTGCCGTTACTACGGGAGGTGTTGGAGATCGCGGTACTGGTGAAAATTTTTCATCTTGTCCTCATACTAGACTTTGGAGATCAAACCTTTTCGCACTTCTCGACCTAAGACTGATCAGATAATAGTGGATCCTCAGAATTCCATCACAGAAAAGTGGAGATGCGATTACTGCAGTGATTCTTCTATCTTAGCGGACGTCTTGAAAGGCGTAATGTGGCTTACGTGTCCTGACTTATGTGATTACTAGGTCAATGATCACGGGAAAAGAGGGATTTGTCCGCTTGTTTGAATTTAGCCGGGCTGTCTCAGTCTACAATGCCTATTGACGGCCATTCTGGAGCTTTGTCAACCGGTAGGCAGTGTGGACTAGAACGCACTCACGCGAAAAGTTAAATACTGGGTCAGCGCCCTTACGGGCTTAACATTTTTGTGTGAGTAAGGGGCTTTCACCACCTTCATGTGTCATATGGTATCTCTCAAAGGGATGATAGCTAATTTATGCGTGACGTGGGAGTGGAGATGCAACATAGTTAAGTACCTGGCATACTCAACGCTCCACTATAGTTCCTTAGGATGTGGAATGAGCGTATGTAGTTGGCCAGGGAAAAGGTTGCCATCATTGATTGAAGTTCGGTTTGGTAAATGCCAGCCTAATCTGCAGTGGCTTTCATCTCTAGCAAATCGGCACTTAGATTATTCATTGTACAATTAGAAAAGAGAGAGCACATATACTGAGTACTACTCTAGCAGGGATTACCACCGTAAAATCGCTATAGTATCCTGGAGTGGGAAATCTTCGCGTCCGGCTCAAAAAAGCGCGAGCTGTGCTGCATTATGGCGGAACTGAGCAAAGACTCAAAGAATTGTCACTGCTTTGTTCTGAGAGAGCTCAAGGGAGTACAACCTATTGGGGCCACTTGCCGCATTGCAACGCATTATAACAAATGGTCTAGTAATTTAAGCATGGAGGCTAGGACTGTCAAGTATTTGTATCTATCAATCAGTAGGATTTTCTATGAGTATTATGTAATGATTCCCGTGGAAATCCCTATTCTAGAGCCAAAACGTTTACCTAGAATAGGTGAATCTACTATGGTTATTTTTAGATATCAATTCTTATTTGCAGATCTTGTTTGTATGGCAATAACGTGCTCTTTGACGAGTTCACGTATTTTGTAAAATATTACAGACTGTTACAAATAGACTGTCCTACTACAGCGGACTCCAGCGGGTATAACGACTCGTTGTCACACAGTTAATATGCCTGCGTTAATCACCTGTGAGCACAATTAAGGTTATTTAGGTCCACACGCACAGCGCATGGCTCTCGTGACAAAAACGCCAAATCATAGGAATACACCCTAATGAATGGGTTATTGGCTCGGGTGGGGGGGGGGGGGGGGTGGGGCGCGAGCGAATCGATGGGTATCGGAGTCTAGGATCGACAATGGAGATTACTCTCACTAAAGGAGACGGGTCCCTATCGGGAGGGGCTGGGGGGGGGGGGAGGGGGTGAAGATGCCCTTGGAATAAGCTTTGCATTCTGGCATACCAGAATTTTTAACCGATCCATAAACACATAGCATCAAAATTTTCGGAACGCAGAATATGTCTATCACGTTTATTTATTTTATCTTAGGAAACATTGCTTAGTCCAATTTCCATTCTGCAGTATCCGACCGAGTTCGAGAGGCGTTTTCATACTCGGATACCGTGTTGTTAGAAATCGATCTGCATAACCAAAGAAACGGTGAAGAGACTTATAAGGTGCAAAAATTTGAGAAGAAACAAAACATACTGCCAGCTACTTACATCCAAGGCTTCATAAACGGATCGAAAATTGGAGAAAAAGCTTTCTTGAGCGTCACCTCTTTTCTTTCTCTTACCTAACTTTACGTTCTACTTATCCATATAGGCAATCTATATTGCGTCCACCTTCAAAAGTTGTCTAGTTATGGCGAGATTTCGACATAGTTTAATCACCTGGGCTCAAAATGCAAGATGAGCCACTCAACGAATCATACAGGAAAGCTCGAGAAATCTATGAAAATCTTGTTGGTAAGTATGTACACTGGACGGTGAAAGTATTTCCACATCATTGGTAAGCATTTTTGGTAAGTGATTTATTTTGGGTATATTTTGGTTAGTATAAATTAGATGTTTCGGCTGGCTTAAACTCAATTGGATTCCATGTGTGGGTATGTTGTAAGCACTACTTTGATTAACAAAAACAAAATAGAATTTTCAACAGAATCCGCTTAGAATAGAAAGTTGCTATGCATCGCATCAAAGATCTAATGACCTAGCAAACCTTATTCAATTGCTAAGTATTGTATTAGTCACAAAATCGGTGAAGAACTATATGTAAATCTTGCTTACTAAACGTATAAAAAATTTAGGAAACTGGGATCGTAAGCGCCCTGAATGGCTGCTGTTCGTGCTTTACCAGTTGTGTGAAAATCGCTCGATCGTCCCACATCGCCTATGCTGGATGTGTTCCTTGCTAACAAAGCATATGAAGAAGAAAAGCAGATACGGGTCTATTGAAACCACTCATGAACAAAATGCAATCCAATTGTTTCGCTCACCCAGGACGAGTGCCTTTCAAGAATGTCTCTCGAAAGCTTGTTCATGGATTTTGACCAAAATATCTTGTTATTAGCATCAAAGTACATTATGAGTTACTACGGACTTCGGGACTACTGAAGAATGGTGCCCTTTTCAGAGTACATTCAAAGATTTCAGTGGAACCAGATCTCACAAAATGATTTATATTTCCACCATTTAGGATGGTTTGCAATTGGCCGATTTGAGGGCCATTGTTACGGCATAACCTAGTGGAAATCCATTTGGTGTGAGACAAACAGAAGCGATGTTGACCTAAAGGGATGCAGGGTTACGAAATCAAAACACCTGCTACCTGCCCAAACCACAATCTTCTGTGCAGCATCCACCGTTCAAGAACATGGAATAACAATGGAGGGACTGAGTTGCTCGGTGTATCAACTAATGGGCGAGATGCGGTCGAGGGACTACTAAAGGGTACCAATGCAGCCATATGCGTTTGAGCACGCTGATTATCCTTTGTTGGTAGAAAACGCTCGCCAGGTAATTGAAGGCACTTATGGAGAACAGGCCCCTACTGTGTGATATGAATATGTAGTTATAGAATGTTATAATTATGGTTCAACAAAGCTAATAACACACTTTATTAGGGAGCTTAAATGATGTAATTCCAGATCATATTCGCTATTAACTACAACGATTTCTCATCTGGATACACCTTTCACGCCATTTACGTCAGCATATTTATTCCACATTAATACAGAAAGTATCCATCTCAGCTCTTGTTAAAGGAGTACAGATGTGGAAATCTCGGACGAATAGATACTTTGGAATTGAACGATAACATCTACGGCGGAATTTGCAAATAGGGGAGAAGGAAAAGAAAACTGCCAGCAAAGCGTTCGTTAGAGCTCCAAAACGATGAGGAGGTCATTTGTTAGTTCATGGTTACATAGCGGTTCCTGGAAAAGAACCAAAAAAACTATTACCGTGATATTCATTGAAAAAGAGGATACCTTCAGTAAAAATATTTCAAATTAAACGAATTCTATTTCAAGCAGAAGGACACAGTCAAGGATTGGTATTCATTCTGGATTTATTGATACAGTAGGACAAATGTACACGTGCCAGAATTTTTGTATCAAAAACCTGTCTTTTAGCGGGGTGTGGAATGATAAAGTTAGGATATACCTCAATGAGTTAAAGGTGATGTATGCAAAAACTTGCGTGAAGCAAGACTGAACCCACATTCACCCTTTCGAGAACGCGTGTTTAACCAGTTGCATTAACCGTGCTTGTTTTGGCTGATTTTCCATTCGTTTGCTTACAACTGAACAAAGCATCAATCTGTTCAGCAATCACAACCAAATTAAAGCTTGAGCCTAAGTATCGCAAAAGGGTCAGACACTGAAAATGTGAGGTCGAGTCCTATGTGACGGAGAAAATTTCGACCATAATCTGCCCTATTTCACCAAAATCTAGAAGTATTTCAGTTTGAAAAACGCTTTTTTTTTAAACAAAAACTCCAATAACTTGTTTAAAAAGTCGTTACCTCCAAGGAATTTTAGCTAGTGAGATGCACATAAAACGAGAAGCATCCTAGAGTGATCAGACACAGGTCCGAGGATGACACATAATCGTGAAAACGAAACTGACTGCAGAATGGCCCAAATCGCTTGAATATCAATTACTAAGGGACAATCCTCATCTAACAGTATTGTTCCGCAATCGGCACGGTGAACTTCCATCTCACCCACAATTGCTCCTATTTATTCCGTCTACGCAGTACAGAATCGAGACTAACAAAGTGTTTAGGGCACTTCTTCGGTAACCACAAGTGTACTGCATCATCTCAAGGAGAATGGGTACATTGTCGCGCAGATTGGAGATGAGAGGAGACGACGTAATAGTATGTACAAAGTTAAATAGAGACGATAGGAAAAACAGAGATGTCAATAAACATTTATTTTATAATGAGCGCATCTCTAAAACAAGGGCACGTCTCCATGAATTTGGGTAGTGTACACCATTAGAGGTAACGAAGGAATATCGCCTGAAAAGATAATAAGCTATTAAAATTGATTTAGATAGATTTGATATAAACATTTCCTTCCTAAACTTGTTTTCAGATTGCCACCAACGTAATCGTGAGAAGAAGTAACGTTTAACTCATATGGTTGCGAGAGCAGTCAAGCCGTATCCACTGTTCTATCGAAGTGATGGAATTCAGTCATTCGGATGGCATCTCAACGAAGCATTCTATCGTATTGGTTGTTTTCTGCATCAAGATGTGAAGCATTTGAATATATTAATTTACAGTAGTTATTGCCATGCATGGTTGTGTCAGTGCAATAAGGGTTTCAACAAGTGGTTTGATGTTCACTCAATACCATGTAGTGCATTAACAAGCATAAGAGAAACACATACCCTTAATCAGCATACGTGATTAAATAAAAAAAAAAATTCTACCCATTTTTAAATTGTGGCTCGATAATAGCCAGCAAAGAAATATGCTTTATAAGGCTCATGTCTCCCATCCCTTCCGGCATGTAGAAAATCGTAGGCCGGATTTGCTTGGAACCCTTTTCAGTTCCTTCAGTTACACGGTCGGGAAGGCTTTAAGTCTCGCACATCCATGAATGAAGACTATGGAATGTAACAACATTTTTACGATTGTAAATGGTTCCCTCAGCCACAACATTCGAATCGTATCAAATCCCGATAAATTTTGGGACGCGATGGGTACGGAATCGAATGAAAAAAAAATTTTATCAGCAGGTTATATGATTTCCATGAAGTAAAAAAAATGCCTGACTTGTTCAGCGATAGCTGTGAAATTTAGTCATTGAACTTTGTAATGTGTTTGAAATCGATCCTTGCAATCGCGTACCGCACTGATAGTTGTTTGGAACGGCCTTCAAATACGCTTGAAGACTCAACATTAACCATATTGACGCCCTCGTCACACCTACCGTGTACGCAACCTTGCGTCAATGCATCGCTTACATGCAGCGTGGTTTGAACGAGGATCCCCTCTCACCCAACATCGCAATGGATAGCGACTGTGCTGTGCTGTCTGCTTCTCCCTTGCGCTCGCGCACCTCCCATCCCCTACTCCTTCGTTCGCTCCTGTTGTAGTATACATGTTCCCACCACTGACCCACCCCTGACCGTCGAATTATGTTGTTTTACCAAAATCATAGGCTTACCTTGTTCTCTTCTTGCACTCTACCCCACCTCTCAACTCCTTCTGTGCCCCTTCTCGCTCCAATCTATTCCGGGGTGTCGACCGACTTCGCACACTCCCTTCCACTCTCACTGACCTCGCCGACCGCCCCGGCACCCCCCTCCCCCCCACTCGCCGCACCACCACACACTCTGCAGTGACACACACCATCTCCATGACATCTCGCCCTGCCACCCCCACCGCGCCGTGTACCCCCCCCAGCCTCTCCGGCACCCCCTCACACGTCCGTGATCACTAACACACCCGCTCCACGCCATGAGACAGAAGCTGCCACTCGAGAGACACACCTGTCACACTCACTACCTAGGTATCCTCGCTCCCTCTCCCGTCAGCACACCGGCACTATACTCGACCTCTGCCACTATCTTGCCGACATCTATAGGCTCACACCCCTTGGCCCTGCTTGTTTACACCCGCTCTCATACACCTCTGTATTAGGGCACAATCTATCCATTAAATTACGCACTACAAAAAAAAATGGAATATAATGTAAAGCGAAAGGGTGACGTGGCCGAGTGATTGTATGCCCGTCATGGTCCCCAGCTAGAGGCGTTTACCTCCTTTGACCACTCTCCAATAGACAATAACGGAGGCCCTGTGGAATGCCACAGCTAGGCCATCGTAGACATTGCAAGGAGACGTGCTCTTCCAGTATTTGCTACATTCAAGAAGAGGTAGAGTAACGAATTGATGCTAGGAGTACTGGGATCCGCAAGCGAAAAAAATTGTGACATGTAATTGTGAAGTGCAAAGTAGTAACCCAGGTTTTTGACATGTGGTTGTCGATGCGGCTATAGTATTATGAAATCGGCTATGAACATTATGACGCTCACGTCTGAATCATATGACCAAATGGAAGTGCCCAAAAATCAGTGCAGCATTTCAAAACTAATGAATGGGAGATCAGTTTCGCTGATAGATTTGGGTAGCGTGAGAATTTTTTAAAAAGTCTCAGAACGTTCTCATAGAAAAATATAAATTAGACACAGCGTTGGCTGATAAAATGTCGTCTTTGCATCTCAAACAATGCGCAGTGGTTTTATAAGTTCAAAAGCTGAATTAATCCAAAAGTTATCGTTGACCGCACAAGCATATTAGGCAACACTGCACAAATGTATAGCATGTCGTAGGTCGAATTCAAATTTTACGGCAAGGAAACGTGCTAAAACACTGTGGCGAGGTAGCAAACTTTTTTTAGAAAAAGGTATTATTTCGTAAAAATTATCTAAAGTTATAACATTGTTAAATTAATGTGAGACACTTCTAGGAGACCCGTGATGAACATGGCGGCTTGCTATATCCCGCTTCCTGGGCTAAGCGACTACTCTACTTCTCTTTCGTAGTAAGTAAATTTGTACCAAACTTATCTGGACGGATAAAAACACTATGCTGACGGACCGATAGGCTTTTACAAGATATCACATTAGTGAACGATCATCCCAATACTTTTTCGGTGTCTAATAAAGTAAAATGCGATGGCGCATTGCTCAAAGATTGATCTGAGCAACGGGTTGTTTGTAAAGCTCATCGCTGAAGGAGCATGAACGCTGTTTAGTAAACGATCCATGTTCTGATGGAGGGCGCTACTGAGTAGCGTTATGTCTTCTGAATGGTGCTCTACTTCAATAGATTCGATTCGATGCAACAACAAAGAGAAGCATCGTAAAAATGAAGGAGTGTGGCTAATGGATTAACTCAAATCAGCGCGATTGTAAAGAACGTAGTGAATGTCTGCGAAACAAAACTCCTATAACATTCCCTCCAATAATTTGAATTAAGAAAGTATCGATTGCTCACGCCAAGCTGAATGGAAGGTGGTTCTCACTATTCAACTTCATTATATGAAGTTCATTCATGGTAGCTGCTCAGACTTATTTTCAATGCACGCCACAATACAACGGCACGTTCTCATCACAGATGATTGAACCACAAAAGATTTGAAGTTCAGCAAGCGTTGATAAGAGTGTTGCGGCTTGTTCAGTATGTGATACCACTATGTGCAATATAAATTGCGTGTGGCGCAATGGTTAATGGTGCTCTACGTCACACACGAGGTCAATGGTTCGATCTCGCGCTCATGGCTCATCTAGCTATCCATCCGTTCGCGGTCGGCAAGTTGGCAGCAGACTGGTTTCGGACTTATTTGAGAGGATAAGTGGCACTAACTTGATTCAGCGGGAGGTCACCGTGAGTCATTGTTGAGGTAAGATATGCGTTCAATCTCCTCAAACGAAGTTAAAAAATGATGACGATTGCGTGGCGCATCCCTCAGAAATCGATCAATGTAGAGGGCTTTATCCTTTGTCCTTTATGCGTAATATATTATTATTTAAACCTAATAGACTATACTAGGTTGTATGACAAGAAGATCATAAAGTCTTAGGAATGGCATTTATTTTTAACGCTTCTGATAAGAACACAACTGCACGTAGCTCTACGAGCTTTGTCTATTAGAGATGCGTATATTCAAGCCTTAAGAGTTCTATTGAGATGGAATCAATTTCTAAGATAAGATGTGACGGATTCCCTTGCACTTCTCGATCATTGTATTGTATGTTCATGGTTAACTGCAAAGAGACCGAATTGGGCACACACATGTACACCTGTGACATGAATACGTGCTTTCATGCTCTTTATGGCCATTGTTGACAAACCCACTATTGGCAGAAGCTTAACCTCTCAATTGTCAACTGAGGTGGCGCAATGTACTCCCTTGAATAAGCCACTCAAAATCACTCATAAGGAGAATTTTTAGCACCCAATATCTGTGTTACTCATTACTACATTTTCGTTACATTATGGAAAATCAAAAAAATGAATATAGAGCAGCATTCAGCAGCAATTATGACAAGCAGCAGCCAGACTGACAAGCAAAAAGTTGTAGAAGAGCATATTTCACTTATGCCCAAGTAACAGCCAATACGCCATACAGTCGGAAATCAATCACACTTGACACTCTGAAAGAACGCCACGGATATTATTTCACTGTACGTCGGATGTAAAAAGTTGGTCGTCGATTTCTCTATGCAGGGATAGATTTCCAAGGAAACAGAACGAAAAGGCACTGCGCAATTGACGAGGGCTGGAAGACCGAAACTTATGTCTTGTGCTGTATAGGTGCTCATAAAAGACTTTATGAAATTCTCAAAATACACTGTCAGATTATATTGGTCCTGAGCAAGGTCTCAAAATAGTCGATTGCAATGTTTGTTATAGAAGAGCTTTGTCGATAATGGATGTGAGAAGTCGAAGTGAACGAATGAAGTGCAGAAGTCCTCGTGGTAGGCATGACGAAGAGTGGGACAAAAGTAAATTAAAAGTAATCTCTGTTGATTTCTTTGTTACTTGCTACGTCCTCTACACATATGTTCATTGCCGTCGAAGTACAAAAAATCGGCTTAATCACATTGATTTTCTGTAGACACTGATTGACAAAGCTGTAATGCTCGCTACAATGACTATCGATGTTCTAATTTTCACTACTAAAAGACTAGCTGTCATTTAAAGCTTTTACTTCTGACAAGCTGGAGAATAAATAAATAAATAAATAAGAATAAAGCGTTGCTATGGTGGAAAAATGTGGTTCTTGTAGTCATCTTACGAGTGGTCAATTAATGCGGCAACTACAGAATACATTTCCTTTCGAAAGGTATCGATCATGGTTAGCTGACAATAGCACACCTGTTTCGTTTATTGCTTGTCTTTTCTTATTATTTTCTAAATCCATGCTTTTTGAACTGGTTTCTTCAGAATCTTTTGCTCCACTAATCACTACAAATGTCCAACTTCTTTTCTTCTTGTTTTTGAAATTTAGAACTCGTTGCCAATATATGGGGATCAAATATTTTAACAGCTTCAAATTCACGACTATTAGAAATATTAAACAATTATGTAGAATGAGCCCATCTTTCTTATGAATTTTTGAAGTTCTCAACTGCTTAAATCCCCTGTGATAGGAGAATTAATGTCAGTTCTCGAAAAACGACTTTGAATATAAGGTATTTATACTATTTATGTCAGGCACTACCTTGCAATTCAAAATAAATTTTGTCTATTTTCGTAGTATGCGATAATGTTTTCGTTGCATAGTTTGTATTAAGTTGGCAAGAAATTTTTCGTACCTTTTTGTTTTTGTTGATTATTTTTCAGGCAATTAAGTTTTTGTTCTCGCTATCGCTTATAGCAGCTTTTTTGCGGTTTTGATTTATAACACATATACATTTGTACTGGAATGCAATTTCCCAAGAGCAAAAAGGGTTGTTGATACTACACGAATTTCGCGACAGTTCCATCTCAAATGAAATGTATAAAGTTATAAATCGAAATGACTGCAAGAAGCCGCTCTGAATGATGAATGATTATAAAAACAAAAACTCAAATGCATAGAAAATAATCAGCAAGAACGAAAAAGTCCAGAAAATTCCTTGCCAACACAGTATTCGAAGGAACCATTATCCAACAGCGTCGACAGATAAGAACACTGACAATAGATGTAATGAACAGTGTATCGTTAGTTGTATCAGTATAGTTGAATATTGCTATGCATCCCAGACGTTTTTTTTTTTTATGGTTCTACCAAAAATTTATTGAAACAATTGAATAGAACGAAAAGTTAGGTGACTATTGATTGAATTCAGGAGAATTTTTTTATTCATATCTCTCTCCCCTTTATGATTTCAGTAACAGTCTATTTAAACGAACATGGGATGAATAAAACGTACTAAAAGTTTATTTTCAGTTAAAGTCATAACATTTGTTATGTTGTTCGAAGATACGGGAGAGATGAGCGGATAAGAGTATAGTTTCAATGACTTGTCTTCACAAAGCCCGAACTAATGTCCGATTCTGAGAATTTCAAATTTTTACTGCTTTTTTCACAGTGTTATGATTTTTATACAATGATTTTTATACAAACCTAAGAGAATTGATTGGTGAGCAAAAACACGACCTCAGAAGTGAGTTGAACCCACGTTTCATCTATACCGGGGACTGAGAATCTTTTGAGAATTGGTTAACGATTGAACGACTCGGTAGTAGTTATAAGACTAGAACATGCGGAATCGGAATCAAATGATGCGAGAATTGACTGCGTTTGAGCAGAGCGGTGTGCGCCGGATATCATCGGATATACACTAACAAGGCACAGCGGCAGTGCGCTTGAAAGACTTCCTTGCTTTGCTTCTATTCATGCTGCCTTCACAAAAATTGATTTTAGTCGTCTTTAATGTGATGCAAAACGATTGTGAACTTCTATATGATTAATTGAGGCAAAGGGAAGATTAACCTTTTATAGTCGACATTGATGAAGAATGATAGACATCAAATTAGGCAGAGTTTTGCAGCTATAGCGTTCAGCTTTTCGATGAGATTAAGCGTTCAACAATGAGTTCCCCCACTGTTCTAATCTCGACAGAGAACTTGAGTCACTGGAAAACGTATACAAGAATTATTCCAGATCTGATTCATGCTGCTGGAGGGCAAACGAGTGATGAATATGAAGAGCAATGAAATGAATTTCAAATGGAGGCAACGATATTAGAAGGAACCACTTACAAAATGATTCTGTGTCGTTGATCATGTGAACTTGCGTCAAATACATCCAAAAGACTTTGAAATCTCTGAAAAATTTCAATTCTCTAAAGAATAAACCATTATAGGGAGCGATTCTAAAGAATATGTGTTGAGGGTCACATCAATCCTAAGGGATTTCCAAGCACCTCAGTCGTTCCACTTCTCTTTACCTGGGATACTCTAAGTGACTACTTCAAGTCTCTACCACCGTTTGAAGTTCTGCTTATGACTTTTTCGGGCGTGATTTGTTTACTTTCAGTACTGGATTTTAGAATTTTCAGCGCTCACCATTTTTCTATCACTTGCTGTGTCTTCTAACTCAGAAAAAATGTTCGTTTCATGCGTGTATTCAACAACAGTGTTTCTTCGAAAAAATCAATGATCTTTGTAATTGTCTCCTCGCTTTTTCAAACACTCCACATGATATTTTTTAGGCACAGTCATGGTGGACATCTTGAAAACCTTCTTCCTTAATTGTCGAAAATTAAGCTTCGCATCAAGTCCTCCAGAATGAATATAGTTTATGATGTCACTACTAAATGCCATTAAATATTGTACAATTATTGCAAGATTTCTTACAGAGCATGGCTGTTCAGAATTATCAACGGATTTTGGTTTCGTTGGGATTAGATGTTACGTCGAATCGATGTGAGAGGATTAGTATATGTTACCACTTGTCTGCTTCATGTGTTAGCAACAATATTGTCTCTGGAGAAATTGTCTCTGGAGCTTTCGTGTACGTGTCCAAAGCTCATCAGTCTCTTCAACAAACTTGTAGTGTGGTAAATTCATCGAGCAGAAACCAAAATATCTCGGTTTTAAGTATTTATCCAACACTGTTTCGTTTGCATCAAGGTGCTTACCTGCTTGCTATTCACTTCGGTGCCTAAAATTCCATCACCGATGGAATTTAATGTTAATGTGTGCTATGATAGCAAAAGGATAAGCTTGCTCCTTAAAACACGCGCCTGATTATCGTCAACAAGTTGTGAGTTCGCAAGCAACAATTCTAACAACTAGCGTATTATCCCAAAACATGCACAAAGGTCAAGTAGTATTCGCAGCAATTCCCACCACGACTTGAAATCAATACATGTCACCGCAAATATGACAGGGTTGAAGTAAGTCATCTATGAAAACACAATGCTATTCATTGGACATTGACTATTCATTGCTTAATTCGCTTTTAACCGTAAGGTACCGATGGGAAAGTCATTTGTGTCCATAGGACGCAACTGCCATCCATATGGGAGAAAACGTAGAATTTCCTAAATAGGTGCTCATAGTGCTGCCACTTCATAGATTGTTCACATTGTCTGTAGCAAAACTTGACACCACAAACTTTAACACTTTGAAGATCAATGAGCGCTTATAGACGGGACAGCTTTTTTCTAAAATATAATTTCAATACCAGGAATGTAGAGTGATGTGCATAACTTTTGTGTCGGTTGAGATCTGAACCCACATCTCACTCTATCCGAGCTTCTACGCTAGAAAAGTGGTGTCAAAACAGGCGTCGATGGTGCAACGGTACGATCACGCGCCCCCTAATAGGGTGAAATGAACTGACGCAAAGGTTTTGCTCATCACTCTACATTACTGAGTATATTGAAGCATCATACCACCTTTGAAAGTGGTAAGATAAGAGGATTATTTTCGCTTCAAGCGAGACTAGAACCCGCATCTCACTCTATCCGAGAGCGCGTACTCCATTCGTTACACTATTGACGCCCATTTTTGCACACCACTCTACGCATTAACGGATCTATTTGTCTCCGCCAGCCGTTAACGGCCTGGCCCGGGTAGTCGGTATCGACATTGAAGCCAGTCTAGCTGACAGATACTGGCTACTAAAGATCAAATGGATTCATTTTTATTGAACCGCTTTAACGGTGGTAAGATTTATAAGATATACCCAGTAATGTAGAGTGATGTGCAAAGCTTTCGCGTCAGGCAGGGCTATAACCCACACCTCACTCTATTACGGGAGCGCGTTTGAGGTGTGGATTCTAGTCTCGCCTGACGCGAAAGTTTTGCACATCACTCTACATTACTGGGTATATCCTATAAATCTTACCACCGCTGAAACGATTCAGTAAATCCAAAAAGAATTCTGTTTGATCATCTAATATAATCCATTCATGAAAGAAACTTGCTCTAAGTAAAAACTCTAGTATAGCTGCCTCAATCGCCACGAAAAGACTGGTAAAGTTGTGTATAGAATCTATGTCCTTTCTGTTTTCTTAGTTCGAGATACATCGAAAATTTTTCAACGCTTTCTGAAATTACTGGAGAGCATTTTAGCAACTATAGGTTGATAAGTTTTATTCTTGCTTTCATCTTTGTTGTTCCACATCGCTGTAGTGTATGACCTGCAAAACGAACGTAAATGCATCAGGTGTGTTTTCCTGTAGTGATCATGGAATTTTCTATAGAAAGAGCTTTTTTAGTGTAACGCGATTTACACTCATGTCCATTTGATGTACATCTCGTGTCCAACGACGATCCTTAGCCTATTCCTTTGATTAATCATTTCCTCTCTAATCCTCTAATTCAGGTCCATTCGTTTTTATACGCTAGGAATCTCTACTACCCCCAAAAATATTAATCTATTGATAATGAGCAGAGGTTTTTTATACTTTTCTGTTGAGCTATTTTCTTTGCTTCGTAACCTAGTTCATGTGTACTCAATTGCCTAATCCTTCAGCTTTACAATTTTTGTCTGATTTTCGCTCTTTATACAAACAGGAGAGTCGATGCTATTCCTTAATCAGAAAACTGTTTTCGATGGAGACTGTGCAGAAGTGTTCCAATTTGATTAATGAAGCTCGACACTCGTGGAAAACACTTTCTTGTGGTAAACTGAAAGATTACGTAGCGGATTTCTATAGAGTGGTTCTATCTTCACATGCGTTTATCAATGCAGATAAACACACTTGCTCTTCAGAAACAACTGTTAGAAGTGTGTCAGGACAGTCTTTGCTGGAATTTTAAACGCTCTGCTCAGATTTATTTCTTCTAATTGTTCTAATTTAAAGCTTGTGCACTCATGAAATTTGTATGCCCTACATCGAATTTCCAATCTTTACATAGGCTTTTAATTCATGCTTACAATTGCTACTTTTCACATAGTGATTTGAGCACTACTGTCAGCTTGTTTCTGTAGAAGCTTCTGCATTTTGTAATTATAATTTATGGTTTGTATGGTCATTATTCAAACATTTAAAACAATAATGTTCCCTGCGACGCTTGTTTCCAGTGGTAAACTGCTTGGCATGCGCTGCATCGTATTTTCATTGGTAATACTTGAATATTTTCGCGTGAAATCCTAGACTACGTCTTCGTATTCGCCATTCACGGGTACAGTGCACTCCAAGAAAATGGGAAATCCATTAAATGGAAGAAAAAAGACGCCCATCCCGAAAACATCGCGGTTTTCCTCAATTGTCTACTATATTTTATATAACTGGTTGCATCCAGAAAGACTTTATTTTTGGCCCCAAGGTCTTGATAGCAGGTTGAATAGATTTCGTCATGAACATGTCCCTCATATCGTTCCACTTCTCTAAAAGGCACTCAGACTTTGTTATGTGACTCACTAATCTACCATGAGTGTCAGGTGGATTATTTGTTTGAGAACTCCTCTCTTTTTGCAACAAATAGAATATGTATCTATTTGAATTAAATTTTCAGTAAAGGAAAGATGATGTGCCACCTTTCCGTCTAAAAATGCCTCCATTTACATCGTGCGAGTCGTACAGTCCTCATCCTAAAATTGAGCTACATCTATAGCCTTATCACTAATGAAATTTACCCAAATCTGTGGAACCAGGATCAAATAATTTGGGTGGTATTTCTGCCTCCTGTGTGGTATATAATGTCGTAATGCAGCTCTGCTTTTGGCACTAGGAATTTTCCGTCATCAAATTGCATTTCTGTCTCATTTCCTATTGATAATTTGTTGATTGTTTCAATCCTGTACATACAAGCCCTTCTGGTGATTTATGACTTGAATCACCAGTTACTCAGTGGTTGTGAGGCACTAATCAAAAGATATCAACTTCGTCGGTAGTGCAACGGTTCAGAACGCTCCCCCGGATAGGGTGAAATCTGCGTTCGAATCCCAGCTGACGCAAATGTTTTTGCACACTACTCTCCATTATTGAGTTTATTGTAACATCACATTACCGCAATACCCAATCAAATAAAATGAATTCTGATACTAACTTTTGTTTTCGTCAACAATATCCTTATCTTCTTTCTCGATTCATTTTCTTCACACTTTCCAGCGAAAGTAAATATGATTTCACACTGCACTTCACATCTACATCTTCTTCAACTTCACATTCGACTATTCGATTACTTTTCACCAATATCACTGTTCTAGCTTGCATGAAGTTCAAAGTTCATGAAGAATTTTTCGCGCTCTTTATGAATAAATACTGGTTGAGCTAGTTTTTGCTGGAATATTACGATGTCGTGCTAAGGAGCTCCACGTAGAACGAAGGGAATGAGGTGACTTAAGACAAGATTTCTTTTATCGAAAAGTTAATGAGGAGGACTAGTAAGCCAGTTTTATTCGTTCAGTGATGAGATCGATTGGTGGACGAATTGCTCAATTCCGTAACCGTCAGGATATTAGACGTGGTCCCACGTTGCAGCCAATCAAAAATAAGCGTTGAGCATTATGTGCTAAATAGCTCTAGGCTGTTTACCACGATCAGGTTCTACATGTTTGAGCGAAAAGCTCCGCAGCGGTTTGTGTGTGTGTAGTTGTGTGTGTATTAGACTTAGCGATTCACTAATCGCCGCATATGAATCATGTTCTTCGGTATAATTAAACCATCATGAGAATGACACTTCGTCCAGCCATCAAACTCTTCCGGCTCGTCCATCCGTTTAATTTTCTACGTTTCTCTCATAAATCCCATGGTATTTTTCCATGATTTTGCTATTGATTCCTGCTTCTTCTGCAGGGTAATGGTGAAGCTTTGAACAATCCATCTTTGATAATGCTTCGACCCTACAATTCAGAAAGAAAAAACTGAGAAATGACTAATCTCAGCGTGACGCCGAGTTTGCAGAGTAAATGTCCTCGGTATCAGTTTTGCAAAGAAATAAGAAAATTTTTGTGAAAACTTAGTAGTGGCTATAAATGCTACAGATAAGTATAACGACCGAATATACATATATGAATATATATAGTATATATATATATATATATAGAATATATATAGAGAGAGAGAGAGAGTAGCGCAGGTGGCGCAGTGGTTAGAGGTGCTCTACGTCGCACACAAGGTCGATGATTCGATCGCGCTCTCATGGCTCATTAAGCCATACATCACTTTAGAGTCGGTAAATTGATACCAGACGGGTTTCGGACTTGCTTGGGAGGATAAACAGCGTCGACTAGATACAGTGGGAGGCCACCGTGAGTCATTGCAGAGGCCACACATGCATTCAATCACCTCAAACGAAGTTAAAAATTGAAGCCGAATGATACATATACATATATCTATGTATATACACATGTATATATATATATATATATGTATATCAAACATGGCGACTAAGTTTTATTAGAAATACGTAATAATATAACTTCAACACTACGTTCTTAGGAATGATGTACACTATAATGATCATCCCGTTCTTTCCTGTTTACTATCGTGTTCATCAGAGAGATGGTTCTTCTACGGAGAACAACAAATTACACATAAACTGTCAATATTACAAAGGTTTCTCTTAATCAATTATCTACTATACTCATAAGTTGATTAATTATTCCTTTTTCTCTATACACTGTTCCACAATCTCTTTCATCATTTAGTAGTTTTTTGACATGCTCAATATATTTGTTCGTGGCGATTCATAAGGCTCCCGGGCAATAAATCCTAAATAATTTGGAATAATAGAACAAAAACGAATTAGATTGATGAAGTAAAGCTTTGATTATATGCGTAATGACGGTACTCTCATCCACAGTTTTGTATCACCACTTACGACTATATGTCAAAGCCAAATTCGGGATACAAAAGATCCATGAAAACTAAAATCCTGCTTTTTCTTGACAGAAATCAGGTCATCGGCACTAATTAATCTTGTTCCATAAAATGCATCATCTTGAATAATGTGTGTTGGTGAAATCAGTTCAGTGATTTTCCAAACTGAAAGCTTTTGCCGAATTTCTCTTGCTCTATCACTGCTCTAATAAGACCGCTTTCTGGTAATATCAGGGGTTACTTACTCAGATGAACAGGTGCCGGTACTTGAAATACAGCACCACATAATGTTCTTCAGGTCCTTGCGATCCAACAACACATGTTGTCCTTTCATGTTTCAATCGCCTTGCCAAATCATTGTGTTAATCAGTCATTTCCTTTGCCCGTCATCTTCGTAAGATAAGAATATCGGCAACGAATTACTAGTTGAAATCTGAAATAGCGTTTAAATTATTTGTGCATCTTATCAAAAACTGCAAACGATTTCCAAACGTATTCGTGCAGTTGGTTATCTCTTGCGAAGTGAAACGCGCGTTTGTCTGTCATAGTGTTCGAAATGGAACTTGAAAATTAGAACAGAGCCTCAGTAACTGGTTTCGATCCTATCCACTGTAACGGAAGTTCTTTGCCTCTTATTCATACGCTAAGGAGATGTGACCCACCAGCGGCGCACTTGTTATTTAATCCAGGAGATTTGCACATTGATTTTTTCTTGAAACTACTGATTTTGATTTCTGGATACTCAGCGGTCTGTAGCAATATTCAAAAATTGGAAAATTGGCAACTCTAATTGCAGTGCTTCACGTGGTTGATGAAGAGACTTTCATAATTCATCTGTAGCGTTGCCAGTGATAATCTTTTGCGATTGTTTGCTCATTAACGACAGTTGCTTCTATTGAAGAGGACGAGAAGCATTACTCATTCTAATAGTTACATTAGTGTTTTGTTCTACTAGTGGTTACTCAAAAACTTTTGATGTTCCTGTTTTGCTAAATTACTTATATTAACATTCACTTTTTCGTGACATTTCTGATAGACTTATTAGAATTTGTCTTTCGAGAACATTTACAGCGGCACATTATTATTCGTTTTTATTGCACATATTAGTCTGCTCTTGGGCAAAGGCATATCCATAGAGTGATATTCAGAGATTCTGGCTACGCAAAATACAATGCGGCATCATCAGCAGGATCTGACATAAGTAGATAAAGGCCTCAGTTGCTTCTTTTTGTAAGTTTTAATCGAATATAAGATCGTTTTGTTTACATGTAATTTTTTCCGACTTGTTCTACAGGTTGCACTACCCTTTTTGTATGAATAGTTTTCTAGTTTCTTTGATAAAAAAAACCTGCCAAATGATTTGTATCTTGGTGTGCAAAAAAAAGGCAGTAATGGCTTCAGAATTATGAGAGTGCGTTGATGTGTGTAAAATTTGACGCAATCGCTTATGCTTCATTAACATGCTATGTTTAAGCAATTCATTAAAGTTTCGCACTAGCGAATATCGTACGAATTGTCAGCCTTACCATCTCATTACCTCATTTCATTCTTTTTCAAGTTTATCACGCTTTCAATAGACGATCGAGTCGAATGCAGGTGTGTTTTTTTTCTCTCATATTTTAAGGACTTTAACTGGTCAAGTTCTAGCTTTCCATCTATCCATCTATCGGCGGATCATCGAGGCTATGTCGTCCGTTGCATTCTCATCATAACATCGTCAACGACAACCGATTGACCTTTCCGATTCTTCTTGTCGAGTCGTAGAGTCCCATACACGTATACACCACCGATAACCTATTTAGTTAATGCATATCTTTTCCTCTAGTTCTACTCTTATGAATATTGTACTAAACTTTACTTTTATAGTGATGTTATAAACCTTGTCAAACTCTTTTAGTGCTCTTTCTTACTTATGGAAAGATATTTTCTATTCTTGAGTGAACTTTTGACAATATCACAAAAGGTGGCTTAGTTTCGGCATCGTCTCTCTGCCTGATCTCCTCCAAACTTTTGAGAAATTTTTTGGCATCCCCATTTTTAGAACACAAATCCTAGCAAGGTGTAGTTATCCGGAGTCTTTGAATCGGCGCTACCACTTTGTCATCATTGGAAAAACTGCGATTTTTTTTTTTTGGAAATTCGCCCTATCAAGTGAAATATGTCGCCTTCGAGCAATAGATCGATTAATCGCAGAATCCTCTGCCATCACACGAAATGATGATGTTGTAGAAATGTTCAGGTGGTAGCTCAGAAAGTCTCATCTGTTTCACAATTACGGACTACTGGTTTTGGTTAAGCACAAAGAACGTTGTAGGACGGCTGTCTCGTACTTGGAGCAATCATCCTCAATCATCATGCAATATGTCAGTGGAGAAAGGTTATAACAGTACCTTGAGACGCATCCTTACCCATATAAATAAGGAGACCGATTACTTCAGTAGGTGATGACTGCTAGACTATTACACTAACAGAAAAAAAGAGTAGGACTTATGCAAAGAAGAGTTATACAAGTACGCTCTGTTTACACCAATTACTGTTATTCTGAGTTTTTCACTGTGAGATCACAGCAATACTGAACTTTCTTTTCCATTCTAAAACAACAAACTTTTAGCAGTATTTAGCCGCTATTCCATTCTTGTGGAGTAGCTCCATTTTTCACATAGAGAACACCGTGTCCGTGACACCATTCTTAGCACGTTTCCGTTGACCTAAAACCTGGTTTACATCATGAACTTTGGATACTAAACGTTCTGACATCCCATAAGGTCGTGCGATAAGATAAATAAATAAAGTTGGATGTATATGTAGTTGCTGAGTAATTTCATTGTTCCATACTTATTGAAACTAACAGAAAGCGTTGTTAACCGCATGAGTATCTTCTGATGAGCGATGCGTTTATTGGTGAAGACTGCGCTCGTCATGAGGTCATGTTACGTTTGCGAAACTCAAAAACTTTCGACATTTTAATGAGTTTGATGCTACAAAGGAATGATGACTCAGGAAAAGTGCTATGTGACTCATGCGCACGCTGAACGATGCGATGAATCTATTGTGTAAAATGGTAGAAGGGAATCTCAAAAGTACACTTAACGAAATTTACCAGTTTTCTCTTCTTCAAACTGAGCACTCTAGTCATCACCTTCGCACATTCTTAACGTATCAGTACCAGTTTTATACCACTATATTTTTTTTTGTTTGATTTGTTATCTACCATACTAAAGCAACTACCTATTTGTACCACTGTTTCAATTACTACTACTTTAACTTGGAATTTTTCGAGTCCAAAGTTCACCTATTTGAGCCACGCCTCTGTGAAGATAGTCAAAGTCTCAAAGTTGATATCATTTTTGTATACTGTCCATATCTATCCCTTATAATATAAATCAATTGATAAAAATCAAGACTTTTGTGAAGCAGAGCTAAATCAAAATAACAAAAAGTGCAAACGCACTTCATGGTGCATTTCTGATGTTAAACTCCTATAAAATATTCATGCATATGTTTCCCAACGAAAGCATGTACGCAGTGGTTATGGGTGCTCTGGGTCGCACACAGGGTCGATGGTTCAACCTCACGCCCATGATTCAACAAGCCATCCATCCCTTCGGATCAATAGATTGATGCCGGAATCGTCTTGGAGGGTAAGCCACTCTGACTCGATACTGCCGAGGCACCGCGAGTCATTGTAAATGCCATATATGCATTCTACCACCTCAAACGAAGTTGAAACTCAAAGACGAATGCATGGAGCGTCCCTCAGGGATTATCAACGATGAGGACTCTGTCCTTTTATCCTTTAGTTCCGAGCACACTATTTTTGCTTCGACAGTGATTATTCTTACGAAAGGTCAATCACAGAAGGACTCAATCACTCACTAGTATATGCTATTTAGATGATGCTTTGGGAGAATCATGAGGCTAATGGTAGCATTGCATTGAATGTCACTTGAATGTCACACTCACGTTTCCGTCCGTGTTTCTAAGATTGTTCATGTGTGACAATCAACCATTCATGTGAGTAAAGAGCATAGGCTTGCATTAGTGAAAAGTTACATGAGACCACGTTATTAACACGTATTGGCCTCAACTGGGTGCAGTTCGTATAAGATTTCGTTATATCCAGCCATTGGACCTGCAAGTTCTATTCGGCACTTCAATGTAGCCATGTTATTTTCTACTTAATCCTGTTTCATATACCACTATAGGTTAGACTAAGCAATTCTAGACAGAAATAAACAATATTTCTAACGTTGTTGCTAGCAAACCAAAATAAACAATACAATATAACAAACGAGTTGCCTCTAAGAAAATCTCAGAATGTGTTTTGTCGGTTTTATTCGAGGACTTCTTTATGTGCTCAGTGAAAGGAGTGCACTACGTGTGAATATAGACTAGAGCACGAAAAGCGACGAAAGAGGGACTAAGCGACCGTGTGGACCGCTCGGCCTAACTTGTGTCAACATTTCTCCAATTACGGGGCACCCACCGCTCTCCTCATTCCTTTGGACCGTGAGCAGCTCTAAACCGACGGACGCTGAGACTGCCGCTTGAAACGTGTCTACTCAACCGTATTCTAGCATCTCTACACTTGTTATCGATGTTCGGGCAACTTCTACCGATGCAATCGCCAATATATACTAAGTCTGTTGTTCGGCAGCGCATTCTTTGATATCGGGACTTCATAGGTCTACTGCGATTTTCGTTCTAACGCTCATCTTTCTCTAAATAATCACATTCGCAAAGACTGGAACGTATGCCGCGCTGTGTCGCTCCCAAGTGTCCCCAGCTCCGCCCATCGTCTATGAATCCATAAATTAAGATTCGCTTGTGGCTTTTCCTTCTGTCAATCTTATTACTCTTTTTGCTCTCTTCTGGGCTTGATAGAGTGCTCTATGTGTAACGACCTCAATAAGTTCCTAATCCTGCAATTTTTTCCCTAAACTTTCAAGAACCTTTTCAATTCTTTTCTGCGTTCTTGATGTGTGCTTGAAATTTAAAGACAAATAGTGATTTTTCAGGTCTTCAAAGTTTTTATTTCCACTATATTCAAATTTTTCTTATCAATAGCGGTGTGTTCAAAGTTGAAGATTTCAGAAATTTCTGCAAGCTTTTGCGCCTGATCACGTTTGTACTGATAAATTTTTACTAATAGGGTTTGGATCTAGTCTCCACTTGATAATGCGCTACTCACCTTGTCCCAGAATTGCGTTTTACAAATATATCATTTGTATTCGCCTTGTGTCCGACGTTCTTTGAAAGGTATAGTATCAAAGATGTTTTTGTCCAGCATAATAATAAGACTACACAAACCAGCGAATTAGAAAAGAATGAATTCTTGTCAGCTTGTTCTTAGAAATCCATTCAGATTGAAGTAGAGTTTTTTGAAAGTGTGATGCTACGTGTAATATGTCTTCTTTTAAGAACATTTCTCCGTGATTAACTCTTATAATGGTTTCTCTTAATCTCAAAACCTCTCTAATTTTGTGTCAATTTACAGTACCAAGCAGTGTTTGAATAAGGAAAATTCTCTTTGTAGCGGTTTCGTCTTATAACCATCCCAAACCTCCTACCAGTTCATTAATCATTTTTGATTGAAAAAAACCACTTTAAACGTTTGTTTTTTGAAAAGCATAACGTCACTGTGTAGGAGTATGATCATTTGTGTTCATGCTTATACCTCGGCATGCTTTGTAATCTTGTCTCCTCTTTTTGCTTGAGCTCCACCGAATGAGCTGCTGCAGTGATTTAACCTTTTCGATGAGATCATTAAAACCATTAACAGATTTTATTACCGACCTGTTTAACACATTAGAAGCCGTTTTTTTTCAGTAGCTGTTGAGGACCTGTGGATAAGGTGGTGGATTTGAAGGCCTAAAAACTCTATCGAAGTATATATAAGCCTTGATCTGTTGTTGTAGGCAAATTTTGAGAAGCATTCTATAACTCAAAAAACTTTCAGAAAATTAACTTAAAGCTTACTATAATTATTGTTTGAGAAAATTGCAGGAATTTAAGGATGATATTGTTCATTTTACACTGCCAGCAGAAGAACATTGACCATGGTGATCAACAATACAGTAAATGACACCATCACGCCCTGTCAAGCAAATTTTTTTTCTCTGATATTTAGTTCGCCTTAAAAATGCTATTTTCAACAAATTCTTTTACAGGACATTAGAGTCCCGTCTTGGCATGGTGCAGAAGCCTGAATTTCATTTTCATTAAAACTTTATTTTGAATGTTTCCTTAAGACCACGCTCAATTTCAGTAGAGTTCTTCATTTTTGATTTTTTTTTTCAGGTTTTTCTTTGATAGCTCTCTGTATGGAGAGCAGACTCTCGAGAGGATGCTCATTGTTCCTTGAATCGTTCTCGTCTTTGCATTTTCCGTTACTAGATATTAACGTGAGTAATACAGTCATTATTTTAACACCATATGAAGAATATATGATTAATAAGGTCACCAACGTGCTTATGGTTGCCCTGTACGGCTTTTCTTGCTGTCAAAAGATTAATCTCCGGTTACTTCCCATCTCTACTAGATCAGCAGCTTTTTTTCTGGATTCCACAACGCTTGTTCAGACTGGATGTGAGGCTGTCTCACAACTGTTTTCATTTACCTTCTAATGAGTCAGTGAGTCCACATCATTCAGATGCAGCAAAGCATCTTTGCAGTGTTAATGATATTATTCTACTGTTAGTCTTATTTCAATTTTTTAGCTCATATGAAATGTTTTAAAGAAGGAAAATTCTAAGGTTTAGACATTAATAAATCACTGTGACTTGCGTACGCACTCAACTTTATCAAGTGTCGTTGGAGCTGAGTAAATGGAATATGTGGCCTGTGTAAAGACGTGTCGTTCCCTGCTGATGTGTGAATTTAGTGTTCTCACTCTCCCAAACAAGAATGATACCGATTTGGCAACCTCGGAAGGACGAGAGACTTGTTGGACTTGGAATGTGAAACTGTACTAGGAACTAACTGTTTGTCGTGACGTAAACTAATCGACAATCAGTAATCACCGCGCTATATGCTCATGTGCGCTGAAATCTTGAGAGAATGAGAAGATGATAAGAAGAAATTGAAGGTCAATAACTCTTTGAAATGAATTTGCTGCAATATTCTCGCAAGAACCAGTACTAGGGAGTATACTGAAATATAGTATATGTCAATGCTGGAAAGCGTGGGCTCGGAGGATGCCAAAGAATGTAGGAAAAGAACGATTCGATTTAACTGTAGTTCGACATGTCTGGCTAAGCATCGTACGATTGATCACACTCTCGAGTTGTGAGGCATTTGCAAATTGTCGCTGCTTGAGTAACTGTTGTGAAAACTAATTCATATGCATTATTCAGTCTACTCTTCTACGTTATGTTCAGATAGATAAAATGGCGACATGAGTAGCAAGTATAGAGTAACTGCTATTTCTTATAGACTGAAAGTCACCCAGAAAGAAGGCAACCCTTAACCAATAGCTTATTGTATGATTAGAATGATCTTGCTAGACATTTTTATCAAGTCGAATATTTGAATTCTTTGGATTTTCTGGTTGTAATCGTTTGTTTTTTTCTTCAGTGCATTCTGGCTTTTTTGCTACGACTTTTCTTCGCTTACTGATCACTCTCTCGTGATCCGTATACAAGTTCATGCGGTGTTAGGTTGGTGCAAAATTAATGGCGGTTTCAGACTGTGGATTCTTAAATGATTACAACTAGGCTCAAGCACATCTTAATTAACCAAATTAGAAACCATCACAATCAATACTTCTTCGCCGACGGAAAATATGCTCGCTAAATCTTGTTGCACAATAATTGGCACCTCGCTAGACTGGTCAACGTTGAGCCTCCCTCCAACGTCTTCTGAAATATCAAGAGGATCAACTTTGATGATTGCCTTAATTTGATCCTTGTCAGCTCCACATAACAGCCCGTTATGTTCCTCATTTTCAAGGCTCTTGTTTCCTTTACGGGGCTTCTTGAACCACCGCTTACTTTTACGATCGTTAGCAGTTTTCGAGCAAAATGTATCGTTGACGTAGCGACTTGTTTCTGTTGCTTTGCAATCCATTTGAATTTACGGTACCGCCATTACATTTGCACCAACAACATCCATCTTACAGTGTAGAGAAATTATAAAACGTATTTGAATTTCCACTAGCAGTTAGACATAGAGCAGAAATGCGTACCGAAATGATACATAAAATGACCTTTTTATCTAATAATTTATTCCAATGTCAGCGGCAAATTTCAGCAATGCATAAACCACCGTTTTCATGCACCAGCCCAATAATATGTGAAGTGTATCATGGTGCTTTCAAGTTCCCTAACCTATTCAAGAACGTTGTGTTGAGTTCGATATCTACAAGAGCCCTTGAAAAAGGTGAAGAGACAAAACCCCGAATGTCGAAGCATATGTACACTGGGGTGGACATGACGCAGATAAAGTGAGAATTATGTATACCGTTAAGATCTTTATTCTCGTAGATTGGAACTAATCGCTGTGTCTAAACCTTGTATTCTGCCGCAAGTTTTTGAAATGGAGTGGAATAGCTGCGAGTTCTGTTCCACTTTTATCGCACTGATTTCTGCTTGATTAGTGCCTGTCGCCGATAAGAATCTTTTTCGGTTTACTAAAAGTGAATTGTGTGTGTAACCAACGTGTTGGTGTGTCGATGAACATATATAAGGTGGTTACAGAATCTCAATTGTAGTTTAGAATGGAGAATAGAGCAGTTAATGTGATGTGTACATCATGAACAAAGTCTGGTTGGATTTCTCTCCGGGTCTACTAGGCCTCTTGTCCTTTCGCGGTCAAGTTGATATTGGACTCGCTCTAAATCAACTTACAGCCTTCCGTCTATGTATTAATGGTCTAGCAGACTATTCTAGAGCGGATAGACTTGACCAACCTTAGCGACATTCATGAGGACGATGGATAAGACCTCAAGCAGCAGATGGACTTAAATACGAAAATTCGGATATTTTCAATTATCATGGATGCGATTTCGCGAAAAGATTTACTGGGATTTCTATAGTATGTATGGATATGATTTATGTAAAATATAGATATTGTGGCCTACTATTTCGCTGTATAACTTTTTCCATCGAGAGCTGCAATATTTCAACTGGAGTAAACGCAGTTGTTTCTTACGATGTGGGACTTTGTAGTCATCGCATCGTGTTGATTCGGGTGAACCAGAACAATGGACTAACCAAAATCTTTTTACTTGAATAGATTACATGAGCACCCGCAAAAATGCTGTCTGTAATGCTTTTCAAGGTATACTGTTTTGCAATGAGTGCTGCCAGATACTAAATTTTGCTGCATGTTATGAGTGCTCTTGTTGCCGTGTTCACTAGCGTTGTCTAAGACAATAGCTCCGTTCAGTTATTTCTCTCATGATTATTAATGAGGTACAGACGTGATTGTTCCAATGCAATGCTCTCTATGGGTGTCTCATCCTCCAGTTTGCCAAGAGGCAGTAAGCCTCAGCTAACAATGATATTAAACCTTGATATCGTGCACTTTGGTTCCTCAATTATACTTATGAAAATTAACATGTCATGGTGAACATTTATTTTAGTCCTCTTCTTGCACCTTTTCTTCATTATTGAGGGATTGCTGGACATATTTTAGAATGTTCTGCGAACTGCAATTATATTTATACATTTCGTTAAATAACGTGTTTTTTCTTATTTCTGCCTTAACATGTTTACAATAAGGCGTTGTGCTGGCTAGTTAGTCAAGTTGCTCTTGATTATTAAGTAGTGAGTGTCATCAAATTCTTCTCATTATAATCGGAAACGCCCCAATCCTTTGAAGGTCTCAGTGACAATTGTCTGTGAGACAAAAAGGGGGGAAAATAAATTCACGGAGTGGTTGTTGGCGATATTTTTTCAGGTTTTTTTCTAGTGTTTCACCGTATCTTTCAGAGCTGACTTAATGAATTGAACTACTCTATAAAAATTAGCCCACAATAACGTATATAAACCGGATTTTCCCATATGATCTGAAATTTCTGTAAAACATGTGGGTAGATATGTTCATTGTCATCTGAGCACAGTATGCAGTGTACGTACGCAACTGCAAAGGCTTGTCCTTTGTAAGATACGTTTCGATAAGAATACATGCGCGATCACAACTCGTTTTCTAGTTTACAAATCCTTTTTAGAAAAATTTTTCATCTGTAAGCTGTTTTTGCTTCCTTCAATTTCAAGATTTTAGTCTTAGAGTGAACCATTTCTAAAAAAGTTTAAAAATCGAATTTGATTAACTTATCTTATACATTCTTTAAAATTCGTAGGGAGCGTGTTTAATCACAAAAATGATGAGAAAATTAAGAGGGTATGATAAAAATACGTCAGTTGCCAGGTGAGCATTGATTTGCGTACTTGTCACTAAACGACAGCTTCAGCAACTAACGGTAACCAGGTTTTTTTTGGCTTTTTTTCAGTGTTCTATCTCGAAACTTATCCTTTAGGAATTTCCTTCGTTTCCCGTCGATCACTCCTATGTGTTCTCATTCTTAGTTTCCTTCAATTTCAAATTGTTCTTAAGAGATTTTTGACAGATACGACGATAACTCTCGACGTTTTGTTTTGCACGTGAAACCACTATCATCAGTTCTGATCTGGTGTGTCCCGATTTTAATGATGATGCCTGATGAGATTTCATTTCTACTCGCGTCACTGCTTCTATGTTTTGACTCGATTTGGTCATATTTATCCAAATTTGAACGACTGAAAAGTAGGTGAAGGTTAATTCAGATAGCGGTTTGCTAGTTGAGAATTCCGGGACATGTGGGGCAATGAGCGATTCCTTTGGAATTTTTTGAAGTATTTCCCTCTTGAGCAGATCACGAAAAAACGGAATAATCCTGAGTTTCTATAAATAAAACCAACACAAGGGGTATCAATTCTGTGCATCAGAATTCATACATTCTACATGATTACTATAATTTCTGTGCTAAGTAACTGGGTTTTTTATATTGCTGATTCACTGCACTTGATATACTGGTTAATTATTCGCAAACCATAGAAACAAACAGGGATCAGCGTTGTTATGTCTTCACGTTACTTTTTTACTCTCCTATCACATTTATTCCTTTTTATTGACCATATGCAATGCTATTAATTCCACCATAAGGCTCCAAAACATATTTAGTTAAGTTGTTAGAGTTCTTAAGGTTTTGGTTCAACTTGAGCAAGATCTTGAAGCGGTCGTGATGCGTAAATTTCATGCTTCCTCCGATAGTCTATTCAATTTTTGAACGCTACCATCAGTACGTGGTTTGGATGCATCAATTTTCCATTGTAGAACCAGTATAGAAGGTATACAAAATTGTTCTCGTGTGTTTCTTCAGATCGCTAACATGATCCGTTATTCTGCAGATTTTGTGAAAAAAAGTAGTTCATAACCATGCAATGATTTTTAACCGAATCTGAAGTTATTTCATTGCTACCTGATGTTTTAAAATGCAATATAATAGTGTTAGAGATGTCAAACTCTTGAGACAGATTTCACTTTTAATCGCTTTTTTAAAAATCTCATCTAGCTGTCGTAAAACATTAGAGAGTTTCCTCTGAAAATTTTGGGCAATATCTGATACAAAAATGGACAGTATTAATAAGCATAATTTTTGGAAAATTTGAATTAATTTTTTGTTCTCACCATATTCGTGTGCTTTCCATGCAAAGAAAAACCTTTTCCGCTTAAAAGCTCGTTCAAATGCTATCTTTAAGTTACGAACGACCTCCGTAAGGAGGACCGTGTGGATTGTGCGTGCTACAGCGTCATTTCTTCTTACTGTTCAAGTCGTAACAGTTCAATGGTACCCATCTAACCATCCTACTTTGGGCGTCGTTTCAGTATCAAGAAGAATCTATTCAGGTTCTATCAACTCACGACCTTACACAATCTGACAACATGGATCGGCCGTTCAGTTTTATCCGCGACAATCCCTTCATTAAGGTATGACACTAACAGATAACATGAACGTTCAAAGTGATTAAAGCAGGTTATAAAATGTGTAATCTCAAACAGTTGACAAAGTCGGATTACTTTTCATACCACAAAACCTAAATAGGAGAGCTTAGCGATAAAGTTCATTTGTGAATAGAATTGTTGAGAAAGTACTCTCAAGTTATCGATTGAAGCACAATACCGTCCCTGATTATGATATGGGCTTTATTTTTTTTTACTTCTGTGCATCAAAAATCGTGCAATACAGTGTCTGACTGATCCTTTTTTATTCAAATTTGTTATGAATTATATAAAAGAAAATATAGATCTATTTGACTTACTGGATAAAAAATCTCCTAAGGTGCGAGTAGTGATTATCAGCGATTTGGTTCACTCAGATTTATTCCGTATGACTTCATGCTACAGTTTTATCTTATTTTTCTACATATGCATGAAAATATGTCATATATAAATATATATATGATCTTTACGTATGTGAATATGCACATATATATACTATTCACCTGCATATATATATATATATATATATATATATATATATATATATGAGCACGCGCATATGCATATATGTATATAGACACATGCATACATATGTGCTTGTAAATGTAGATATGTACGCACATATGTGCATATATATATATATATGATATATATAATATATATAATATATGTATATATATAAGTATAGAATGGATTTAGAAGGATTAATAATATGCGCATATGAATATATATATATATATATATATATACTATATATATATATATATACATTTTATATATGTACATAATGTTTATCAATTCAGTTACAAAGCGACACAAAAATTCTTTCTTGTATATTACATGTACCGCGTGAAATCAAGCTAATTACCGAGTTACCGAAACTGGATTAAAATACCTCATTTCCCAGGTCGACTTCCTATTACTTTCTGCATGTTCTACGAAGCGACGTCTTCGTTTTGGACATGTACGAGTTTCATGATACAAAGATATACTCAGTGCCGACTATTGTTTTGATGATTTCGCCTTTCCCAGAACTTGACGGGTTGAGTTAACGCTTAATCTACTCAACCAATCACTTCAATGGACCAGGCAGAGAAACGGTACATTTCCGTTATCTCCACCTTATTTCGGCCTCTTGAATAAGACGTGTTTTTGACTTTTGTTCAAAATTTTAGTGGTTATCCGATAGCATAAATCACGAGCATTCTAATAATGTACATTATTTTTGCTCTCTATAAGCTGTTCTAGTGGGAATAAATTTTTGTTCCACTTTCAAGCATTTTCGACGGACAAAGCATTCGTTTGGACTTTCAGTAACTATTCAATAGCACAAATCTTGATGAATCCGATCATGTATGTGGTTTTTGCAAAGAACTTTCGAGTGTGCTGTAACAATCGAGAGGAAATTGGGTTTCGCAGCTTTGGCATTAGAAAAACGCGGTGACTCTGTACCAATGCTGTGAAATCCTCTCCATATGCCGGCAAAAGTGCGGTGACTTGGTGTCGATGTCGCGCTCCGCGCAATCTAGCTTTCTTTTAGCTAATGTAGTGCACTAAGAAGTTCTCTCAGAAAATTAAATACACCGTCAGAATTGAACAGATTATGATGCTCATTGATTACTGAAAGTCTGAGGAAAAAGCTCTGTTTAGCTAAAAATGCTTGAGTATGTAACATAATTTTATTTTCATTGTTACAGCGCAGCAAGAACATTATTGTATGATCAAAGCACATTTTTGAAGTTTTCGAGATTTAAGCTATCAAATGATAACAAAACTCTAAAAAAATCGGGTGACGCTTTTTTATCAAGAAGTCGATTTAGGATGTGGGTGAGGGAAAATGATCACATTTTGCAAAACTCATTCTTCTTTTGACTGGTACAGCACATTAAGAATTTTTTAAAAGACCAAGTACATCACTGAAACTGTCGTAATTTGTGCGTTTGAATAATTATTGGAAGTTCAAAAAAAAACCTTTGTCCAACGAAAATTGCTTGAGTGAAAAAAGCAAAAAAAGGACCGAAAAATTAGTGAATAAGCTTTCATTACTAGAATGAACACCCTTTTTGACCACTCACAGTATTGCTGCTTGTTAGTCCTTCAATTATTCTTGAAGATTAGCTGCAAAAAGTTTTACGCGGGCGAGGAATATACTTAATTCGAGTCAAAAAATTAGACTGTGATATGTGAAGGTCATTTGCGGTCACAGGCAACTCATTCATGCGACTCAATTATGGATTTCTAGAATTCAGTCAAAACGCCTCAAGGCTTCAAGGCCTCTGCAAACGTCGTTTCATTGGGCAACATTTTCGCTACGCTTTTACGCCCTCTGCTTGCTTAGTAAAGTGTTTTGTCTGACCTTGAGTTTCGTGAATATTTTTACAGTAAAAAATTATCTACTTATAGCTCTCCGAGCTTTGCCGTGGCATTGGGCTACTCGTGCTTAGTTTGGACTGTTGAGCTCTTTTTCAGCTTAAGTGTTTTTATATGGCGAGTAAACCTCTGATAGTACATAGTAACTTGACACCCAGAACTGTTTCTCCAGCCGCTAGGAGTTGATAGCTAGTCGGCCAAGAAAGAATCTCTTGTATCATCAAAAGCTTACATAATTTACTTGTAAAGCGATTCTATTTGCCTGATTTAGGTCGCAAATACTTATATGCCTGCTGAACTTAATTCACAGCTTAGGACACTTTTCCAGCTTGATGTTCAATAAAAAGCAGAGAGTTGTCGTAATAGAACCACTGCCATTTCTGTAAACCTATATGGGATAACTTTTCCATCTCACTTTGCTATTTCGGCAAGACATTGGTGATTCAACAGCTCGCTCCCTTGGTAATGTATAAGAATCTAGGTTCTATGTTAGTTTTTATTCCAATTCTTTTTGGACTGTTACAATGTTGTGAAAAAAATCTAAAAATGTTGAGATAAAAAACATCCGACCTCCGGCGGGACTTGAACCCGAATTTCAACCATACGCGGAGCACGTGATATCACTATAACACCAAGGCTACCGCTTCACTACAGCTCTTTCTTCGATAGAAACTATCGAAGTTGTCAGCGACCAGCCCTGAATGGGTTTGGTTTGGTAACTGAATGGGTAATGTCAACATTAGGCCCACATAAGATAACAATTTTTGGATACTTATAATCTATATGAATTCCTTATTTTAGTGCTTTTTAGCAGTTTTGATGTAGTAATAAATATCTTAAAATGTTGAGTAATAAGAAAAACATCCTTAGGTGACAACCATAAGTCAAAATCTGCGATGCATTATAACGCCGCTAAACAGCTTTTTCAACCTGTTCGCACACGATTAGCAGTTAGTCGAACATGTAGTTTAATTTATCTGCTGCACATGTTGTTCACGCTCATGTACTTCGATTTTATCCAATCATTAGTCGTTGGTTTCTACGGCTCTAGTGATAGAGTCATTATATGAGATCAAGCCATACTTCAAGTGCCTTATACTAGTCATTCAAAGTCAGCAGTATCAGAAACTTTTGCGCTTTTTTCGTCAGGCATAAGAGCTGGATCATTTCCTTAAGTATGAGAGACATATAAAATTTCTGAGATATAAGGGCCAAAGAAAATGCGAATAAATGGCGCATTAAAGCCGAATTACACGAATGGTGTGATGAAAAGCGCGGGATTACCAGATAGGAAGTAGGGCGCCATTTGACTAACGTGACCCACATTCGACTCATGTTGCGCGGCCGATCAAAAATTAGGCTTCGTCCCATAACCTCGCCACATGAAATTAGGCGTCTTAACCAGTGTATTCAAATACGACATTGCAACGATATTACTACGTTACCCTGACACTACTGCGGTAAAGTTGTCCTTCTAAGCATTGAGCTATGGGACAGTATTGACTTTCTTTAGTCTTCATCGGATAGAGAATGACGACAATCTCAATGCCTGTCATTTCATTTTCCTATGAAAAGGTCAGGATTTCTGCTTTTTTCAGCGATTTAATCTTCATCAGCTGTTTGTCTTCGTACTGTTAGAATGTGGGAATATAAAACTGATGAGCACTTGTGCTTCATTTCTGCCTTTTATTTATCTAAGCTACCTTCATCAAGTTGAACAATGTGCGTAGATCGCAGCACATAGCACACAATTTGATATAAAAGTTACGATACGTTTCCATAGTCTCATTCCTGCTTCTTAGTTTGATTTCTTCATATGTTGTTGTATTTTCGTTTGTTACAGAACGATCTGTGTATGAGAAAGCGGACGTTGTCGAACGATCTGACACACCAACGTTCGAACGCGCCTGCAAAGGGTATTTTTCCTAATTAGCTTTCTACTTATTTACCTTTATATGCAAGCTGTTATAAAGACAATTATTGTTCTTAATTGCTTATAATTCACAAGCAGTTGTTGAGTCTTCTATCTTGATTTTCATTCAATCAGCAATCGATCCGACAATTTTGTACTTGGTCACTCCATAAGTTTTTGCACTAGAGCAATGAACATCAAATTTATTACCCAGAAATGATGGAAATTACATGATTTCATGATTTTAAATTGTTTATTTGCGTATTTTTTCGCGAAAACTTTGGTTTATAACTTGTCTATTACTGCTTTAAGATGAAGCTGACTTAGGGAACAAATTCGCTTGCTCCTCAAGCATGAATGGCGCGTAGGGGAAAATGCTAGTGAAGCGGAGCGCAATTAATAGGAGCTTGGGGCGATAATACGGTTGCGGGAAAGGCGCCTAAAAAGTGTATACCAAAATGTTTGCAAAAAAGACGCAATTGAGCGATGCCAAAATGACGCCATTCCAATTGCTTTTATTCAATAAGTTTGGTGTTTATTGCTATGGTGCCAGAACTTACAAAACGACCTAATATTTGTGACTCAATCTTCAGCTTAGTTTCTTGTATTGCGCATTATACATTTTTACTAACATGGATATATACGATTGATTATATTGTCTATCTCTATTTATTGCCTATTCCGTCTCTATTTGCAAGGTGCAATCTGAGATACATTCACATAAATGCTGATGTATAAGTAAAACATGAAATCTGCCATGAAAAAAGTAGTGATCCAAGATTAAGCATTATGATTTGGACTACAACTTCAATTTAGCTCGATTCCACGAGATTTGTGCTTCCCACATCATTCCTGTCGTCGGGTGATTGCTAATAGCAAAGATAAGGTCGAAGCATGGATAAGAGAAACACAAAGCAAAGGTCTTGATGGCGCTGTGGATAACACACGAACCCTCGATATACGTGCTTAATCACGGGTTTTAAACTCATCGAAGGTTCCAATCTTGCTCATTTCGCAGCGATAGTGTGGTTATATCCAATAATTTCTCACTGAAATCATGTAGGACAGCAGTGTTTCAATATTCTCAATTATTTTCTTTTGCTGAATTTGTCAACTCCACCAAACGTGATTTCCAGCTAAAATGGAAAGGATCTGTGATATCATTGACTCTCTCGTTGTTGATTGCACTTACCATTCCGAGTTACTGCTGAACTTATGTATAACACATTGTGGACCCAAAAAACAGCGTGGATGGCTAATCTTTCGAATTCAGCAAACACTATTTGACCAGTGTGGTGAGCAGTCGTAGCTTTAGAAATCGGTCTCAAAAAGCCGTAGTTGTCATACCTGTAAAGGCCATGGATTTCACACGGTTGCTAATGTACAGAAGGTTATCAGATGCGAGTGAACAATTTTTTAAGTCTGTCAAAGTGCATTCCTTATCTATTATGATGATAAATTTGTATTGTTTCCTAGTAGGTCACAGTGAGCTCCACTGGTGATAGATTTTACTTAGAAAATACCCATTTTTTTCTACATTTTTAGGTTTCATCATAGCATCTGTCTTCAGTCCCTTTATGACTAATGTGGAAATTTTTCTGGTCCACACCACGTTTCTCTGAGCTTCCAAAAAAACAAAATAAATTAGGGTAGAGCTGCTGAGCAGTTTTAGATTTCCTTAGCGTTGAGTCTGTGTAGTGTGAATAGTTTTGTTAATACACTATAGTAAGGATTAAACATATAATAATTTTTACATCCCATTAGTATCACCTGTAAGACTTGCCATGCTGCTGATCTCCGAGTAATCCAAACGACCAAACGAGTAAAACTTTCATTTTTCCTATAATGTGCAAGAGCAGCCCACTGAGTTTTCATAGCTATAGGAAATTGCTGAGCGTTAATAATAACTTTCTTCTTGGCTTTTCTTGAAGAAATTGGATCATGTGGTCGGCGATCTTCCAGTTGTGCGTTTGAGATTTCGAGAAATCCGATTAGTAACGGCCCTCGTCCAACGGTTGTCGTTAAAATATATTACGTGTCCGCTCTACCTGATCTTCGATGGTTTGACGTGCTGAAGGTCTCTTATGATTTTTGATCCTTGGCGTAATTCAGAATATCGAATTCATTCTCTTATTTGCGAGTTACAGAATGCACCTATCACCGACCTTTCGACTTCGGTAGAATCAGAAATTAATCCTAACTAGGGCATAAATTATCTCAAGTTTTCTGACAATCTTTCCTACTTGCTTCCCCCTTTCCGCTTTGAGATTGATTGTTTTGTAGGAAAACTTCTGCCATCGCGAATATATCCAAGTGATCATCTGAACAATAATTCTAGCTCGTGTTTCGCTGTTTCTATCTCAGCGATCAGTTTCATAGGCTCATCATGTTACAACTGTTGTCAGAAAGTCGACAACATTGCACAAAAGGCACATTTTGCCTTATTTCGCAATTAAATAGTCTCTAAAGAGCATAACGGCCTTACAATATTGTACATAAAATAACGTTCTTACTTTCATTACGTGTTTGCAAGATATTCGTTGAACTCTAAATTCCGACTTAATTGAGACAAATGTCAAGCGTTGTTTTGTTGACATCTTGCTCTAATACTAGATATCGGACGATTGCAGATTTGTCAACTTCGACGATTGTTCCCAATGGTCGCTTTCAATGAAAAAGAGACACGCGTGACCCTCTCGATCGCTAAGTTTGAAACATTCGTTGGTAAATGTTTGTGTGTAACACTGTGCTGTATTTGTATTTACCCACACCCTCTTCTATTTATGGTTATGTTTGATGTTTTGGCGCTTTACGCTCCGGTTCAAATTGAGCTTGTCAGGATAAGTTAAGCAAAAGACTTGCTTTGCAAAAGACTTGCAAAAGAGAGCAAAAGACAAAAGAGCAAAAGACAAAAGCTCAAACTTTGTTTAGAGGTTTCCAAAGAATAGCGATGAGCACAACTTATTAACAAAAAGGCAGTGTGAACACAAGGGTGCTGAGATACGAGCAAAACTGTAACCTGACGTGAGATCGAACCCTGGAGAGAGTAATCGCGGGATCAAAGCCATTTCAGGGTCACCAGTCTTGATCCATTTCCAGCACTCTTTTCGTTATATTTCGAATAATTCCATTGTGTTAGAATCGAATTGGGCACAAAACGAAAGTGTAAGGAAAGCAATATTTAATGCTCAAAGATAGGAAAAAAAGCGATTGTAAGCAACAGGTAGATCTATAATATAGCAAAACTTAGTGATCACTTGGATGAAAATCCAAATTCCGAGCATCCTATTACGACTTTTTGGCTTCTGTCGGTATATATCTTTTGCATCACCTTCAAATTGTTCTTCATACGAGTAACGCTTGGAGTACTTTAGATTTTTTTGTGTCTGAAGTCTTCTTATCGTGTCGAAGTAACCTTGATTCGCCAGCATTTGCCCCATGAACGCTGTTTCAAGGCTGCAATGTCTATAACGCCGAATTCCTAATACGGTTTTCTTAGACTCAAGTATGTTTGGACTCTATCGCTCAGATTTTTGCATAAAATCGATCAAATGCCCATGAAACGCTGATAAAAATTGGCCGCACTCACTTAGCATAGACGAAGCGAACTTCGACATTGTCTATTATACGAGAGAGCTCGCTTAATACTTCGTTTTTTTCGTGAAAAACGTAGCTGTGAGGCAAACTTATACTTATTAAAGAAAAATTTCAACTCGTATACTCTTATTAGTGCGGAATACTGTTTAGTATATTATAGCTCACTTTTTTCTTTTTCATTTGATCTTCTTGACGTCAGTTGGAATGGGAAAAATCTTTACAATAATAGGAGTTTTCCGCCGTCATACCATTTGTGGCAATAATGTAAGATGAATGTTCGCAAAGGAATTTGTTGATTAGAAATGAACACTGTCTTCCCTGGTTCAATGAAAAAATCCTGCTCCTGACTAGGTTACATGAGAAGAATTTTCTTAAGCCTCATGTATAATGTCGATCGAGCTTTCAATGGTCTTCAGATGTACTGTTCAATCTGTTCGCATGTTTGAATTTGCTTACATTTCTGCGGTCTTACCAAGCATTCCCTGTCAATGAGTCACCACCAACATCACCATGCCATCGTTTATGAAATATCGGTACCAAATATCTTCCTTTTTGTATGAAATCTTTCGGATTAAGGAGGAAGTTTCGTCTTGGTCGATGATGCAGGCGGCGTAACGTTGCTCGTTAACACCTTTTCGGTGGTTGTTGAACTTGAATCCAACTGGGTTAAAACGATTACGTTCATCAAGACGGCGTTGTTTGTCGCGTTTATATGATGAATTGAAAAAACCCGGTGTCGTACGATTGCGGCATTTAGCCTCAAATAAGGTGCTAATTATTCCCGTATTGAACAAAAGAGTCTCCACGAAAAAGACTGCCGAATCCAGAAGTGAGTTAGACATTCATCACAACGATCACGTGGTGTCGCGGTGGTAGACTGTCTTCCATTTGTGCTGATGATGGCTGTGGTAGCGTTGCCATCATCTGAACCTTGTGCAGATTGATCGTATTTCAGGATAGTTTTCCTTACGATTATGTCCATTTTCAGTCATTCATATTCTTTCGAACTACAAGCTCCTTCATCTATGGAATTGGAGTGATTTTTCTCACTTTATTGAAATTGCGCAATTGCCGGAGAACCTCTTGAAGCTGCAACAGATTTTCGCAAGTGATTATTCTTGTGCAAATTAAACTATCTATCTTCTCATTTTCAGACATGACGAGTTTACCTCTGCTCATCATTGCTGCTCTTTGTCTTCCAGTGTTGAAGATATTCTCTAATGCATGAATTCCCTTCGACTTTGTTTACATGTTCTTATGAAAACTCCGACGGCTATGATTTGATTTAATTTTACTTGTCATTACCATGCATTTTTCAATTGAACTGTAACATTATCGATAATGTTGAATCCGACTGAATTGTGCTAGTTTGACCAAAATCAGATGCATCGTTTAGAATTATTCAAAACTTTCTCCTCAAAATCCCAGTTTATTGTGGTATTGCCGTGAGAGCAAGAATTCTTAGCCAAATCTAAGGCACTTTTGTCATTCGTGATCTAACTAGCAAGAAGACCATTTATAAATAGAATCTCAAGAGATACAGAACCTTGGACGTTGGAACTTTCCAAAACAATTTTCTTGAAAGTTTGATGTCTCTAGCTGTAAAACCACATAGATCATGACATTGTATTTTTGTGCGACTGCTTTTGGATAAGCGGTGAAGTCACTGTCATCAGAATGATTTCAGTTAAGAGAGTTTGCAACACTGTGGTTGCGACTGTGTTAGTCTTTTTTTTTTGCGCAACCACTCAGACAAGTGCATCATAGACATGCCAATAAAATGGTTATCGGAGATATTGATTTCATTTTTTTGACGATAGTGATCAAAGTTCAGATTTTAATTCACTGGTTATTAATAAATCTTATTATTCAGCTTTGTGACAGTATGGTACATAATTGTTCTAAACTTGCATATAATTTAGTGCCACCTCCAAGCGGCTCTCATCCATTTGGGTTTGCTGCGTTGCGGACACCGTCACCAGTTGACCATTGTCGAGGTTCGCATTGATAACGTTTGTATTTTATAGAACCTTTTTTGTAATAAGAAGAAAAATGTCGAAGTTATTGGACTCAAAGTTATCTGGCCTGTTTCCACGTCGGAGATAGGGACCAAATGTGGAACCGTATACTTCTTTGACGTAAAGGTGGATTCAGTTTTGTGAATTATGTCCTTTCACTTCTTCATTGCAACAACTTTCACGTAGTTATGTTTATACAAGCAAACGTGGGGCTGGCTATATGTACGCTGATATATCGATTTCTTGTAAACTTTTTTTTTTCGAACAAAAATTTGCCGTCAAATGACTGGTAAGGTTAAAAGAGGTGATTGAGACTTTCGTTAAACAATTCAGATCCACCTCTAGTCTGATGCAGCTTAACTTTCTGCCATTTCATATCAGCAGAGCTATCTGACCTACTGAGGATGCTTTTTCAAACTATGGAAAAGCAGAGCGGATGATAAGTGTAGTACTGCTTGAAACCTCAAATCAAAAACAAAGATTCAGTAGTTAAGTGATCATAGGAACAGGGAAAGAAATCGGTGATAACGGATACGATGTGCTTCTGAAATATTTTTAGCTGAACATGACCGTCACCTATTTTACTACGAAATTTTTAGGAGCGACGAAGGCGCAGTTCTCGATGGGAGATAGAAACGCTTTGGAAGACGCTGAAGTAGACAATTTGTCAACAAATTCTGGTCAATCTTTACATTTGTGCAATACTTTTTCTCTTCTAAACACGTCAGGCCATCAGAACTTTGACAACGTCTTTTGTCTGAAAATCTTCTTTGTTTCACTTCGACGTGAACTTAAGTAGATTAAATGGATTGAAATAGTTCTATACAGTACTCTTTGGAGAAGAACGGTCTCGTGGAGTCTTTAAGAGATTAATCTAGCCTTTCACAAACACATTTTTCCTTTGAGAATTTATTCGAAACGTTCCCAACATGTAGACACTAGGAGGCTCTTTTCGAAGTTCTCTTCAATGTTTCAGTCATGATGGCTTGTACTACCTCTGCGACTCAAACCGGTTTGTTCGCCACGTTTCACTAAGAAAGCAAAAGTTTGGTAATTTAAATTCTAAGGTCATTCTGATTTATACACGCTGCAGCGATTCTCCTCGCTTCTTCGTGATTTGATGCGATCCTTTTATATGAGCAAAAACAATTTGCCGGTAAAATAATAGTGGATTTTGCAATTTTTCTACGCCTTGCAGTCGCTACTACATTTACAGTCAGGATTCAAGAAAGTCGTCTCTTTCTCTCAATGCCGCATGTGGAGCAGCGGTCAGGGATGGACTACACGCAAGCTGTCGATGGTTCGATTTCGCACCCAAGGGTCACCAAACCCTCATCCCATCCACGGCCTTTAAACTGTTAGCAGACTTGTCTGGCAGGCTAGCAAAACTAATTTGAAACATTGGTAGACCATGGCTAGTTATCGTAAAGGCCATATGCATTCAATCATTTTTAACGATGCTTGATGAAGTCGAATGCATGGCTCATCCCTCAAGAAATTAATTAATGCCTGAAGTCTCACCATTTTCTTACGTGCGTTTTACGTTCATGCTTATCTATTAGATTTTCTCAAAATTGGGGTTAGACCATGATTTCACAATATGCTTAACTACTTTTACTTTTCTTATACGGCTCTATAAATCTTTTGGTTATTGAAGTAATTGAACGGTTGTTCCCCTGTCTTCAGAAGATTGATGAAAATACCATAATACAGTCGTTCAATGTTTGTTTTCCAAACAGCCGACAATTTCAACGGTACTGGTTACCTTCTTAACCGGTTGATATTTGTGGTAACCGCGCTGGAAGAACCTTATCGTTGCAAAGGTTCTCAATAGTTCCCATCTTATGGCTGAATAACGACCTCTATGTATATGAATTTTTATCACTTGTATTGAATGAAGCAGTGATTGGATAATGGAGTGTGTTAAGCCTATCATGGCAATAAACACACCTATCATGACACTTGTTTACAAAAATCAAAAATCCTTATCATCAACGTCCAACCGAAAAATGGTGGTTCATTTAGCAAGTAATTCTCACGCATACCTCACGCAAAAGTGAAATGTCTACTCGTTCAGGTGAGCTACATTGCACTTCTTTAATGCGCGTGTTTTTAACGTGTTATAGGACACTTTTTTTTCGAAACAGCAGAGTCTTTTTGTGTAACTCTGCCCTTTAACATACTGTGATTAAGTGGACACAACACTTTCCCTAGTTCGGTTCCAAAGTTTTATTTTGCTGTTCTTTGAACGTCATGAAGGCAACAGTAGATGCGGAATTTCTTTACGTTGTAGTCAGTGGATATTTGCTGTTAATTATTTACATTAGAATTAGTTACCTTAACAGCAGCTTTCATTACATTTCTTCTCTGACGTGCAAAGTGTGCCATTTTTCTCAAAAATTTGCAATTAAAATATATCTGAGATATGCTGTGTATATCGGTAATAGTAGAAACTTTTTTCTTTCATTCGGTCACTTAATTATTTGATATCTGTGTTTTCACGCTAGTGATCAATTCAGAGCATGTTCGTGTGCATGTCGGCGATTTATAGCATGTATGCTAAAGTAATCTATAAGTTCTCATTGTATACGACCCATTAACAACGATTTGTGCCTCATGCTATACTGTCCATCAAAGTCGCGGAAGGTGTACGATCTGAAGAGATTGGCTTCTTCTTCGTCACTTGCTTCAGTTTTCTTTCCTAAATGCAGTCTGAATTCAAATCTCTTATAATTTTAAGTGTCTTCATTTGGCTCAAAACTATTGTGCCAGTAATCGGGTAATGGTCCCTCCAACACATTTCGCTCATTTTCGCTACGATAATTTGGAATGCCTTTGAAATAACACTGACTCTCCAACTATGCAGAACTTCTCGGAATTCTCCAATAGAATTTGAGAATTCGAAGCTCTTTAGTTCTCTCCTTGCACTCATATTCAACCACCAAATTCTAGTTTTGAAAGACGAATGGCTCATAGTCAGTCTGTACTGAACTTTCGAATGTCATCGTTTTTGCCAGTCTCGTTCCAGATTTCGTTGTCTGGTCGTCGTTTGTATGTCGGAAAGTTCAGTTCTGTGCTAAATCTAATTGAAGTTTGTAAAACAGACCTACATTTGTCTGAGCGTTGGCAAATTTCGCAGACAACTCTTGTGAGTAATCCCTCCTATTCGTTCGCAACCCTTGAATGCTTCAAAGGCACCATTTTATCACCTTGATGTCTAATACGAGCCAACTGACTGGTCAGTATCCTCGACACGGTAATCGAGCACCGAAGATAGAGCAAAAGAAGAAGCAAAAAACTAATTCTAATATGTTTAATGAAGGTAAATATGGTCACCTAACGTGTTAGCGGATCAAAATGAAGGATTAGAATAGAAGTTACAGATTTCAAGTATGGTCCTGGGATTGTCAAAAAGTTGAAAGCAAAGTTCCATCGACTATCTGGAATCGTGAGTCTCAAGGCAAAGGTAGAAGATTTCGTTCTAAACTTGATAAATATAAATATCTCTATTATACTAATAAATAAAATGCATTAATCATAAGTTGAGGACTGGCTCAGGTTGTTTGCATTCTATTCAACTTTTTAATCTATTTTTGGCCAATAATTTTTGCCTCCATTCGGATTTCTGAACTGCTTCTCAAAATCACATTTTTCGCGTCTAGAAATGTCAGAAGTTCCTGAAAATTCGTCAATTGTTGGCATCTGTAGCACTGATTGATGATTTCTAATGACTGCTTTTTATGTGTCTACACACACCGGTAAGCGATGCCCCTCCATGGACGATATCGTATCGTGTACAGAGAAAGAATTAGAGTAAGTTATTTTCGTCTCAAAGATTTTATGTGGGATTATCAATGGTAACTTCACTATGAGGATTAGAAAGCGCCAGAATGTTGAATTAGCTCGTGAATTTTGAAATGTGTCAACTGTGTTCTCTTCGGTATCAGCTCTTTCTAATACTCAACGTACTGCTCAATCACAGCGCCGCATTGAAATAGGCATTTATTAAGTAATCAGTAACCACTAAAGACTCGGCGAAGAAATGTCTTGAGATCCTCGTTGAATTGTTCTCGTAAAGAAATGGGAAAAGAGTTTTAACGGGGCTGAAGACGCTCAGAAACGGTTCCAAATAGCCATAATGCCGTACTGACGCACACTGTACGGTTCTCACGGTACGTTAGACGTTGAGCAACTTTCACTCTACCTGTCTAGTGCAGTTCTTTGAAAAGGTTTGTACCTATTTCTTGCCTCTGTGCGCACAGCATTGAGAGTGGGAAGTTCTTTTCATGTTCCTACCATACAAAATAGGTATACATATATATTTTTTTGTTTATTTATTTATATGGTTCGTTCCTGTTAAACTGCGACAAATGAAGAAGCGACCTCTTTTGCTGGACAGTAACTTTTTACAAAAGTGTTCAGTAATCATTGAAGCTCAGATCTCTGGATGCCGCGCTACGTGGCTGTTTCCTAAAAAGCCTTTTTACAACGCTGTAGCATTCGAAATAAAATTATGCGTTACATTGGCCGCGCGCTATTACTAATACATCGCTGGATGCACATAAAGCATATTAACGTGTAGAAGAGATCTTATAGCATCAAGGTTATACGTCTTATCTGGAGTCTCTTTCGAAGCGGAAAAGAATCTCTAATTTAATGGCGAAAATTGCATTACACATATGAGTCGTGCCCAACAGGATCGGTCGATTGATCGACTCATGGAATCCGTTGCCATTCCCCTGTGCGCCCATCACACCACACTGGTCGGGCGCCGAGTATGTGGAATTCAGCAGTATTTTCCTTGCTACACTGCAGTGAAACGGTTTTTCCAGGAAATAAGCACAGGATTGGGATCGGCGAAGCTTGTGCTGTCGAATGATTACTTACGAGTTTTATCAAAGTGCTGTGCCCTGCAAAAAATATGCGTTTAGAACACAAATTTTCTCTGCCTGCTACTGCGTTGTAAGAAGGCTCTTCTAAAAAACCGCCTCGTAGCGCAGTAGCCTGGTATTTGAGCCTTCGAATGATTACTAAAAGTGCAATGGAAAGTCTTTGTCCAGCGAAAGGGCTCTTTCTTCATTTATTACCTTCTAACAAAAGGAAATCATCATAATATGCAACTCCAAAACAAGTGAGCTCCAATTTTTTCATTGATCCACACTTATTTTTGGTGACTAAATAAATGGAAGGATATGAACTTTGTTTTCGCTAGTTGTAGTGCTTTGAGAGAAGCGCAACCGATGGTGATGATAATGATGATGAAGCCAGAAAACAAAGTTCACGCTATCTCAGAGGTTCAAAACCTTAGCTCAGCCATCCACAAGATAGGAGAATCGTCTCGACTATTATTTTTGACATTCGTAAAGAACACGAAATTCAGGCAAAGTCGAAATAACATGCGAAATGTTCCCATTGTGGAGGGTAAGTGCGAGAAAACGATGTATGTGGGAGGCTCAGGGATCCGCACAGTATATGTTATGATGGGTCATTAAGATTGTAGTGCCTCTGTTACAGTTTCCACCGAATCTAAAAGTGCTATTTTCGGTGATTTGAAATAGTTCCACAACAACAGTATCAAAGACTGTGCTGTTCCGTTATCGGTAATCGTTTTCAATCCTTGGGTATAACACGTTTTTTGCTTTTTCTTAAGGTTTTAGCAGTCATTTTTGATAGCTTAGGTCTCAGAAATTCGTGTTGCACCTTATTTCAAACATAACCTTTATTCCGCACTGTAGCAGTATAAGTAAAATTATCTTTCACACTCAGCGCGTTTTCGCCGGACAAAATTTTTTTCCAGACTCTAATACCAAAAGTTTTGATATCTCTGATTTCAATGGTTTATTTGTTTTTGAAGAAGACTTCTTAGTCCGCTGCTGTAGCAGCCAAAGGAACATTGGGTATAGCAATCAGCGCACATCTTTCACCCGGCTAGGGTGTGTGAATGACTGCGTGGATGGAATTTTGCAACGTTTACAACAATGGGCAGCAAGACTACTAGGGTTTGTGTAAGGCCTTTAAACAGACTTTTAGTGGCTATTCAATGGCACAAATTTAGATTATTTTGAGGACAAAAGTGATTTTTGATAATGTTTTCATAGATATGCGGAAGAGCGAAAAAAAGACCACGTCTTGCGCTCAGGCTGCTTAATTTTAAGTTTTGCAGTGAATTTATTTGGCAATATAGAGTAAAATTAAGTGGCTCATTTTAAGACCTATAATTCTAATATGAAAAAGCCAAAAAATCCTACTGAACGGTGAGAAAATTTTCGAAGAACTAGCGAAAATCGCGTCCTTTTGACTCTGCGCGCGGCGCTATTCGAGGGTACGAGAAAGTGCGCACCGAGTGCAAAACCCAATTTTTTTTGTCTGCTGCAGTGCACTAAAATGTTATTTTTGAAAGCCAAGTACACTATTGAAATCAGCAAGATTCAAGCTTTTCGATTATTTTGAAAGTTTTAAGGAAAAGCTCTGTACAGCGAAAAATACTCTAAGTGTGAAACATGTTTTTATTCTTACTGGTAGCGCAATATAAGGGCCATTTATAAAACAATATGCAGTATCATTTCATTTTCTTCTCAAGGTTTTCGATATTTGAGTAAAGCTCAGTAAAATCTCAAAAAATTAGAGAAAACGCTTGTCCTTAAAGGCTTGAAAATGTTTAGCGATAACCAAAAGAATGCCTAAAGACACTGCAAAGAATAAGGTACGTCTAGAAGATATTGGCGTGTTATTGATTTTGCACCATAAAATCTAGTAGCGATCTAGTACAAAAAGCTGTGATCGAACCTAACGTTGTCAATCATCGTGGAAATGACATAGGCCGTTGTCAAATGACCTACAAACAATATAGTGCAGTTCACCACTAAGCAGAAAGATGGAGATATATTTCAGGAATGGAACAGAACAAAAAAGAGGTTCGTCCATAAACTCTTCCTCTCTGTCGAAGAAGCACTCTCAATCGACGGGTGATATGCTAGGTAAGAATGTTCTTTAAGACCCGATATCTGTTTCGGTGGCAGTTCATGTTGTTAGAAGAAATCTTGCACAGGAACTTTGATTTGAAAAGTATCATTCAATATATTGGAAGCAAAACCTAAGATTTCTTGTCGATACCTTACCTCTTTTTCGAACTGGGTACAATACTGAAGCTGATATACGCTTCTAAGAAACCTTCTATCTCGTTTGATAGTGAAAGATTTTATTGTAGTTGAAAAACTGAGTCAAACTACACTGTAATATTTCCTTCTGGTACATCGAGAGAATCTATCAGCTACGTATAGTTTTTAGAGTACATGTTGGAATTAAGAGAGTAGATTCGAGTTAACACCGAAACCATTTCCCAGTTTGATTTTATCACTTGAAATTCCTGTTCTATAATGATGTGAGGATTAACACAGTGAGGTTATAATACTCATACTGATTAATTATTGTTTCCTCTCAAGCACATCTCATTCAATTTTGATTCAACTAACTTTTCAATTAGAAAATGTACTCTTCTTCACTGTTTGATTTCCTGACGTATCATGATCAACTGTCTTTTTGCTTTACTAGTTGACATTGGTGAAATTGCTACTGAGGTCAAATCTATCTGGGAGATATCAATCTGTATAGTAGGTACAAAATCTTCATTTCAAAGATCATATCCTTCTTAACCTCAGACTTACAGAGGACGACAATGAACGGCATTTCTTTACTGTTTATCGGCAGATGGAAATACGAGTGAGCGACTTTCCTGAAGTCAGCATTCAGTTTCTTGATCGCCGTTTAGATTTCTTCCAAGATCAATTTAATATGCTTTCAAAATCAATTTCTAGGGTTCATCTATCAGCTCCCTTCGTCGCAAATTCGAGACCGATACCCAACGCAGGCCATCGCAAAATCTCAGACATGCAAAGGTAGATTTTTATGGGCATGCTACTTGTTTCCAAACTTATTGTCACGGAATATCTCACAACATCACTGCCGCTAAGTGAACCTTAATTAGAGAAGGCGGTAGTGGAAAGTAGTAAGGTGACATGAAATTCACCAGAAATCGAGTCGCACTGAACACATGAACAAGTGTTTGCTGCATCGTTCTTCATATTTTTATGACTATTTACAATCATGTTTGCCGGAAGAACTGACTTTTCTCAACGACTTCTCTCTCTATTATGCTTAGAGTTGAGCTTCAATAGGACTGAAAAAGGTTTATTTGGATAGATGCAACCACTGACTCTAAAAACTAAGAAATGCTATGAATTTTCTTCCTGAGATGTCGTTCAATATGCTTGTACGCTTAGCGCTCATAATTTTTTATGCTCACGATACGGATCAATGATTATTATTGCTACTTGTACTGGAAAAGGTTTATAAGAAATTGAATCGAATGTAGGAATATCTTGAAGGCTTTTTCTACCAAAGGCTGCGAAATTGAGTTTAAGAAAAAATTGCGCTGCTGTTATCGTTGACTTCAGCGCGTGCCATGCGTGTTGTCGATCTTCGTAGATCGGTCACATGATATAAAACCATTATAATTTTGAAAAAAAAAACGGTCCTCCATTGAGCAGTGATTAGCTAATTAAATCACCTTTTAATCTACCTTAAAGTACTGAGCAGATCAAGCGAATCTGTTGAACGATTGTAACGTACCATCCCGAATTAGACTTGATGCCGCACAGGCACATCTTTGGAAATGTTTCTATGAAATGCGTTCTCCAACATATTAAGGCTTTCGAAGAGAAGAGAGAAAAAACAACTAAATAACTAGAAACCATATTGAGCGTTTGAGGCTGGGGGATAGCCTTGAAACTTTTGAAGCAAATAAATCGGATTTGGTATGTACAAGTTTGCTAGCTGTTTAAAATTGCTTCTAAATCCCTTCTCCCATTTTCCGTCACTATGGGTGACTATTAAATCTCATAAGTTTTGGCACTAGAACAATGAGCACCAAATTTATCAACCAAAAGAAATTAAAGTTGCTCAACAACATTATTCAAAGTATGTGCGAACTGAACACTTTCCCACCATCTCCCAGGCAACAACACAATTCCTCTTTGTGCAGAATATTGTGAGTGTTCTTTTCTTACCAGGTTTGCCCATGCTTGTCGCATCATGACCTCATGGCATCATGGCAAAACTCAGCAAAGAACCGTCACGATGTTCGCCTAGTCACAAATCCTTGAGCCTTTGCACGGCTGATGTTCTCAAAGGTGGTCTGTGCATCGTGTCACAATTCGTACTCGTGAATCAGCAATTTGCGATGAAGGCTCGTTGAGCGGCCACGATGAAGCAAGCATGGACAAATTTACTAACAAAAGATAACTCACGAAAATCTGCACAGGGCGATATTGATTTGTTGTCTCAGAGATGACAGAAATGTGTTCAGGCTGATGGTGCATCCTTCGGATAGTGTTGTTGAGAAATTTCAATTACTCCTGGTTAATAAATCTGGCGTTTATTGCTGTAGTGCCGAAACTTATGAGAAGACCTAAAATTAAAATTTTCACCCTATCGGGGGGTGCGTGCTAAACCGTCGCCCTAGCAACGCGCTGGTAATGTAACGGTTCAGCACGCGCCCTAGGATAGGGTGAAATATGGGTTCAAATCCAACGCAAATGTCTTTGCGCATCACTCTTCATCACTGGGCATGATTGGAATTGACTCTGAATATACCTAAGAGAATTAAGTGGGGAGCAAAAACATCTCTGACTCTGAACAGTTGTGCCTAGCCGTAGAACACATTCTTTGGATATAGATTTAATCAAAGAAATGTAATGACAAAGAAGCAGAAGATAGAGGCGAAAGATGGCGAGTTAGAGACGTTTGAGGACTTTTACTAAGGGCGTGAATAGGACTTTTGATAGTACTGTAAGGACTTCGACTACGAAGTGTCTGGCAGGGCTTATATACGGAGATGAAGGCTAGGAATTTTGTTTGATAGGATGCTATTTCTCTGCAACATTGAGATTCCCAAGCCATGAGATGTACAGGTAAGTGTTGCCGTGAAATTAATGGTTAAAGATACTATCTACTAAAACACTTTATTATATTTAATCTGTTTACCATGAGATTGAGATTATGTTTTGGTGGGAATGAGAACGGCTTACTAAGAGTAGTCAGCTTAGGAATGTCATATTCTATACATTTAAAAAAATGTACAATTACAGAAATATCGCATTCTGTACAGCTACAGAAAGGGCATATTATAATATCTCATACCACTAAAGGCGGTCAAATAAGGAAAAATTCTGGTTAAAGATTTATAAATGCGCCCCAAACTAATGCTGATGATTTGCAATTTTTTCGCGTACGTATGCGGGACTCTATCGAGAAACTATTTATTTTCGAAATGCAGAATAAATTCTGATAGGACAAACTCGTTGACAAAGATTTTCGATGCGAAAAGTATTATCGGGCGAATATCTTGAATTTTATGTTTGGAAGCAAAATTCGATTTTCATTTTTAAATTGTAGACTTGTTGAGACCACTGCATACCTTCAAGGGCATTCGTTCTTCACATTCAATGCATTTTTTGTTGCAAAATACATGGTCGAAAATGAAGTAATTTTTCAAATTTTCAAAAGAACTTGCCATTTTTTATTATTCAAAGAGTAATTTTTATAATGTGCAATTTTTGTTGGTTAAGTATGACCCTTTTCTTGACAAAGGAGTTAAATTTCTCTGAAATTCATATACGTTCGTCGACTATACCTTCTGTAATGGAGATTTCCCCCGAAAGGGATTGGCTGAGACGAAAGGTACTGTGCAACTGACGAGGCTGCAAGGCCGACACGCGTGTATTGCACTGTATAAGTGCCTATGGCAAGCCGCATGCTTGGCCCAAAAATCGCTACCAAACATACTGAAATTTATACGCAATTTTTTTATATGTCATAGCCGCACCTACGTCAAAAGATTCATATTTTGAATTTCCCTGAGCTTTAGAAAAGAATAAAGCATAACATTATATATACATATATATATCTTCATATATAAATCTCTTCATTAGTAATTAAGCCAACATGTCATGTGGTCTGGAAATGAGCTCTTGTACAGCCCGATACACGCGTTTTGACCTTACAGTCTCGTCAGTTAGGCAAAACCCGTCGTCTTTCAATCGTTTTATGAGCTGATCCATAAAACGACTGAGAGACGACGGGTTCTGCCCAACTGATGAGACTGTAAGGTCGAAACGCGTGTATCGTGTTGTACAAGAGCCCATTCCCAGACCACATGACAAGTTGGCTCAAATAATAATGAAGAGATCGATTGTAATTTGAGCGTGGTCTTGATAAGACACTCGAAATAAAAGTTTTATATATACCTTGCAGGCTGTTAGAGGGACGGTGGGAATTTTCTTATTTTTCAAGTACTCTAATTATCCACGATTTCTTAATGGTTATCAGAAAAGCAACACCGTCAAAATGTAATGAACAACATTTTATTTTACATTTTTCATGAAGTTCCTAGATTTTGCGCGAAGGATATTGTTTCGGGAAATTGGTTATTTGACACCAATCGTTCAGCTGCATATTTTCCTCTGCAGGTGCTAAATCGTGCTACAACTACTAATTTCACCGATAAAAACAACGATGACGAACCAGAGTTCATAAAAGTTGGACGACGACTTCGTCGTAACTCACCTTATTTACAGGAACTGGTACAGCACCACGAAACTACTGATATTGATCGAAAAGGTAATTTATGACTTATCAACGCCATCTATAAGATTCTGTTACATGTAGACGCCCCCTTTCGCCTGTCATTTAGCAATATTGACTGTATAATTGCAAAGTCGTAACACTGTAAAAAATGAGGTAAAGAATCCTTACAGATTATACAGGTTGCATGAGAAGTTCTGCCAATTTTTTTCCAGATAATTCGGCATTAAAAAGATACTGCGCAAGCAAATGAATTCATTCAATCGAAAGAATAATTAGGTTTACTAGATCAACAACTATAACAATAGCAAAAAGTTTATAACAATTTCTCAAAATTACCTTCTTTGGCCTCTATACGTTTAGGAAATCTCTTACAAAGATTCTCAATAATTCTCGCATACGTTTCCTGCTTAATTTCGTCCCAAACACGTGTCAGTGCCGTTTTAAACGTGTCTACGGCAGTGTAGCGAGTAGTTGAGACTTTGTTCTCCAGTATGGACCACGGAGTAATCCATTGGGATGCGACCTGGCAACTTTAACGGCCGAATGTCCTTACCCCAAACGAGTCTGGAAACAATCTTGACAAATGGCAATCGTTGAGAGGGATGAATGCACAGAAGCCTCAGTCCTGCTCAAGCGTAAATCCGTCGGCGTCACAGAGTTGAGTGCTTGAATGTTCCAGTTGACCCGTAAAACTTGTTGATGATTGCCGACAGCGCTGATTTTGACGTTTCTGCTGATAAAGACCAACAGCGTCTTTTCGCTGGCGCTAATGTCGGCCCCAGGCCATCACAGAAGCCGGGAAATGACTGCGACCCATGGTCTTTGCTCCTGCGCACTTCTGCTGGGGCTTCTTAAGAAGTTGAACTCGATTCTGACGATTGTGGAGTAGTGTGGCTATGAACACCTTCTCATTAAATGGAAATGTGATCGTGTGCTAGCATTGTTGGAAATTTTCGCAAGCGACTTCGTAATTGTATAGAAGCTAGAAGAGGTAATTTTGAGTGTTTGTTATGAACTTTTTTGCTTATCGTTGTAAATGTTGATTTAGTGAACGTAATTATTCCTTCAATTTATTGAATTCTCTGTTTATATAGTATTGTTTCTGCTGTTGAATCAGAAAAAATTGGCAGAACTTTTCACGCACGTTGTAGGTGTAGGCAACCATTATGAAGTCGGCCAACCCGTTCGTCATTAGACTTCAAGACTTTTATTTCCGAACATACATTGGAGTTTTCAATATATTCATTGAAATACTTTGAGTTACGTTGTTCGTTTAGCTACTATTGAAACTGCAGTTGACCGGTTGCTGCTTCTTTTCGAATTTCTGTTATCAAAACGGAATGCTCTAGCTTTCAATCTACTTAACACAGTTATTTGATCCATTAAAAGATTTTCGTCATTGATTTGTCGCATCAAATTGTGATTGGACGAGCGTGTTTCTGGATGTGGAATTCTCTACAACAGCATTACTGATGCCAAAGTTTTGATTTAGAAGCCTTTCTAAGAGCAAATCTATGCCATGACAAAGTTCGACATGCTGCAAATGTTTAGCTCTTTTAACATTAAAATATTGGTGTCATAATAGAAGGGATGTGTTATTCGTACCCCTATATCGAGTAGCTTACGGTGAGCAGAATTTGCTCCAGAAGTAGTTGAACTCATGCACTAACATTGTGTGCGGTTTTGCTTTCAGTTTCCTACACGCGCCGTGTGGGTGAAATACCAAAGCTTTCTGGTGGTGCTCGAATTATTAGGGACGACTTTCACAAAGATTCAAATGAACCTCACGATGTCGACAAGCAGTCACCACCTGATCCAGATTCAGCCAGGCGAAGGTGATGATTACAGATAGTGAAGTGTTCACCTTGAACTAGATTTTGTTTATCTGCCCCAAAATTATGCTATCACCAACACGATGATGGTTTGACAGAGTGAAAACTATTCAGAGGATCACCAACCTCCGCATCAAGCCCTGTCGTGTTTGTATGTACTGATGATTTGCTACCCAATACTGATGCTAGCCCTCCTCCTGAGGAGCCACAGCCTTCTCAGGTAAGTGAGAGCAGTTGAATGCGAACGAGGATATGTCAAGATCTACATAGCTATGCGCGCAAGTGCGAAAAATTTAGCGCTAAGCAGGAATACGTTAATCCTTGCATAATCCTTTTTCGTCAATTAAGGATTTTTTATGGTGCTTTGAAAACACTTTTATTGAGCTTTTTCAAATTATGTTCACCTCATAGGATTTCAACATTGTCAATAACGCTATTGAATACGTTCCCAAAGCGTGTCTTTCGGACAATAGAAAACCCGTGGTGCCACAGGTCACGCCGCCTCAGATTATTCCAATAAAAAATGGTAATTTCTAAAAAGAATTTCTGAACAAGCATTTTCTTCATAAACAAAGTAACTCACTTATTTCAGACGAAAGTGGCGTTACTGAAATGCTGCGTTTGTTGGACAAGTTTCAACGATCACGAGATGAACGTCGTTTGGAAGACAGTAGGATCTCTCAGACACCTGAAGTGGCCATCAACATGCATTCACAATCTCGTGAGGTAAATGCAATCACTTGGGATCTTTCACTTGATTATATTAGATCTCCTGCTGTCTAAACAAATCTCTGGTTGTGAATTTTTCTGGAGTTTTATTTTTTTACTAAATATGGTACTTTAGACAGCAGCTCATTGGTTTAATCAATTACGTGCTAATGCTATTTCCTTGGGGGTTTAAAATTGCTGTGCAAGATGTATTCTGCTAAGTTTAATTGTTCATCATAATTTCTAGCATACTTCTCGTCATCCTGCCGTGGATGCCATTCCTATGCACTGCTCTACCAATTCCCACGCTTTTTCTCTAGGAGCACACCATTCTCTCAAGATAAGTCAGCCAAATATAGTGAATATCTCCGTGGGAAGCTCTACACAGAAATTTCACAGTCATAAAGGTATGTTGATTTTTACATGAACGAAAACCTCATGTTTTGCTCTGCTTCTGTGGATATCGTTTCAGCAATTTGTCTGTAGATCTTCAGTTACATGGATATCTGAGTGCCTATTTTCATAACTCATTTTAACATGAGTACAATCTTTTTGGATTCGTTCTTTAGTGCTAATAACTATTCAGGATGGTTTTCTGCTGAAGCACTTAGTGAAATGTGCAAACAGCACTACTCGGTTCTAAGGGTATATTAGTCTTTAGCTCTAGCCAATATATGTGAATAACAAGTACACTTGATCGTTAACTACTTAGCTCTTGAGGACTCGTGCACTTTCCATATTAGTGTCATTATTTTGATTTTATCGCCTTCACTCACGATTTATTCACCTATCTTGTTTCATGTACTAGTGACTAAGCAATCGTAGGACTTATCGAATTCTTGACTCTTAAATCGTTCCATAAGTCTTGTCACTAGAGCATAAGCATCACATTTATTTACCAGAACTTATTCAGATTGAATGATTTTAATATACTTCAATCGCTCATTTTCTTGTGAGAAATTGCTAGTGAAGCAGAGCCAAAATTAATGGAACTTGGAGCGATGTAACGGTTGCAGAAAGGACGGCTGGAAAGTAGTTTACGAAGTTCAAAGCTAAGGAGAATAGTCTGAAGGATCAGCCGCGTTTGGGCCGTCCTCAGGATTCCCATCAAACTTGCGCCCCGCTCAAATAGCATTTAACCTTCCGCGCCATTCGTGCATAAGTAGCAAGCAAAATTGTTCTCACGGCAGCTCCACCTTGAATCAAGTATAGGCAGATTGCATGCCAGAATATTTGCAAGAAAATGCATAACTAAACATTACCAAAATCACTTGTAAAATGACCTATCAAATCCTTGGCTTCCTGATGACTAGGCCCGTCGCACTTCAGAATACGTTGTGCTAAAGATGTGCCGAAAGCACAGTATTTTTGATACATAGTTGACTAAAGTCCAATTTTCCGTTAAGCTCAACTGAACAGGTGATTACGCGGACTTTGTTCTAATAGATATCTTTATAACATCAATTTCTGATAGCAATTTCGGGAACGCTAAGGTTCTTTTAGGCTTATTACAGAGCCCAGCCATCTAAAGGTACGTCTACACAGGGAGAATCATAGGGCTAAATTAACGACCTTGTACGCGATTATCCTTCCTCCTCTTCATTACGTGTTCGACGGCTTTCTAAATTTTTCATGTCCCTTCTTTTTTCTCATATCTAGAACCAAGTCGTTTATCGTGCTGACTTCTCGACTCATATGGGCGTAGCTTTGCCTTTCATAGACATTCGTTGCCTTGTGCATCGCCTTTTTCTCAACTTGATTTACCTGGAGACCAACGTTACATTGTTTGAAAAGCTTCGTTCCGTTATTTTCGTTGTCCGTTTTAGACTGGTGAAAAAGAGATAGAGCGCTCTGTACTTTTCCGCTTGAATTATAATGGTCTGATGTGCCCTGACAACTAAGATAAAAAAGTCTCTTGTACTCTACTGGCACCACTTTGAGGAATTTTATTATCTTCCTTATGTTATCCGTCGTGCTGGCTCCTTTTTCCTGCCTGATTATTGCTTGACTACTTTCCACCTAATGTTATGTCAGATATGTTGGAGATGGCTCATGTGAAGAGTTCATGAGATAACGCAAAAAAGTGGGTGATAGCTCCCATTAACATGTAGATCTCCATTTCCGTACAAGAACACAACCTGACTGGTTGTCCATTCATTTGTAAACTTGCATTCTTGCTATAATATGTGAACGACCTATCTAGGTACTCATAATGACTGGGAAAATTTCTTCCAGATATTCGGGTAGAATCACGCTCTAACCGAAAAAGTACAGTTCCTTACAAAGCATGTTATGGCTTCAGAAGGATGAGTTGGTGAAACCATATCGTCATCCTCTATTTCTTGCGTTTTCGCTAACTTATCAGCTCTAAAGTATTTCTGATAGAAGTACATCGGTGAACTCGAAACTGATAGCTTTCTTAATATTGTTATGAATAATTTTAGATAATTCAATCGTAATTCAATTCTCATTGACGTTGTCGAGATCACTACCTCTCAAAAACCATTTGTTTAGGTCAGAAATTGCAATTCATTACGGACGTGAGGTTTTGTCTCTCACTTTACTGTCTCTCTTTTCTATAGGATGAAAAAGGTTTGAGCGAAGGCGAAACACGATAGTTTACTAAACTCTGGGAGCAGCAGATTAGGGAAGGTTTTCGATTTTCTGTGTTTTGCCACGGTGCACATGATTGGGAGATCCTGACATTCGACATTTAAAGGACGACTATGGCTTTGTGAATTTTCCGTCTGCTTTTCGTCATAGTGGTGAATCGAGGTGCTATTTCAGGCTGCTCGTTTCACTTTAGTCTGAGGATAACAGTTCGATAATTTTATAACATTTCAGTATTCCTCAAAGTCGTACAAAACGCTTCGCTTACATCTTTTATGTAGCTTTATTTAATGCGTTGACGTCAGAGATTCTGAAGCCCAGTATCAACCTCATCTCAACCATGATCTTTCATTGAGATTGTTAGTTGTTTGAAGGAACAGATGTTCATGACGGAGCCGAAACTTTTGAGCGTGCCTATTGTGTTGCTTCTACATTTTCGTATCGCCTGAGGAGCAAATCCTTTCGGCATACCACAAGTGGAGATTAGTTTGTGATATGTTCATTTCTTGGTTGAGACGGTGATGAAATATCTTATCAAATCTTCATTCTGATCCTGCATCACCAATTCTTCCATGGAAGCCTCCGATAATAGTGCAGGAGATTGAAACGATCTAGAAAAGGCCTAGTTTCAATGGTGGCGTGCACTTTAGCGGGTAGCTTTTTGACATCCCCGCAATGGAGAAGAGGCCTGCTCTTGGGTGTGACTTTTGAACACTTTTCATTCAAATTTCCATGCCAAGTGATTATGGCCTTATATCAAACTGACCTGTTACATGCAATGAACAACAGCACGTATACCTTCACGCATATGCATAAGTAGGTTCGCTCGAATCCGAAAGATTTGCACTAATCCAGTAATGGATAGAGGCAATACATCTCGTTCAACCATCTGCTTTTTAGATTAAGCATGAGGTCACCTATAGTCCGCGTTTATCGTCGGCATGGTGAAGACGTGGCATTCAGCTTTGCGACTAAGCGGCAGTAAATCCATAAGCTGATCTTTTCTAAGATTTAGAATATCGTTTCCTCCTATTAAATTTGCAGTGAGAATTTTTCAAGGGATTTGATTCAACTCATTCGGGACGACGTGTGTTGTCCTTGTACACGAGTCTCTAAAGACGTGTTCACTGGACAGAGTATTTCCTCTATACTTTTAGTGATCATTTGTTTTAATTTTGCTTTATTTTATTCGATCCTCCTTCATAGTGTGTTTTTTTTTCAATGTACGGATTCCAATACTTAGAGCATTCAATTCGACTTTTCGCCCTCTTTCTTAAACGTCGTTGAATACTAGTCGAGCGCGTTTCCTTGCAATCTTGAGTAAGCCTGGCTGTAGCGTTCCACAAGGCGTTCGTTGTTGACTGCCAGAGTGTGCTGTGGAGGGATCGTCCCCGCGCGCAGCGACGAATATCAGAACCACTCGCCTACAGCCTCTCCTCAATGATCATCCAAAAACTCAAACATAGACGACTTCAATAGTGAGCTTGCTTTTTCATAAGGCTGGCGATCTTACTTCACACTTGTTCACTATGTTCGCTCGACTAGGGTCTGTGGATGGTTATTTGGTATACTTGTAGCGGTCATTCGATATTCTAATCTCGTCGATTTTGAATCTAAAATAGGTAAGAGGATTACGTTCCACACGCGAACTAACTAGAACGCCGGTTAAGTTTCATAGCGCAATTTTTTACATCTTCATAGAGGTAACGATAGCACAGAGTCTGCTCTGCAACCCGATACGAGAAACTCAGAAAATGTTTATGAAACGGAGATAAAAATTTCATAATCAAATAACGTACTTTATCCTCTTTTGAAGTGACAGTGAAATCTCTCGCGCAGCATGATTCAAAAGGCGCGCGATTAATTATTCAGGAATTCTTCCCTCGTTTTTGAGGAATTCTCGGTTGTTCTTTTTTGATATTCTGATATGAGACGATTTCTTTCAGACGTTCATATGCTTTTGATGCATAAATCTCCAAATCTGAACTATAGCCGAGGAGAAAAGCGCGCCGAAGGTGTCTTATTTCCGCTACTCCAGCGCATTTGAAAAGCCTTTTTGCAAATCATAAATGCAGAGATTTGAGCTATCGAATGACCGCTAAAAGTCTAAGGGAAAAGCTAAAAAGGCTTTGATCCAAATGTGTTAATAACCTTGGGCATACAGAGAAAAATGTAATCTACAACATCATTACAATAGTGCATATGATCATAAAATTTGAAAATACTTTTGCTTCTTGACTATTGATAGTTCTCAGTGCTAAGAGAGTTGTATATTAGTCAGTCCTGGATTTTTTTCGAAGGAGACGCCGTGTGGTGAAAACTGACAATACGTTTCGCATGGGTGCTCGTTATTGAGGCGGTATCTGGTCATATTCTCACTCGAGGCTTCGCATGTTTTGATTGCGTGGACCTCAAATTTGAAAAATCATATATTCCACACTTTCCTATTTTTTCTGTCTCACACTCTCACTTCTCAAAATTCGTCTTATTACTGCGTTGTCTATGTTTCTTTCATGAATTTTCCATACTTCTCGATTAGCAAAGTCTGCCAATCGCAATGAAAAGATTAGCCTTATTGGCTGGAAGAGCTGAATAGGAATATTCAATGGTATTGACGTTCCTCTTACGCGGAAGCTGAGAGCGAGTTATGACAGGGAACGCGATTGACATAGGGTTGAGGTCGAGGGTGCCCAACTAAACGAAATCAAAGTTTCCTACTTACATCTCCGCTCTGATAGCTCTATCTTATCATTGAGTTGACGATTCGAGGTGTTTATCATACCACCTCAACAATAACGTGACGACCAGTTTGTGAGAGTGCTGTTCTTGTGTCATTAGTAAACAGTACGAAGTCGTTTGCGAAGAGGTTGGCCACTTTTCACTGATTCTCTCCATCGCCTACGTCATAAACGGCAGCCGAAGTTTTAACGGATTTTGAAACTGGTTTTTTACGGATTCAATAGGCTTTCTTACCTAGTGTCTTGAGTGAACTGTGCCAGTTTTCGCATTACTATTACGTAAATCTGACCACAACCCAGTCATACATAGTGATTATTCTTCCATCATATATGTCGAACTTTCCAAGTAGCTGATGGCTATGAATCAAATGCTGGTTTTGCACCCTTGTCAGGCTTATCTCATGCATCAGCTAATCTTAGTCACAGCCCTCGTGTCCTGACATGACACTACTATTTCATTACCATTTTTTCTTCTTCTGATTGAGTTATGAGATCACTGATTTTGTAAGGAGCGCGCCCATATTCATTCAATTGCCTCGTTCGCGGCTCCATGGGGATATTCTGTTTCATTTACAAGAATTTTCTGCTACGACATATATTTTCTAGACGTGTTCTACTTTCTATTTCCTCAACTAAGCTCTGAAATTTTAAGTATATGTCGAAATAGGAAAGGCATAATTTATAAGGTCTCCGTGTTACACTTTTTCTGTGGGAGCAATTATAGATGGTATTCATTTAAAACAAAGTAGTCGTGCTTGAATACACGTGTATAATTTGGAAGACCCGTTTCGCATTGAGCTCATTATTCACAACGTTGCCCGTTTACAACAAGTTTGATCACTTCTCAACGAATGATTTCAATGATTAAGCAGCTGCAAGCCCTTGTAAGCTGCATTATCCGTTTTTCCTCGAAACTTAGCCTCTTTACTCTGATTTTTACGCACTTTCACCCAGTGCACATTATGGTATTCAAATTCCGCTCATACTTGGCTAACATTTATGCAAACAAGGGCGCTGCCACTGTTGTGGTTCTCGGGTGATAGTGAGCTAACCACCTGTTGTTGAAATGATTAGCAGTTCAACGACCTCACTGGTCAATGATAATCTCATCCTTTGTGTGTAATGGTTTTGTCTTTGAATCATAGTTCGTTCAGCATCCTTTCACGTGTCTTCCTCATCTTGTGGATCTTTACCGTTATCTAGGAAGAAGTTACCGGCGTTGCATACATCAACCATCGGTTATGTTTTACAAATAATCTTTGTTTAGTGATTATATAACTTTTAATCTGGACGTCTATTATGTACTGTGCAGATTTTACGTAATCCAGCGGGTTACAATCGTGAATCGTTATCCACATCCGTCTGTTCACCAATTTCCCATAATTAGTTCCATGGACTACCACCTTCGATTGCATTTAACCGCACTCACGATTCCTATTTGGGATCTGTGAATGCGCCAAATCTACAATTTCCTCGGATTTTCATTCCCCTGCTCATTATTCACGAAGCGCCTCAAACTGTTTTTCACTTTTGTACACCTTTACTTTGGGATTTTTCCTAAAATAATTTCATAAAAACTCAACTGCTCGTTTTTTTTGCTACTAACTACGCGCAACAGAACTGCAGAGTGTCATAGCAAAGTGGTTAGTGATGCCGTACCTGTGAAAGCAAGTTGCTGGTTCGTCACCACACCTCCCGCAACTCTCTTCCGTTCCATGTAAAAATGCCTCAGCTTTGCCACCTTCAATGTTGCAAGGAAAGTATACTCGATCAACGTTTCAACAACATTTAGTAAAGAATACTAAATTCTCAAGCAACCAGAACAATGTGCAATGGAATCAACGGCGTTTTTGGACACTAAACGCAATGCGAACCAGGAGCAAAAAAAGGAGTGACTCGCTTTTAGCGGATCATGCAAATGAGTAAATGAAAATAAAATTACAGGCTCCACGTATCATATTCATTTCAACTACACATTTTCGCTCGAGTTCTATCGAAATTGCTGCTCCCACGTTAAAATTTACTGAAGTCGGATTTTTTTTATCAAAACGTTCTAAAGAACTGGGTTGAAGCATTCGAAAATGAGTGACGAAAAGCTAAGGATAAAGCGTTTGGTGTTTACTGCACCCCGCAGGACTACGCCATGGATTCGACCCTATTCGAAGTGCCCTTGAATCATTCAAAAGTATTGAATGGCATGCAAAATATTCGACATCAGACTGGAGCTGAAACCGAGTTTTATTCATAACGAGAACACGTGTTTTCACTACACCACCGATGGCACCTCTCTGCTACCACTCCTTTTTCGATCTGATTTGATTGAATGAACATTTTGTCTATATAATGAGTTGTGGTAGCACAGCGATTGATCGAGTTAGTGTTTTTATCCTCTCAGAAAAGTCTAGTAGCAATCCTTGACGACGGACCATCAAAGAGCTAAATGAGCCCGGGGCACTGAATTGCACCTATAAACATTCTTTTTTGTATTGCAGCGCAGCATTCACTACTGCTCGAGACGCTCCACTATCAAAGGAATACTTTGAAAAAACTTCTAGTGTTCACCTTCATACCTGGACCGCTAAATAACTTCGTGAATCCACCAGTTTCTGAATGCTTATGTACTTTTGTTGTCGAAAATTTGCCAGCAATTAGCGTGGACCATTACGAGGCCCCATATGTTGTCTTTTTTTCTTTTATAGAAACGCTATTCGACACTATATCAACCTACTGAGGGCGGAACAAGCAGAACGTTGCTGGTTATAACTTTGAAAGTCGTTATAGAAGTAGTGGCAGTAATGAGTCTTGGGTCATAAACTTATTTCTTGAAAACGTCGTCCTATTCCTTTGGCTTATAAATGACCAACAGTGCTTGAAAAGTACATGGATTTCAACAAATGCTTGTGAAAAGCTAGTTTGATGAACCGGGTGCGTGAAAAATAGCACATGCCGTTTTGAAAGGCTAGATGAAGAGTTTGATGGAGATGTATAACAGCTCATTTGACATGACATAGGTATAGAAGAAGGTGACTAGATGACAGATATGCAGAACGCGCAAAAAGTGCTGCTGATTTTCCAGATATCCTAGAAGTAAAAACAATGCATAAAAATAGTTTACCTAATTAAAGGAATAATCACATTTATTAGGTTATCAGTATAATAATAGGCAAAGAAGTTTATAACAAATTCTCGAAATTGTCTCATTTGGCCTTTATACATTTAAGGAGTCGCCTGCGAAGATTTCAAACGATGCTCACACACGTTTCCAACGAAATATCGTCCCAGGCGCGTGTCAAAGCCGTTTTAAGCTCGTCTACGCTAGTGTAGCGAGGGACGAGAGTTTTGATCCGGCGTAGATCACACGGAATGATTCACTGAATTTAGATCCGGCAAGTTTGGCGGCCAAACATCCTTGCTCCAGAGGCCTGGAAACACCTCTTGGCAGATGGCAATCGTTAAGCTTGCCGAATGCGCATGAGCTCAGTGCTGCTGAAGCGTAAATTCGTTGGCGTCAAGGTGGTGAATACTCCGAGGCACCGATACGCCCCTTGAAACTTGCTGCTGATAGCTGGCAGCGTTGATTTTGACGTTCTGTTGATAAAGACCAACGGTGTCTTTCTGGCGGCGCAAATGTCGGCCCACACCGTCACAAAAGCCGAGAAGTGAATGCGATCCGTGGTTTTTACTACAGCAAACTTCCAATTGTTTCTTGAGAAGTTGACGTAGATTTTGACAATTATGAAGTGGTCCGACCACGAATAATTTCTCATCCATACAAACACCTTCGCCAAACGAGCAAAGGCTATCGAACAAACCATTCGGCGAACTATTGAAATCCGTTTTTCTTTCATTTTTTGTTCAAAAAGTGAACTCGAGCTATCTCGTAACCGCACAGCTTAATTTTGACAATCTTTCGGACGCTTCACTCGCTGATCCGCAGCTTCCCAAGCCATTTTGCCCATCGAACGCTCCGGATTTCGTTCAATCCAATAGTGGATCTTCTTAATGTTTCCCGCAGTTGACGAGGTGGTTGGACTACCTTTTCAACGATGGTGTTCAATCCAGGGTTTTGTGGAAACTCGATGGTTTGAAATCAGTCGGTTTTAACCATGTCGGCAGTTTTCATCTCCATCTCATGCAACTCAGCTACTGTGTTACGGTAGTTTTTACGATCCATAACTTAGGCGCACCTGGAAATAGACTAATAACTAAAGCAAATTTTAGACCAAGAAAGAGCAAAGAATTCAGTGAAATCATCAGCATTGATAAAGAAGTATTATATCATTGCTAAAATTGACGAAATGCGCAGTTGACAGACCTTTTACGCACCCTGCACATGAATATATATATTTATATATATATGCATATATACATATGTGTACACATATATTATATATATATATATACATGTATATATACATGCGCACATACATACATATGTACATATACATATATATGTATATGTATACATGTATATATTCATGTATATATACATACGCATATACAGACTTATGTGCATGTACATATATATATATATATATATATATATATATATACATGTATATGTACATATATGATTACTATGTAAATAATTGATAATCTCTTGTTCTCACTTCATAATTTGGACAAATACATGAATTCTAAGACAAAACAGTATCTCATGCGTTTGAGCGGAATCGTTATTTTATTCTTCTAATGTAATCGATTTTTTTTCTGACTAGGATTTTGTAGCTGCCAATTAGAAGCAGGCTTTTCTCTTCTTTTGCTTCAACGCTATTTTGATAAGTTGATCGGTTGCAGAGGATGTAATGCGATCGTTATATATGAATGCAATTTTCTTCATGGTGCTCATAACGACGGCATTATCAAGATATTTCATTGAAGAAGTCACTAACAACTCGAAGTCAGCGTCTTCGCACCTCGAATACAACTAATTCAGATATTTATTTCTGAATGATATAAACGATTACTAGCTTGTGTTTGTGTGTGTTCCTTTTATCAGACGTGCTTTAATCTTCGATATTACGCACAAATATGCACAAAAAGTTTATTAATAGGTTGGTGAACAGTTCTGTTACCTATTGCCTGTGAAAATGATTTTTACACATGTATTTTGTGCAAATCTAAGGACATCAGAGCTCATTTTCATGCATATCGAATGATTTGTCATTTGTCCGCGGAACCTTTGGAAAGTAATATCCAAAGAAGGAATTCTTCTGCTGCTCCACCTTCCACTACAAATTGGGTGTCAACGCCTTTTAGGCTCATCGACAAATCTGCAAAGAAGAAATTTGCGATTTGGTACAGCTCAGCATTGGTTCAAGACAATCGATGAAGAAGGAATTCGACTGACTAACAAGTAAGGAGAAGGCGTCCACGGAAAGTTGATCGCCAAACAGTCGTCATTTGAACTGAAGGTGATCCACTGATGAGTTTCCGGATGTTGGTTGATGAGTTTCGCTGCCATCCAATGACGATTTGGCACATTCTCCAAAAGGCTAGAAAACAGCGCTTGAAGTCCCTAAGAAGAGAATTTGACTATTAATTTCTCTTTTCTTTGAGCTTTTTTAATATACAAATGAATTTCTACAGCCTATCGGTTTTTTATTGATTCACTCTATGCATAGTGCTTATTCCCAAATCTGTACCTATCACATATTGAGGTCTGATTTGATCCCAATTACCATTAAAAGTGAGGTAGCATGCATAGAAGTGCTCGTTACGAAATATTCATCAGAACTGACACGAAAACAAGTACTGAACAGTTGACGACCTATAAATATAACTTACTACTAAAGAACTGCTTCTACTTCTTTTTTTTTGACAAATCTGATTGCACTTAGCGTATTCTCAAATTAGAGTAGATGAACACTATGTACAATAATAAATCATTCTTTTATCTCTAAATTATCTTTCTTTTTCCATTATTTTCTATTGTTTATCGTAATTCCCTTCTTCTAGCACTATTTTAAATGTTATGACGAACCATTTGATGGTTTTTTTATTATTAACGTCGTTAAATGAGCTCAATGTCATAAGTAATTTTACGAGCGTTCACGTCACCTGCTTACCTCCACCCTAACAAGGAGCACTTTCCTCTGGAGCATTCATCAATCCTGATATAAGGATAGAATGGCTGGGATATCAACGAACACAAAAATGCATAGCTTGTCGAATAAATTTCTTCCAGAAATTCATCCACTACAAATTTTGTTTTTCTTGAGATTACAATTGCTATCGCTAAAGTATTACGTTCAAAGCAGAGCAGACGTTTCCATTTTTATTGGATGTAAATAAAGCCCATAATAATCAGTTGATAAGGCGTAACTGTTGCCCGTTTCTTCTACTTGAGCGTAGTTTTTAGTTGATCAACGTTTTTGTTCTCAGTATGATCACAAATTGAAACTGTATTCATCTAATTGATCATTCTCTCAATTACGTGCCACCCATCCTTAATTAGCAGGGTGGTCGAGATGTGAAAATCATTACAGCATCGATTCGGCCGCCTATTCGGCATATGACAAACTGTCCATCTGATAATATTATTACCGGAATTCGTCTAATAACGATTCACTGATAATTTCTGAAATATTTCTGTAGTAATAATTTCATGCGAAAAGTGTGCAATGACTCATCAACTCGATATCAGATAGCAAAACAAAGTTCATTGCGTATTTATATGTGGCTCAGATATCTGATCCAAAGGTATCGCTATTTCACTTTTGACTAGTCTTTTGCGAGTTGTTTGGAATCTTTTTCCTCCTTTATACTGATACTTGACGTAATCGCTGTACCGAAATTTTTAAATTAGAAGTAATTTTATGAAAAATTTTCCCTTACTTTTGTGACGTCCCAGAACCGACTACCTAGTAGTCTCAGCATTGACCAACTGATTCATATTTTCTTGATCAGCAGTCACGAAGGTGTTAATAATAGGATTACTCAGCAGTATAATAGCTGACTTTCCGGTGCTTTCGCCTTCTTTACACCCTCGAAAGCTCAAATTGGTACGCTGTATACTTAGTCAAACACTTTTGTCATGATTAACTGTTGGAGCACATGTCATCCCCTCGTATTCTGACCTGTTCGATTAAATGTTTAACAACTGTTCTTATCATTTCTGGGTGATGCGAATGAGTCCTCTTTATTAAAGTTTTGCTCTTTCGTATTTTCTATCTTATTAAATAAGTACGAGTATCCGCAAAGCGTTCGATAAAAAAAAGAAATGATAGTAACTCACAGACGGATCAATCATGAAGCATTCTTTTTACAACCTGTCTCCTTAGTCGATGTTGTGTGTAGCTTCAGTATGACTGTCTTTATAGGTGTGGAACTGATCGCTAGCGCAAAGACCACTTAGATGCTTTGCTTTCACATGGTTTCTTTTCATGACCTTTCATCGAGTCCTGTTGCTGTTCCTAACCATTGTCCTCGAATGATTTACATTGGGTTGCGCGCAATGTCATAGATCTATCCATCTATACACACTAGTATATTTTCGCGTACATGTACGCACACCTGTACTAGTAAATGTATTCAAAGAGGTTCAGTCACACTTGTTAATATATGTGTGTATGTGCATGTGTTTTCGTTTATGTAGCTGTACACCTACGCTTAATCATTGATAACTGGTTCATTTCGATTTGTGGTACAAAGATAGAAAGGGGGAGATCGACAAATTATGTAGTTATGATCACTTAGGCCGGTCAGCGGTATTTACTGTACATCGTCTTGTCGATTAGATCGAAATGGATCGTTCCAAGTCCCGATATTTGATGATATTTTTGTTAGTAACGGTGTTTATAGAAAAATGCCACACATGGTCTTTTTTTTCGTTTTATTCTACACAAATAATTATTAAATGTGCAAATTTCAGTCGAAAGCATCCACATTGGTCACTTTTCATTCTCTCTGGCAGTTAGTGTTTGTTGACTGAATCTAGCCGCTCATGCAAGACATCGGCGCAATTCTATCTCAATTTCACAATCGCCAATCTCTTTCGCCTGTCATCTAGTTTTGACGAAGCTAGATAATTTACCGAATATTTCACTATGCCTACTTTCATTTCAAGTTTACTTTCTCTGCATTTGAATAAAGAGTTCGCCTATAAATATATGAGCGTAAGTGCGATTTCACCCAAAACATCCGGATTTGGTTTATCTAGACTGAGTAAGCGTCTAAAATTATTGAGTGCTGCATGCTACCCGTATTATCATTGTTCTTTTCATCGTCGTTCGTTGTAGAACTTAATCGTATATTCCAAGAGAGTTGTTGATCGATTCAGACTGGTAATGTCGGTATGTTATTCCCAAGAGACTACACCGGCACCGTCTCGTTTTCGGTTCCACTGGGTGTCATCGGTTCTGAGATCCTGTAAGCTGGATACTTGGAGTTTAGAAGATTCATTTGAGGACTAAGATAGTAGCAATCATTTTATACCAGTCACTTTAGATCTCACAATCTCTTCATAGTTTGTTATTTGACAGCTGAATGAGTTCTAAATATGATAAACATGACGACGTACAAAGTGGCACACGAGTCTTTAGCCGAAAAATAGATAATTATCTCGTTAGTTCTTATATCTTGAACATTCAACCATTAAAAAGTTTTTTCAAACTATCTGTGGTTGATTTTTACGACTTTTTCATCTAACCCTTTTAGCGGTAGTATGATGTTCTAGATTTACCCAGTGATGTAGAGTGATGTGCGATACTTTTGCGTTAGTCGGTACTCGAACCCAAATCTCAGTCTATCCAGCACGTGTGCTCTAACCCGTTGCACTATTGATGCACGTATTGCCATCACTCTCTATACGCTACAACACATCTATCTGTCAGCAACCAAGCATCATCCCAGGTAGCCGGTATTGGTATTGAACCTAGTCACGCTGACAAATATTAAGCATTGGTATTAGAGATGTTGGTTAGAGCACGCCCGCATAGAGTGAGATGTGGAATCAGGTCCAGCCTAGCGCAGAGGTTTTGCACATCACTCTACACCATTAGGTATTTGTAGTCATTACAATGTTTTGCGCTTTGCTATAAACAAGACACTATATTCGATTCAAAAGATGTCTATCTACTCATTTTCAATCCTCCCGATTTATTTATGGTCTTTTCGAAGAATCTCTATCCCGATTTTAATGTTATGGTTTATTAAAACAAAGTCACTGATGTAGAGCTTAAAATTAGTCAAATAAAACGAATTCTTCCATTTTCCATGAAATTTGGTGATTAACACAACTGTTATTTCCCAAGACCGACTGTCTATTAACCTCGGCATGCTTCAATAAAATTCTTGATTTTCTTCTTTAAGCCAAACACGAGGTGTCACATCATGTTGAACCTGTTAATTTCCAAACATTAGTCATGTTACAACTATTAATTTCCAAACATCAAATAACATTAATTATGTTACAACTGTTAATTTCCAAACATCATTGCTCTATCCATTCTAGTGACAAGAATGTAATTTGATTACAGACGGCAACTTAAACGATAAAGACGACGACGATGAAAATGCTTCTGTACTTCGGATGGGATCAATAACAGTAGCACGGCCTGATGCTCCATATTCGACTACGTCGGCATTTCCACATTCAGAACAACGAGGAAAAAGCCTTTCGGCTAGATATATTGAAGAAAAATTCAAGGCTGTGAGTGCGCCTGTTCGAGATATGCAATGCGACAATGAAATCACTTCTCTGAAACAAGTATGTTATGCTTTGTTGTATATGTTTGTAGACTAATATGTATTTTTTTTGGTCACAATGACTTTTTTCCTTTTCATCTTTTTATGTTGGTAAGTCGAGAGGAAAGGTGATACAGAAGCTAGAAAAACAGTTTCATGCTATCTCGTACCTTGTGGTTTAGGACGAAATGCTAAAAAAGAAGAGGTGAAATGATGATCTTGTAGCTATTTTGTTTGGTTCAAGGAAAACCATGACGGGCTTTGCTTTTTCTAACCTGTAGTGTTTGATTCAATATAGAACTGTTTGAAATATCATAGTCCGCAGCACTTTGGCACTTTACTAAATATGCGGATCCCAGTATTTCTAGCATTCAATCGTTCTTTTTTTTCTTCTTGAACGTCGTAAAATATTGTTTGAACTTGTCCTTTGCAATTTCGAGGATAGCCTGGCTGTAGCGTTTTATAGGGTATTCATTGTTGACTACCGGAGAGTTTTGAGGGGAGGAGTTCGGCCTACGCGCGCCGTGACGAACATCACAACCACTTAGCTACGACGCCCCAGAGCAAGCACTCCTAAATTTTGAAGTGAGATATCGAAAGAGAGCGTAGCTATTGATAACTGCCAAAATGGCTTTTAAACTCGCATGTGTCGCATCTTGTATGCACAAGCTGCTGATTTGAATGTCTGTCTCAAAACGCTGCAATGGTGATTGTAGATGGTTTTCTGTAGGTAACGACAAATGTGAAGAGCCCAGCAGAATCAAAAACTACCCTATCAAATGTTAGTAATGAGCTCAACTCTGAATCAATGAGGCTTCCACCCCTTGAGGTAATCTTCATCTTGCCACAGTGATTTTGTTAGCCTTTTTCCATTTCTAAATGTTTCAGAGTACACAGCTGCCTTTATCCAATAACGAAAACGTTGAGAGTGCCCATAAAGAAGAACGCAATCCTTTTTGTTCTGAAAATGATGTAAATCATTTACATTCATCGCCACTTTTTACGTTTTTAATGAAAATTCAATTCAGATGATTGCTGGTGATGGCAATCCCATTCGTCACACTCTGTTGAGCCTTGTCATGGAAGAGGATATACCTGATCTCATGGAGGCTATGAACGAAAACGTATGAAGCCGTCATTTTCTTAACAAAGGGATTAGAATTTTGAGTGCTTTCACAGTAACGCTGCTTGAAAGGAGGAAAAAATACGTGCACAAATTCTCGAGATATTCTGCATTCGCTTCTTGACCTTGTTTTGGATCTCCATAATGACTCTGCGTGCTCAAATGTGTACAAGGGCAGCTTCTATATTCTCAAATTTTCGCCACACAGATTGTGATTCAATGGTGAAAGCGTTGTAAGAAAAATAAACAGCGAGCTGACCAGCTGAAATTCCTGCCATATGGGCAACATGTGTCCGCCTTCACTTAACAAGTTTCCAATATCAACGAAATCCGTTCACAGCAATATTGTACAATCTTTTGAATGCTACAGTTTTAAGCTTTTCGAAATAATTTAGTTTACATGTGAGTTCGAAGACCTGAACGATCAAACCCCTTCTACATCATCAATCCTACATCCTCCTGCAATGAGAAAAGAACGCAGAAAGGCTAGGCAGGTGAGTTCTACATCGCCTGTATGGAAACTTTTATCGTTAGTTATGTTGACCAATATGTAACAACGAAGTAAAGAACTACGAGAATGAACAAAACACAAAACTCAAATAAACTTTGGATTTATGATAACTTTATCCAGCGGTTCAAGTGCTATCCACAACAACAATCAGTTTCCTGTTTTGCGTTTCTCTCGGCCATATTTTAACCCTACCGATGATCTCAGCAATCAGCTGTCACGAGAACGATATAAAGAGCACAAATCAACATTCAATTCCGTCAAGTTCAAGTTGCGATGGAACCCATTGTGGCTCGACTTTTATTGCTGCACATTCTTTATCCTCGTGGCAGTATAAAAGTTAGAGCTGAATGAGCAACTGTTTGATATCTTGTATACCAGTAGTACGTAGTGTTGACGAAGTAAGATCACGAATGTGCCACAAAAATATTGGTCCACCTCTTGGAAGCTTCTAGAGTCCCAGACGTCCTCAAACAGTGTCGTGCTTGTGGACAATCGACAACTGAGTACGATTGCTGATTCATGCTGTTCAGACAAACTGTCTTGAAGTGATATCTTCCTGACTTAGTTGACATGAATGGGTAGTGGTTGACAGCTTTCTCGTCACTATTTGCAAATGTCAAATTATTTAGACGCAAGGACGTAGCAAATATGCCTCACAAAGTAATATACAGAAAAAGTGGTGTCAAAGCAGGTGTCGATAGTGCAACGATTCGAGAACGCACCCCCGGGTAGGGAGAAGTATCGGTTCAAGTCACACCTGACGCAAAATTTTTCCACATCACTCTGGATCAATAGGTATATTTATGGCATCATAACACCTCTAGAAGCGTTTAAATAAAAGGAATTCTGTTTTATCATCTAATACCCAGTATCTATCACCGTAAATGGGTTCAATGTCGATAGCAACTAATCGTGCTATACCGCTGAAGATTGGTTGCTGACAGATAGACGCGTTGTAGCGTAAAAGTGGTGTTGTCAGAACAGGCGTCGGCAGTGCAATGGTCCGAGCATGCGCTTCCGGATAGGGTGAAATGTTGGTTCGCGTCACATATGGCACCAAAGTTTTGAACATGACTTCAAATCAATGCGCATATCTAAAACAAACATACGTTTCTAAGATTATTCTCGAAACTTATTTAATGAAAATGTTTGTAAGCAAACAAAGAAAGATTATAATTTTGTTTCCTCGTCTTGACTACAGAATGCTGTGAGAGTTTATCTAGCTTAGGAGCATTTTTAGATATCTTCGATCCGTTTTGAAGAGACGGTACCGAAAGTTTACACATATTTGGATGAAATGTCTGCAATAGTTCATAAGGAATGGGTAGAAGGCGTTCATGTGGACTATGAGGTAACATTTATTCAATTCGCTCTCTAACGCTATTTGTTTTTTTTTCCTACATCTGATATTCTGTAGACTTACCAAAGCATTATCGCTGCCGAAGTGGAAGAGTACAAAAAGAGTATCGCCGAGCTTAAAAATGGAAGGAGAGTATCGCTGCTCATGGTAGGTTTCTCTGAAGATTATTTGTTTATGTTAGATCATAGAAACATCTCGCGTTGTTCTCGGAGCCAGAATATAGTGTGACATCAACGAAAATGGCACGTTGTAGCACTCAAGTTAGAAAACAGTGATTTTGTTCGTAGATGAATTAGTATTAGTGAATAATATACAGGGGTCTTTATTCGTAAGTATAGCATGCTTCTATAGCCAAATCAAGTCGTTATGTAGTTTCGACAACTCCTTGTAGTAAGTACGTCCAGCTACTCGGCACATTTTTCATTGCGGGACTCGAAAAATAATGCAACGTGGAGTTCTCAGGCATCCCAATTTATATAGAATCTGATGCTTTTTCTACTGTTTTATTTACATAATCCTTTTTCGATAATTCTATAATCACTGCCTATTCATCAATAATGCTCAGTTACGATGTTTTTTATGTGCCAATTACAGCATTATTTCAGTACCTAAGGATTCTTCGACTCATGAAAACAGAGAGCTCACTGTTGACGTCTCTTCCTCGTTCACGTATGCAACAACGCACAATGAGAACAACACTATGTACGTTTAGATGTACTACTTTGAACTGAACTGAGCTAAACTAAAGACGTGAACTTTTTCCTCATGAAACTTCTTCATTGATGTGGCGCCCTTATTTCAAACTTAAGTCCGACGTGAGTTGACTACTGATTACTCAAAGCAGAAATAACGACCTCTTTCAACCTTTCAACCCCCTGAACCAAAGTGTCCATTCACAGAGGACACTCACCGCAGCACTGCACATCGCACAGCGACAGGCAGCGATGGACAATTTATATTAGCGTCGCTGCGATGGAGATATGGGAATTATTTGGTAAAGTAAATGAAGCTTTGAGGAGACATCGTCATCATTAAATGATGGAATATCACAGGAGAGACTTCTTTAAAGGGTTACTGAGTCTAAAAAGCGCCCATTTGCCGAAAAATCTCTATTGTTCCAACGAAAAAACCACGTTCTTTTCGAAAAGAACATTTTTCCAGTTGTTATCAAATCTACGTTTTTGTAGTCATTTGATGGCTTAAGAAATTTCTCGGACTTGATATGTGAAGAGACCTCAATAGGAGGTTCTAACGAAAAAGATAACATCTTGCTTCCGGAGTCTTTTTTCAAATTCACAACGAATTTTTTTGCCTAAATAATAAACCTTGTCCCCAATGAAACTTTGCCGCACGAAAAAATTAGATATTACTGGTAGAGTTTTTGAAATCGTAAATTAGTGTAAAAGATACCCACCTGTCTCAAGCATTTCTAACTTTTTGATAGGAAAGCCATATTTGTAGGATAACATCGCATTTTCAACTCTTTTTTTTCACATTTATTCCAACAGTGTCGTAAAGCCGCTGTTTGAAACACTGTAAAACATAATGTATGACTCTTTGAGTAATTGTACCGAAAGGATAAAAGGATAAAGCTCTCGACTTTGGTTGATCCCTAGGGGATGCGCCATGCATTCGTCCTCAATTCTTGACATCGTTTGAGGTGATTGAATGCATGTGTGGCCTTTTGCAATGACTGGCCTCCCGCTGTATCGAGTCATTGCTGCTTATCTCCCAGACAAGTCTGAGACCAACCTGGTAACAATTTGCCGACCCCGGAGGGATGGATGGCTTGGTGATCCATGAGCTCGAGATCGAACCATCGACCTTATGAGCGACGCAGAGCACCTCTAACCATTAAACCACATACGCTCTCATAAGTACATTGAATAAAGTGTTATAAGCAGGTCACATTTTTAGCCCTCACTTTTTTTATTTATTAAAAACTTAGCAGTAATTCATAGAACACTAGCATCAGACTTTCTGTTGGATGAGACATATTCGGCTGAGTACCACTTCCTCTCTTATTCATCACAACCATCACATCCATCACTTCAAGATCATTAATATGCAGCTACTTTTATGAGGATTTTAAAGCGAGATGCTGCTCATTTTGAATAAGATCAGGTTTAATCTATGATGAAAAAAAGGAGTTGAAGAGCGAATTCAATCAATTGATCGAAGTTCACATTTGATTATGTGCCGAAAATTTCATTTTAACTAATGTGAACATTCAAATTGTTTCAGCTCTGTCTAACATTCCGATCTCAAAACCTCTTCTTAACCGCATACGCTCAGCTTTACACACGACCTATACATGTAAGTAATACAGTGGTCTTTCTCATCTCCATGATTTTATCCCTCTACTGAGAAATATGATCATTTCCATCGATTTTTGAACAACTTTACTGACGTAATGTAAGTCTTTTCGTGTTAAACTTTTTCTAACACTCAATTTCTCTCAAAAGAGCGGAATTTATCTTGAATCCTGTTGTACTGCATTAAAAGAAGAAAATTCTTAAGTAAGTTTGTTTCAGATCGGTTTTCCCATGCGCTTGATGTATGAAAAAAGATGGTGTGTGAACTGTTTATCAGATGATTTTTATCCTGTAAATGATGCATGTAAGAAAATAAAGTGATTTCAGGAGCCTTCGTATTTGAACAGTAGTAAAATCACTTCTACTCACTTTATGTTAGAATTTTCGGACTTTTTCGACATAAATATCACTGGCTAATCACTAGATAGTAAGCAAAGAAAGCAAGCAAAATAACCATCAATTTGAGTAAGCAAAGAAGTAAAGTTAAAGCGCAAATAGACTTCACGTCTATTTAAGCCTTCTATCACCAAACTAGGCATTAATGTTTCAATATGAATGACAGTTTGATTTCTGTTTGCTTGAATTTCGGCTTGTTAAAATGAGGAGGGCTAGCTTCTTTTTGCAAGGTGTTTTGTTCTGCAAAAAAAGGCATCATCATCATCATTATTTTCTTCAATCTTTTCTTGGTAATGAACTAAAGCCATTCAGAACTGTTGCCAAAGCAGAACTGTCCAGTGTCGTACAAAGATATTCTTAGTTTTCAATGTTCAAAGGAGTATTGTGATGTTCAGAGATACAGTAATGCTATCTAGGCTTTGATTTAGAGTGATGTGCAAAACTTTCGCGTCAGTCAGGGCCCGAACCCACATCTCACTCTATCCGGAAACGCCTGCTCTAACCCGTTGCACTACTAACGCCCATCTTGCATACCACTCTTCCTACGCTACAATGCATTTATCTGTCAGCCGCCAACCGTAAACGATGTAACGTTGTGACGTAGAAAGAGTAATGTGAAAAGTGAGCGTCAGTAGTGCAACGGGTTAGAGCCTGCGCTCCTGGATAGAGTGAGATGTGGGTTCAAGTCCCAGCTGACGCGAAAGTTCTGCACATCACTCTGCATCACTGGGTATATTTGAAAATTCAAACCACCGCTAGAAGCGGTTAAACAAAAAGAACTTCAATGCTGTTATAGCTCTTACTATCGCAGTGAATAACAGGAATCATCTGTGGGTTGTAGAAGTTTACGACAAAAATGATAAAAATCTGCTTCAATGGAGCTAAAAATGCGTTTAAAAGGCAATATTATTTATAGCCTTGATTTTTATACTTTTATGATAATTTTTTTACAATGAAATCAAGGAGCTTTCTTTGAATCATCAAATGTATTCGACGACATGGCTCTCAAAACAACAAAATAATAATTGAGTCTAAGTTTGATCGACAGCGTGTCGAGAGAATCTACGACTAAAACCATGAAGATGATGATCAAATTTGTTTATATTGCTTGTTTACACTTAATGCGATAACCATTTCAAAATCGTTGAATACGTCGCTCACAGTTATCGTCCCCAAGAGAGCTGATTATTGATTACTATAACTATCATACGATGTGCATGTGGAGTATGCTCTACAAGCTTTCCACGAACATTCAGCAAAAAACGATGAATAGATGTTGTGAGAAACGCATGATCATGCCGATGGTTCTATCCCGCGCTCAAGGCTCACCAGGCCTTCCATCCCTCCGCAGTCGATGAATCTAAACTAGACTTGTCTGAAAGGATACCAGCATGGACTCGATACATTTGGTATAATTACGAGCTACTTTTGAACACTATTTGCAGTTAGCTGACGCTAGAAAAGCTGCCTTTACGTTACGTAATAGTTATATACCGGCTCAAGCTGTTGTTCTCAGAAAAAGTGTCGAAGTCTGATAGTCAACAGTACTTTTCTATCTCACAGGCGATCATCTGTGCGTCCATGAGGTCCATTTCCATCTAGTCAGCAAGATCGAAACTTCGTAGAAAAATTGTTTCGGCCATTCTCTTCTCAGTATATTTCTGTTATCGCTAAAGATAATAGTATAGGAGTATCCATAGACATTTGTGATACAAAATTGCAACATAGCCTCAAATCATTGATGACGCAGTGATATGAAGTACACGATCATTTATCTATGTAACAGGAGCAGAAATGTTTATGTGCACTTTTGCTTTGATTTTTTGCGGCATTTTTTTTCAATGTCAGAAAGTCTGATAGTTTTGCTCGTTTCATGCTCAGTAAACTGTAATGAAAATTCAATAGAATAAAACGTGCAACAAATCAAATCGTGGGATCATAAGCAATTTCACTCCATTACTGAAATGTTTTCAAAATGCAACATATATGCTGCAGACTTTGTTACCCGACTATACAGACACATCTACTTAGATACCGTAAAGCTTTTGAAATATGAAATCTATTACATTAATGAGCATCTTGAGTACTACAAGCAAGCTGTTACCACCCTCTCACTAAGCATTGAATTGACCTCAGTGGGATCACTCAAATCTTTGTTGATTCGTATCAAGAGTAAAAATTTGCGAGTAACTGGGCTTGGCTGCATGTTCACTGACACCAATACATTTTGTTTCGCACTTAAATTCGATGAGGCTCAGTCGATGGAGCGCCGCAGAGTTGAATTTAGCAGTAGGACTAAACATAAAAATTAGGCTTCATGAAATCAAGGAAAGCAAAGGCTCAATACTAGATTGAGGATATTTCTTTGACAGCCGCTAGAAATTCAAAGCTTATACATAAACTCAACTAAAATCAACAATAATTATTCTTCAGAATAAAGATATCATTATCCACGATTTTCTACCAAGAGTCTGCAAGCTTCCGGATCTGCGCGCTAACATTCCTCTTTACTTAATCAAATGTCTCAAATCGGCGTCCGAGGAGGAATGTGTGATTGAGCCATAAAGACCTCGAATCGGACGACGCAGCATCTGGGCCGTAGGTTGGTTGCGGAAAGACCTCAACTCCCTCCAATTCATCAAATTTTTTTCTCAGTTTTCTTCAAAATGTAAGGTTTAGCAATGTCTTGCTTAAACAGAGCGCTCTTTCGACGAATCAATGTCGGGTACTTTCCTTCAACGCATCGTAGAATCGGTCCAGCTGCTCGCAGAAGGGAGTGAGTACCATGAAATTGCAGTAACCTATAATGTGAGACATAAATACGAAATTTGAACTTTTCGAGCCCCAAATGGTATTTTTGCTCCTCTCACTCATCCATGTGGTTTCTGATGGGCATCATAAGAAGATTTCTGAGGAAAGAGACAGTGCACTTTTGAATCGTTTAGCTCACGTCGCAGAAAGTGTTTGCATAATGTACCGAGCAGATCGTGTCTGTTGGAACATTTCCACTGGTAAAACCTGCACACACCAAAACAAAACTTGAATTTGATTAATTGAGACGAGGACGCCGGGTAAAGATGATAAAGAAACGCACCGCAACACGTATCGCAACGTTAACAACATATGCGCACAAAGATTGACATACTGTAGTTGGAGATGCGGAATACTCTCACCTTTCAGTACTACTTTCTACATAGAACAAGTAGCAATAAGAACTGTGCAAAAATGACTCGAAACAGCTCCTACGGAAGCGCGCCATTGAAGAACAATGGACCAGTGGACCTAGGAATGTTGTGCTAGTGGAGAAAAAAATGAGAACTCAAGGAGCTAGTGGATTGTCATGAGGAGGCGGGAAAGCGGTGAACAAAACACTGAGATGGTTCACAAAGGCATGCCTGCATATGATTTGAAAAAGATATTTACAAAATTAAATACCTCAAAATTTCAAGGGTTTCATATCTCGCTGCTGTAACAAAGTTTTAAACAAGTTAGACCACCGTGTAAGATTTTCCTCACTTTTTTTTCACAAATATGAAGAAAACTGCAAAACTGTGGAGATATATTTGCAGAATCATCTGTGTGAGAGAGATAACAGGGGATTCTAAGGCTTTAACAGACGATTAACGCCTAGTGGTGATAAGGTTGAGATAAACACTCATAGTTCAGCAAACTTTGCCAATTTGAAGAATGAGAGAATCCTTTTTTAACGCCTATACTGTATAGTTATTGCTTCGAAAGGGCAATGGTGGCCATTACATCATATATATTTATATGTATGTACTTATATACATTATATATATTTATAAATATATGGAAAGCAAGGTATCGCAGTGGTTAGTGATTTATGGTATGAAAAATATATGATATGTATAGATAATAATCATATATATTCATGTGTGTATATATATCGAGACAGGACAATTACATATGTAACTATAAATAAATAAATATTAAAACAAATAAATAAATAAATAAATATATATATATATATATATATATATTTAACAGAAAGTGTTTTGATAAGCCATGCGCTGATTCCATTCTCTCCTTAACACTATCTTGCAATCAAATCAGCTGCACTCGCGGTAACGCCTTAGCTTGAGTGCTCCAAAAATTGCAAAGAGAGTCATCTCGACTATCATTCCATAAATTTCGTAAGGAAGACGAAATCGTCAAACACCAACCGAAGCAACACGAGAAATGTTCTAGCACCCTTGTGGAGGAGGAATGCGAGGAAGCAAATCGAATGCAACAAGTGCTATGATTCGTGCAGGAAATTGTGATAACACGTGTGAAAATGCATATGTATACACATATGTGCTATAAATATGTATGTATAAATTTATTGTACATACATATGTGCGCATATATATGGATAAATAAATGGTAGACATGTATAATTCAAACGAATTCTTTATTTTCACTGCTTTCCATCAGTGTTATGATGTCATAAATATGCATCTAAAAATATAGAATATGTTGGAACAAGGATTTAACTGTCCTTGTGCCGGTTTTTTGCATGCCACTCAAAACTCTTAGATGGATATAGTCAGTGTGCAAAATGTTGACGTTTGTGAAGTGTTTTGTTTCATAACTTTAACTTCATAGTTGCCTTGCGAAGCGAGGCAATAATGCCAACAATATGAACGAGGACTTTCAAATCTATAAGGACTAAAGACCTTTCTTAAAACCCTAGTGTAGCCACTGTTGTTCTCGTTCTTCTGCATAACTTCTCTTTGATATGGTTTCCAATTTTTACTGAATGCCTAAGTGGTCTTAAATTTCCGTCATTGTAGCCGAAGACGATTACATTTCTCTTTTTTCATTATCACTTTTGAGGTTCTTTTAAGTAAGGATTCGTTCTTTTCCGTTAGCGAGAAACAAATGAAGAAACGAGCCCGTTCATAGGACAAGGACTTTGCATTGCACTGATAGTAATTATTGAAAAGCTTGAATCTCTATTCTTCTACGGGCTACTTTTTCGAAAAGACGTTTCTATAACGCCGCTGATTTCAAAATAAAATTACGTTTTGCACCGGTCGCTCAGTCCTCTCCTACTTTGCTGGAAGTACGGAAAGCATATGCACGTATAGAAAAAATCTTGTAGTATCAGAGTCATAAGTTTAATTTTGAGTTTTTTCAAAGCGAGAAAAAAATCCTAATCAAATAGCAAAAATTGCACCTGGCATGTTATCCGCCTGGGTGCTATCGATCGGCCGTAGCGTTGAAACCGCGGGCAGCTACAGCCCCGTGAACTGGTCAAAAAAAAAACATGCTGGCGTATGTTAACCAATCTTATTTTCTTTACTATACTACAGAGAAACGATCTCCTTAGAAATTAAGTATAGTGTCGGAATTGCTGAATTTTACGCTATCGAGTAATTACAAATAATCTGAAGGAGCTCTGTCATGCATGAATACGCGCGATAAACATAAATGTTTTCCTTTTGCTGGAGCGTTATAAGAAGACTTTTCAAAAAAGGACTAGGTACGGAATTAATTAACTATTTAAGCTTCTGAGTAGTTATTAGAAGCGCAATATAAAGTCATTGTCTAGCAAAAGAAGTTGTTTCTTTTGTATTCCCCGCTAACAGATAAACACCCAAGGATCTCTTCTACTTGACGGGCATCCTCTAATCTATCACTCTTTAAAAATCGTGTCTGTTTCATCGCTTTTACGAAGATAATGATCGTATCAATGAAGAAAGTGCAGAATCCTTAAGGATTCCCCAAAAATGCTCTCGTCAGAACTGACGACTATCATCCACTACAATAACGATTATGAGATCGTTGATCTTCCTGGCAGACACCCACTCCTATAGTAAGTGTAGACACGCAATAATGTATTGACATAATGATGGTGCAGTTGCTCTAGCAGTCTATAAGACCTTATTTGTGGTATGCTCTATTCCTTTCACTCGTATGAGATATCGCATGAGATAAATCAACCTTTGGGACTAACAGACGCTTCTTTATAGGTAGTGCCTACAATTTCTATACATTATATGAAGGTTAGTAGCACAATTTCCAATATATTCACACTGACCGTTTCGTTGATCACTTGTATTACTCAGAAAGAGATGTTTGAGATGAACAGTGGTTGTCACTTAATATCATCTCCGTTCTTTTCAAAAAATGAACATAACATCGGTGTCAAATGTGAAAATCGTTCTTGGATGAACATGATACAACAGAAGGATCACATAGGCGATACAGTATGATAAGTTCAATGGAGTGATGAACGAGATCTAAAAAGTTTTCTTTGTTTAAAATCTTGTTAATTTTGATATAAATTTGAGTATTCGGAAGACAATTGGCTACGATAAGAAAACGAGACAAAATCTTCAGATGTCCTCCTTCAGACGAGAGTATCTGATCCACCAATGCAGGCGGTACACTGCGAAGATCTCCAAGTGCAAGGAGTAGCCGGCCACATCTGAAACATACTTTCAATTTTAACCCCATATGCTGTTTCTAAGCAACTGATTTGCAATATTCAAAAACTTTGCAAGTGATAGAAGCTTTCATAGAAGGTGAAAAATTATTAGTTTTTCTCCGAATCCATAAAACTCCATTGGCAGCATTCATGAAATATTCTTTAGACTAAAGTAGATCTCAAAAAAAGTGAGCTTGCTTCACTTTGCGACCGTAAAATGTTTCTAAAATGACAATGTATGAAGTGGTTTTGATTCTCGGCTGGCGTAAACTTTTGTTGTCTTCCACTTCTCAAAAAGGAAGTGTGGGTATGAGGCAAAGGGATAGTGAAATAGAGAGAAAATAGAATATAGAGTGAAAAAGGTGTATGTGAATAAAAAAACAATGTTTCGACTACCTGCTGGATGTAGGATGATTCCTGACTGTATGTTGATTAAGTACTGTTAATGATTGCTCCAAATGAATCTCAAACAGGTCATTTGTTGAAGATTCTGAATGTATAAACCTTGGATCATTTAACACTTATAACTCTGCTGTGCTGTAGTTTTTTCCACTATTAAAATCAACCAAATGACATGTGGCACGTGTGAATGGGTGCCCGACTGTGTGCAAGGCGTTCTCTTCCTCAAAATTTTCAGAAAGGAAAATCTGCGCGCTCGAGATTTTCATCAAGTTACGGGCGCACTGGACAACTTGGACATCTGTACAAGCTTAGTTAGGCTTTAAGAATTACTGAATTTCCAGTTGATTTTTCGTATAGGCTATTACATCAGTTCTTAGCCTCTAAAAGTTCATAATTTTTCATAAATGGCGTAGAAAGCTTATTTCATGTTAAAAAAAACATGTGCGGAATCCACTGGTTGTCAATTCAGGTACAAAAAATTACTCAAGCTGAGATATGCCGCTTCAAAAACAGCTTGTCAGCTTAGACGTCTAGAATCAATAATACCTCAATTTCTGAAATATTCATTATTATGGTAAATGCAAGATGATCACATTTTACAGCAATCATAATGGTAAAGCATTGAAGGGAACAATCACATGAAAGACTGACAACGCGCTTTAAAAAAATTTTGGAAGAGCTGCCTTTGCATTTCTAGGATTCAAGAGATCAAGAGGATTTTGAAGTGTGAACTTGAAGTACGACTTACCATTGAGAAAAAGTGCGATAGCTTTCAGACATGAAAACTCTGTCCTGTCCAACTCGAGTGATCTGACACTGCTCAGTGCGGCTTTTACGGCCGGTTCGTAGTCAGTAACACCTATTAGCAGTGAATGGGACCATTCTGCTAATGACAAGAGAAACAGTAGTCTCCAGTTTGCGTTAAGAAGACGTGACTGTGAAAATAGTAAGTTATTCTTCTTTTATGATAAACTATATTCAACGTAAACGCGTAAACAGTATAAAATGATCACCTTCTCTGACTCGCTGAGAGAACGAAATGATGGCACAGCTTGAGTCCACAGAAGTGAGAGCTCGAGGATTTTTCCAGGTGAGTCGGGAAACGATTCCTTCTTCAAGGAGCATTTTTGTACTTTTCTCTTTAGTTTTGGCTTTCTATTCATCTCAATTTTACTATCAACTTTTATATTAAGCCATCCACTCGAACATATGTTCGAATGCTCAAAGATCTGTGTCATTCAAACTGATTGTGTGCTTATCACTATAATGTTTCAGTATTATCGTATTACTAATAAAGATTTAGTCTAGAAAAAGTGCTAAAAACTACAATAAATCTCTGTCGCTTCCCCGTCGATATTCCTCCAAATTCAGTTTACATTGCATTGATTTTTACACCTTACAGAATAAATGAATTTGCTATTAGAATGTGGACCCTGGAGGGGGGAGGGACGGAGTTTTGAGTTCGCTCAGATAGAAGCGGCTCAAAAATCGTGTGCTTGCCAGTGATATTCGTTGCATTGGATTCTATACCTTACCGCCCCTTGCAAGAGCTCTACATCTCCATGTTAGAAATCTATCAAGTGATATACGCGATTGAATCAAATTCTCCAGACATCAGTAATAATTTGGAACAAAAATTCAAAATCGCACTCTTTCATCTTCAGTTCTCCCTTCACTTATTGCACTCATTGGAGATTCCTCACGTGGTGGTAATTCTGGCTGTGATAAAACGGCTGAGACTGCTCCAGCGTATTCTCTAGATTATGCAATCACTATGATAAAATGATTTACGATCAATAATTAAGTAGTCTGTCTGACCTTAGGATATTCTGGGGATCTATGTCGACTGACGGTCGAATAGTAGCGGTGTTACGTGGTTGTCGCTCATTTTGTACTGCTAAAACATGTAAAAATCAAACTTTCAAGGATTAAGATCATTTGAAATGGGCTTCAGCAGCCATGTTATTATGGTTTTATAGATATTTCTCAACGACTCAAGGGAAGGTTCAAACACTTAATTTTAACTTCTGAGACTAATCTTTCACCAATTTCGTTCCCTTCACGCCCTATATATATTGTTTTTCAGCCTTATATTTATTATTCCGTTCAAATTTTAGGATATTCTGTAGTGTTAATGGTAATCTAATGCACTAAGCAAACTCTATTCTGTTAAAATAATCCTTATCTTCGTCCTTTGAAGAATGAGACCAAATGTCTTTGGATTCCGTGTTGTTAGTTTCACCTGTATCACCTGTCGTCCCGTTGATTTTCGAGTGACTCGAGCGGACACCAACAATACTTCCATTTTTCCCTATCGCGTGGAAGAGTAGCCCAGTGGGCACTCCTCACTCAAAGTATTTGTTGGGCATCATATCTTACTTTTAGGTTTTTCGTGAAGAAGGCGAATCATCCGGTCGATGGTCTTCCTGTAGAGTGTTTAATATTCCGAGACATGCAGTCAGTAACGGCTCTTGTCCATCAGTTGTCGTTGGAACGTAACACTTGTCCAACCCATGCTGATCTTCAATCTTTGACGTAGGTCGGGACTTCGCATCCTTCCATTCATTTGCGAGATACGGGATGCTCCCAGCATCGATCTTTCGACTACGCATTCAATAACGCCAAGTGATCTTCCATCCTGCTTACGTAGCGACCAGGTTTCTGATGCATATATTAGAGCAGAATAATCGTCGAGTCGAAAAGGTGGGCACGGAGTCGGATGCTCTTAGTCCTCTTCACTTCTTCGATGCTCTTAAACGTTGCCCAAGCCGCTCGTTTCCTCCTGCTCAACTCTGGAGCTAGGTCGTTCACATGTTGATTTCACGGCCTAGAAAGACGTAACTGGAGCATTCGGAGATTGTCGTTCCGTTGAGCGCGAATGGGGCACTCGAAATCCATTTGTTCCTCATGAACATCGTTTTTGTCAAAGTTAGTAGGCCAAGCTTTCCACAGGAGCTGTCGAAATCGGTCAACATTCGCTCTGCTTGGCTGATGCTTGGTGTTATGAGGACATTATCATCAGCGAAGCGAAATCGTTCAATTGTCGACTGTCAATTTTTCTGTAGTAATAGTAATAATAAATTAATAAGTAATAATATTTTAATAAGTAACAAGTAATGAGTCTTAAGATTAATTATAAGTAATAATAAATTGCAAAGAATAACATTAAACAAAATGAAAACATAAGGTATGCGAAGTCGTTGAAGCGCGAACAAACATCTAGAGGTCCCGGCACGATTGAGGGGTAGTGCACGAGGGTACTACTGTACGCGAGAGTGAGTGGTCTTTGTGGCTTGTCGGCCGATGGCATCGTCTGTCTTCCTTCATTCTTCCTTCATGTCATCGCTTCCATTCATCATCTGATTCGCCTTTTAGACCACTTCCAATCCCTATTGCTTTTTATATAGCCCTACTAAGTTCGATCTCCACTGAGCTTCAACTTCTTCCAAACGACTGGAAAAAAGCAGTGTGCCACCACTGAAGCAGATTCCCAATGGAATGGTGATTTCACTAAGATATTAGAATCATAATCAGCACCATTCCAGAAATTTCTTCAAGCTAGACAAGTGAAGGAGCAAAATAGGGATGATTGAGGACCCCATTAATATTGGAGCCGAACTGAGCGGATATCAATAATCGATCGATATTGAACCCGAGCCGAGTGGGTGTCAGCAATCGGTCGAAATTGAAGCCGAATTGAGCGGATGCCATGAATCGATCGATATCGAAGCCGAACAGAGCGGATGTCAGCTCGGTCGATATTGAAGCCTAATTGGCCGGATGTCACTGAGCGATTGACATTGAAGCCTAACCGAGCGGATTCAGTAATTGATCGATATTGAACCCGAGCCGAGTGGGTTTCAGCAATCGGTCGAAATTGAAGCCGAATTGAGCGGATGCCATGAATCGATCGATATCGAAGCCGAACAGAGCGGATGTCAGCTCGGTCGATATTGAAGCCCAATTGGCCGGATGTCACTGAGCGATTGACATTGAAGCCTAACCGAGCGGATTCAGTAATTGATCGATATTGAACCCGAGCCGAGTGGGTTTCAGCAATCGGTCGAAATTGAAGCCGAATTGAGCGGATGCCATGAATCGATCGATATCGAAGCCGAACAGAGCGGATGTCAGCTCGGTCGATATTGAAGCCCAATTGGCCGGATGTCACTGAGCGATCGATATTGAAGCCTAACCGAGCGGATGGCAGTTTGATATTGAAACGGAAATGAGCGGATAAGACTCAGTGCGGCTGATCTACATATTTAGTGGATACCATAACAACAAAACGGTGAGCCAATTCTAGCTGATTATTTTGCGATTTAAATTTGTCTAAATGTTTTTTTTTCTTTCTTTTTCTATTCTCTTTTCTTTGCTTTTGCTTTGATTATGGAAATGTTTGACTAAGTTGATGTAGATCAGTTAGACTCTTTCAGGCTCTGAGGAAGGCAAGACTGGCGAAACTTTCACCACCAATACGATCTTTATTTTACTATTTTGTACGAAATAAACGTGTATTAACAATCTCGTGTTTGCTGAAGCAAGGACAATCACGAAATATTTCGAACAATGCCGAGGTAAATCGATAGTCGCTCTTAGAAATGTCTTTAGATTACAAAGAATGGTGGAAAAAAAGAACTATAAAGTTGAGAAAAACAATTATCAAATTCATGAAAATGAAGAAAAATGCTTGATTGGGAGATTTTTTTTGGAGATTTGGAAACTATATGATTTTATTCAATCCTATCCTTGTCTAAAATTCTCATGATCGATAGCCTTGAAAAATGGTGGACTAGTCGAAGTAGCATCATTAATAGAGAAAGTCTTGTGTGCTTCTCAAAGAGTGTCTACAACAGCATAAGTTGGCATGTCCTCTCTGTGCCAAGAAAGAACTGTAGGAGGTAAACTAATTGCGTCTGCTGCTTCAACGCACTTTGTATTTGATTTTAGGTACCTTTTTTGTAAATTTCTTTAGAGAATGATCGATGAAGGGAAACATTCTGAGGATACTATTACTGTTCTTCAATCAACAATTAACTAAAGTGGAGTGATTACAAACTCTCGATGCTTTTCCGTCAAGACATTGGGAATGGTTTCCAAAGTCGCAGTCACGATCGTCGCATAGAAATTGGAAAGTTGGGTGGCAAAACTCTTAGAGCAGTTTGAAATCAAGAAGGTGTACAAGCAACTTTTTTCTTGCTCCAGTGACTCGTAAAACATCACGTCTTTCTTCTAGAGTTTCTCTGAAAATTCTGATCATGGAACCGATAGTTTTCCTGCTGTGTGATTGGCATTCTGAGGAGCCAAGTAAATAACGGCTCTTGTACATCGGTTTTTATCAGATTGAATCTCGTTACCGAACCAACTGATATTTCAGACGTGTGCACAGTGGCATCCCAATTGTTTATCAATGAGATAGGTGGGGGAGTTCGAATGTCCTGTCTAAACTGCATAGTACGGGACGCTAACATTGCCATTCCGTCGTAAGTTCGATAATGCAGAAAGATTTTTGTGACCAGGTCTACGATTGGTCCTTAAGGAAAGAACAGCCGCAGAGTTGACGAGATGCGTACGGAATCAGTATTATTAGCCATTTTCATTACATCCTCGACGCTCTGAAAACTCGGAAGGCTCTTCGCTTTTCTCTTTTCGACATTGGAGCGCTGTCGTTAATTTTCCTTCCGACCCGAGTGTGACTAGATAGATTGCAGCATTCGGATACATTCATATCATTAAGAGTAGATGAAGCATCGAAAATAGTTAGTTTTTCCTCAAAAAACGATTTTATCAGGCTTAATTGAAAGCCAATCCTGCACAAGCGTTCCCGAAGTGTGCTAAGATTAGTCAGGCCTGAATGATGTTTGGTTTCGTAAGAATGATGTCATTGGCAAAGAGATGACTTCTATTCCACATTTAACGCGTTGAAAATTCCTATGGTGTTCTTAAGATTTCCGTCAGCAAGAAAATAACACTTCATAGAACCCTCTTTTTCCGTAGGTAATATAATCATTACAAATCGTGACATTTTTGTTTACAAGTCTTCATTTGCTTAAGGAGGAATTCTTACAAGCTGAGTAAGGACGCCCTGATTGTCAATTTTTTTTTGATTTGATGAGAGGCAGTGAGATTTTTTTTTACTCCTTCGACACTCCAACGATTACCCTTATTACAAAGATGTTGTCCATCTTTCTGAATCCTTTTCGATGTTATACTCGTTTCATGGCTGTCCACACTCCATTGTCTTGATAGTGCTGTTATGATGACTCGAGTGAAGAGTTCAAAGACAACAGAGAGTATACAATTGAGCGTTGTTCATTAGTATCGTGGAGCTTCTCCCTTTGCATGGTAACATGGTCTTACCGGTATTCATTGATTGAGATCTGTTCATTTTCACAAGTAATATGTGAAGAGCTGTGCCAGTGCCAAGAACGAAAATTATGTAACAGTTCTATGGATGTTTTGGTATATATTTCAAGAACAGGGTGCTATGCGGTTCTTCTTCGCAAAAGTAGCATGTCGAATTTCAAAAGAAAAATAATGGAACGGCATATGCAGATCGAGGCAGACTAGAAATCGTATTCCAACGCGTTCCCAGTACTCGTTCCTACCGCAGCTAACTTTTCAAAAAATACTGGGTTATCCCATTGTTGCCTCCGCATTTCACCACTTACTAATTTCCATGTTATTATATGAAGAGATCAATTGATCAACAGATAGAGTAATCATCGTTATGATCAATGACAAGCAACCACTTGCTGAGCAACGATTGTATCCGTTGTTTTTAGAAAGAACGAGATTGGCGAACAAAGAAGTCGCTTAGTTAGGTCACTTCTAAGCTGATTTCGTCCTTGAATTTTGCTCCAACACATGCTCTCCCAAAGCGTGGAAGAGATGATTATCCGATAAGCAATACAGGGTTTTGCGGTGAATGTGGCATCGTGATCTAGCTCTTTTATCCAATAAAGTGAGGAGTCGAGGTTGAAATGTGAGGAGTCAGTGCATAAGGTGTCCATCGAAACATCACTTTGTGGTAGCCGATCTCACTTAGATGACGTGTAATGGTGCTACAGTGTAATGACCAAAGCCACTATAACATTATCAAACATACCACAGTCTTTGCAAAACCCGATTTGGAAGAGAAAAACTGAATAAAACAATGACACAAAAGAAATCATTGAACAGCCCCGTTAACTGATACCACAGAATCCTCTTCGAGTGATATAGATTTATCTAGATATATAAGAAGTATTGACAGACTTCAGTCAGCCTAGCAAAAATAGTTTCTGAGACTAAAATTTCAACCACATTTAATTTCTTTTTTTGCAAGATCGAAAATTAGATTTTGAAGGGTTGTGGTACCCCTGGTTTTGAAATTCTGTGCTGGGTTCTGCAAATCTATAACTTTTTCAGATTCTCGTTACGGTTTCTTTCCTGTCAAAGATAAAAAAAATCATAAATGCCTATTCGGCTCTCAGGTTTTATTTCTTGCACGTAAAATCGGCTACTTCTTATATAATACAAACCGTCTTTGTTCATGCCCTTGCTGAGACATTTTTTCAATCGACACGCTTGACATTGATTGCGGTGGGCCTTGTCCACGATGCAACTTCCAGTCCCAGCTTGACATCTGTATTTGAAGGTTAACTTCTTATAATGCTTCCGAACCATTTCATGTGATTAAAACAACGTAAAATAGTTGTTTGAGTATAATTTCAAGAAGCACCTGATACTGCACTACCAAAATATGGATTACCTTACCGGTATATGAGTCGACGACGAACGGATCGCTTGAAAAAGCCCGAACAGCCGTTACATGCCAAAATACCTCAAAATTATACCGTTTTTGACACGTTTTTTCTATTTAATGTTTTTGAAAGAATGTTTGAATGAGACGTAAGTGCCTGCCGATGTTTAGCACAGATTCATGTCCAGTTTATAAAAACAAATTTTTAGTAGAGACATCGACAAGCTTTACAAAAAACAATGAGCTACTCTCTTCTAAAATGAAAAATCCTCTTACCGCACTATAACTACTTTCGAAATACAAAAAATTTGCCTAGCAAAATAGCCAGCCAACCTTTCATGTTTAGGTTATGCAAAAGGCACAACTTAAAGCCAATGCTAATAAAATTTGGGCCGAATTTCGCGTAGACCTCTTTAGAGCGGTGGCAAAAATAACTGTTCTACAAAACGTTTACATAGTCTTCCATCAACTCTAAGAATAACTACCCCTGATAACCAAGAAAATGGGCAGTGAGTTCGATTCTAAGATGAGGTTCAAAGTTTTGCATATCATTCATCATTATTGGATGTATCACCATCATGTCACCGCTAAGCGAAGTTAGACAAAAAGTAATCTCATTGATTTTATAGAAGGAATAGCATCAAATCAAGAGCGCTCCGATCTGTTATGGCTGGTCCTCTCTGGGAGGCGTAAGTAAGTAGTGTGTGTTGTTTCCATGGATTTTGCAGTTGAGATTTTCCACTTACGACCACTTGAAAAAAAGTAACGGGATAAGTGAAATTGTAAAGATTCCCAAATTTTCACTTATAGGAAGCGATGGTGACCGACAATAGTATGTGATGATGAAAAATCTACTTTGCAAACCTTCTACCCGAATTACTCTTTTATGTGTAGCGACGAGATGATGGTATGAGCAGAGCCAAATCCTTTTTCCAAGTTGTTAACCCTCACGCTAACGACTTGAGCTGCTCTTATTATGCGCAGTAGATTCTCATAGTGCATGACGTTTTCGATTTTCCTAACGGATATTTGGATTCCATGTTAGTTCACGAAATACAATCGCTTTTCATACTCATATGGCTCATTTTAGTGCATGCTTCAACGCTACACGGTTAAATGGATTATAAATGAGTTTGCCGATGAAAAATTGGGCACAAATTCAGAAAGAGACATTTCCTAACTCACAGATTCTATTTCATCAAAGCAATTGTAAAATCAAAATGTCTCTATTTGTATTGGATAAATTCTGTGTTTTCAAGTATTGGAACGGCAACATACCGTAATGTTTTCCGCTGCTCACGTCACCACACACAGCGCAGCTGAGCGTCGGCGACGCTGCCACAGGTGGCGAGTCATGTGATAGCGTCGTATAGGATGATACGGAGATTGTGGTAGGATCGAACGGCGAAGTATTAAGTGCACTGTAAAGCTTCAGATAGTAGATAGTAAGAATTTTGAAACAAATCGCATCATTGACTTTGCATCAGGTCGTTGCTTGAGTGTTGGCACTAGAGCAACAAGCACCAAATTTATTAATAAGAAGTAATTAAACGCAAGATTTTAGCATCGTTTGATTGCGTACTTCTTGTGAAAATTCTGATATACAAGCTCTTATACTTGTGGCACAGTGGTCAGATGTGCTCTGCGTCACACACGAGGTCAATGGTTCGAGCTCGCGCTCAAGGTTCAACAGGCCATCCACCCCTCCGGGGTCGGTAAATTGGTACCAGGCAGGTCTCAGACTTGTCTGGGAGGATAAGCAGCACTGGCTCGATTCAGCGGGAGGCCACCGCAAGTCATTGTAAAGGCCAGATATGCATTCAATCACCTCAAACGAAGTTTAAAATTGAAGTCCAATGCATGGTGCATCCCTCAGGGATTGACTAACGTCGAGAGTTTATCCTTTATCCTTTTATATTTGGTTTAAGATGGAGTTGTCTTGGAAACAAATTCATTTGCTATTCATGCACAAATGGCGCCTAGTGGAAAATGCCAGAGAAGCCGCGCGCAAGATTGATGGAGTATCCTGTAGAGGGCCGAGCGTGACTGATTCTCTAGACTGTTCTCTCTAGTTTTTACTTGGCAAACCACTTCCTAGCTATTCTTCCTGCAACCGTATCATCGCCTCAAGCTCCATTAATCTTGCTCTCTACTTCACTACCATTTTCCCTTTTGCGTCATTCGTGCATGAATAGCTAGCGGATTTGTTCCCACAACAGCTTTATCTTAAAGCAAGTATAGACAAGTTGTACATAAAATGTTCGCGAGAAAATGTGCAATCGAACGATATTAAAATCATGCAATTCTTATCATTGACGGCTAATATTTGTGGCGTTTATTGCTCTAGTGCCAAAACATATGAAACCACCTAACATTAATCTCAGTGAAGACCTTATGTATTTGCATATTATTGAGCATCGTTGGATGTATGATCTTTGTATGATCAACGGTTCTCTGTTCTACTTGTCGACAAGACTGGAGTTTGTCCTGAGCTCTATAGCGTTCCCCCAGCCTGGCTATCCTCGAGATTGCAAAATGCGTTCAACCATTATTCTACGACGTTTATGAAGAAGGAAAATTCTTAACCAAGCGATGAAAACGAGGAAATAAATTAATTGCTAAAAATACGGGGGCTGGTATATTAGGAAAAGAAAATTTTGATAGGGGTCAAATAAAGTGGCAAAAAGACAATATAATATTTATGACAAGCACAATGTTAAGTTTCTGCGTTATTTTGAAGTTTCCCTGTAAACTCACTTTTTGATCTTAACCATTGAAGAAAAAATTTTGAAATTCCCAGCTTAACTCTCTTTACGAAATCACGCAATTAGCCAGATTTAATCTTAATAACTTGAAGCTTAGCACGGAAGTATTCTTGAGCACGATCACGACCACATTTAAAAACTTCCAAATTATCAAAATTTTACTGTGATACCAGTAAGAACTGTTTTATATCTTAGCGATTGCCAAATGGAATTATTTGATTCTACCTTGTTTGTGCTACGCGGTGATTCATCGACAAAGCAACAGCTGCAGCGATATGAGGAGGAATCAGGCCACCTTAATTGAATGTCATTAGAGTTGGTGAAAAAGAAATTATCTGAAATGCAAAACAAAAAATTAGCATGGTTGTAGAGCCGCTCATTTTATTCACCTGTGCTCATAAGCTGATTGGGAAACAGGACCGGTCCATGAAACATTGATCGAAGTCCAATAAGACGATCATCCATGGAGATTTCAGATTTTACGTCATCTTCAACGCATTGAATAGCACATTGTAAGCAGTGTGGTGATATGATTGAAAGTGTATTTCATGAGTGTGAAGATCATAACGATTGACATTTATTTCTAACTCATCGAGTGCCTAGTGCATGAAGAAAATCTATACCATACTTTTTTGTCAAATGATGTTGCTAATTTTACTAAGTAAAATGGTAAAATGGGTAAGTTAAAATTCAGGTCGACATTTTAATCAACAAGGTTTGAAATTGCTAAGCTTTTCAACAACATGTTTTGAAGAACCGAATCCTATTATTGCTAATATTATTAGTGAAGATTCTTTATGGGATAGCTTTTCTAGCAGTGGTATGATCTCACAATCACACATTCAACAATGTTGTGTGGTAAACATAACTTCAAATCGCGGGCGGGAGTTGAACTCACGTTTAGCAAATGTGTAATTACGATAGCACACCATGCTATAAAGCAGTTCAACAAAGAATTTTTCAATTACATAAGCCGTTAACTGTCAACATAAGTGGGCTCAAGGGCAATATGAGCTTGCTAGACCATCGTTGACAGTTTTACTGACAAAATCGATACCTTGTATCGCAATAAAGAGTGATAGCAGACGAAAAGCGCCGTTAGTGCGGCAGTAGCAGAGAATTTAGAAGTCGGTTGTTACATTTAATGCATTTCACCTTTGAATGACGTTTTGTTTTCGGTAAAACAAATGTAAAATCTCGCTATCCTAAACTACGTTTGCGCATATGGGAAGAATTAGTATATTTCCATGATTGGAGTGATGACGTAATGATGACTACAAGTAAGGTGATAGCAATAAATTCAATATAGAATCGAAAAAAAGAACTGAAGTTGTTAACATTACTTCTGCATATTTTTGCTAACGTAAGACCATTCATAAACTTTCACTATGCCATAAAGAAAGACTACTCAATTTCGTGATACTCATCAAAATGCTATAGTAAAATAAGAATGATACAAATGATATTGAAAATTGGATACTATGCGCTTCAAAACGACAACTGGCAATGACGGGGAGTGAACAGCAGCGATTTGTGAGGTGATCCTAGCAGTAATTTCCGAGGCGTCGGAATCACCTAATTAGCCTGGCAGTGACAAAATCGACGAGGATTAGATGGCGTTTGACGTATGTGTGTCTGCGTTTGACATCTTTGCATTCCATAATTCAAAAAATTCAGGCGCTACACTTAATGCTTGAACGCTAAATAGCAAAATCAACCAAAAGCACATTTTGAAAGTTTCAGTTACTATAATCCGAAACATCAAGAAAACGACAACATGGAATCGCCTTATCACTTACCACTTTGTGATAAATTGGAAGCGGAAAAGTTCAATGGTTCATCCTCTTCATTCATTCTCAGACAAGGCTTCAACAATGATAAACGACTGAAAAAAATAAGTAGCATAGAGTGAAATGAATAATTGATGAAATCATGATCGATTGATCGTAAGGTAGCAAGAAACAAAAATTGAAAGAAAAGTTCTATGTATGTCGAAGAATGTTTGCTTTGTGTTGCTAAGGGGTAAAACCAAATTTTTTTTAAGTCACACCTAACTAACGAAAGCAATTTAGGAAATCTACGTGACAGTTACTAGCAGAGTAGTAGTAGTCTGTAAGTTTGATATATGATAAGTTAGAAACCACTTGAGCAAGGCCATTCGATGTGCGGGCAGATGTCATGTCTGCAGTCATCTACCGTATTGCTAGGTTTGGCATCAGTTTCCCGCCCACAGCGCCAATTGAGCCAATCAGGAGGCACATCAACAATTACGAGTCGAAAACCGCGGCTCTTCACGAAGCTAATGCTGCATTCAATCGGCGCTCTATAATCTGTGATAGACCAGCACGTTCAGAGTACAAAAATTATTTCAGATGCAAACTGATTCGTGATGGTCATTCATGAATGAGTGCGTAATTTTCCCTCTGATCTAGTGCCTCATTGCTTCTAGCTTCCAATTATTTCCATTGATTATACAGATCCTTATCAATTTCTTTTCGAATGATTCGTGGAAAGAGTGACATTTACTCAGTCAAAACAGTTTTACAACAATTCATAAGGTCGTCACAAAGAAAGAGCTGAAGATCTCTTGGTTTGGATTCAAGAGCTAGGAAGAATAATCTTGCTAATTTCAAGCTTCGAGCTGTGCAGAGGCAGAGGAACAAATTTTATCAACGAAACGTCATCATTATAAACGCATGATCTGAAATCTGGAACTGACACATGAGTCTCACATTCACAGGTGTACTGACGTAATTAAAAGAGCTAAGTAAGCAATGAAAAACCGAAAGGATCTTATCGGCCGTTTTACTTCAGCATAAACATTGAGGAACAAAAGCAGTTTCTCCTAGCTTATACAGATATGTGACAAATAAATCAACTTCGATAGCAAATATGTTATAACTCTGCATAATTTTAGAATTCATCTCAGCGTTTGTAGACTATGCAGTGCCAACCTGTAGACTAAAGTCCACGCCAAATGAAATATGCAGCCGTTTATAAGCTTAGTTTGCAACAATGAACAATTGTTGGAAAGCGCCATTCCTAATATATCTCAAAACAATAAGTGGCAGCGATATTCAACAAAAAAAAATGTTCAGTCACTTTCACTCTTTTGAAATCTGTCGATAAAAGATATAGAGCGAAAGAGTGCCGCTACACCATAATGAATGATCGTGTCTGTTCCGTTCACGGATAATGGTTCCATAAAGCAAATGGTTATTTATAGGATCATCCAGTAGTGTCTCTGCACAATCATGGCAGCTTGTAAATTTTGCATGTTACCGACAATGTGGTAGCTTCACTAAATTTTTCATAAATAGAAAAATTCTAGGGATACGTCAGCTAACTAATACCATGAAAGTGTAAAGACAGTGAGGCAGTTCTTATTATCCGTTGTGCACCTTAGTATAAATCATCTAAAATAAACGCACTTTGAAATATGTTCTCTAAAAGGTAATGCTAAGTGGTAAGAAAATAAAATAAGTGAAAAGTTGGTGCAAAGCATCTTTCTTTTTTAGAAAGTTGCATACGTTTATGTCATTATCGGTAGGCTTCGACATCTTCACTTACATCAGAAATAAAATATACTTCCAATGAAAAGTTTTGAAGAACAAAGATTCACATTGGCATAGCCTCCCAATCAGTTGATCTAAGTGAATCCGAGGATTCCAGGAAGAAATGCTAGGCATGGTTGATAAGGCAAGCGCGAGCTCCGCATTTTCTTCCTATGTTATTTTTGCACTATGTACAATGAAGTTTACCGCGACCTATCAAGGGAATCGTAATGTCATTTATTTTGAGTCTACCACGCTAGGAATGTTTAGATAATTCATTGAATAAGTGGTTAAAATTCTTCAAAGCTTCGTGAGGTACTATTATGGTCAGGTTAGTGTGCCTCTGACGTCCGAAAGTAGAAGATCTGCATTTACTCTGAATTAATAAAAACTATTTAATTGTTAAACAGCTTGATACAGTTATCTTCATTCAAACGACTAATCGACCTGCCGTAGCTGATCAATTGTAGTCAACCATCTGTTAGTGAATTTCCATTGTTTGAGTGCTCGTTGGCAATAACAGTGGCAAAAGTATAGGATTGAGGCGAGATCGCTGATGGCTGCGCAGTTGGAAAGCAATTGCATTCGACGGCAGAGCCGGCCGCCAGGGCTCTTGCCATAATGTCGTTGTGTGGCGGCGTAACGACACGTTCTGATCGCTCTCTCCTCGTGGGACCTACGTTCCCCAGGGAGCATGGATACGGTAGTGTAGGATGCCAGCAGTCGTATCTCTGTCTGCAGGCAACAGTTTAAACAGCATATTTCCAAATGTGCCTGCTCATAGTTGCACGTAAACAGACTGAACTTGATAATGAGTGGTATCCCATTTTAAAATCAAGTTGAAATTGCCATAGATGGCCCTCAAATGTTTTGATTCTATGACCTAGCCATGGATATAGTCTATTCGCGATGATTGAGGGTTTCATATATTGAATATATACTATAATCGCAGGCACATTGGCAACAAATGTTCGGCCTGGCTCAGCGCCATGATGGGGTCAATGGCAACTGAATAGTCCTTCAATAAGCAGTCAAACGTAAATGAAGTCAATGAAAGACCACTATTAGAAGTTACTTAACTACCAAATGATTCTACTTCCTGAGTGGATTCAACATTGCAAGTATTTCTTACGCTTATAATGGTTATTTGCTACAAAAATATCGGTGAAAACTACTTGAATGAAATTTCAAACATCAATAGTAATTCATATAAAGTTTTCCGATTTATCATATAATCATATAAAGTTTTCCGATTTCCAAATAATAGTTTTACTAATTTTGTCTCTCAATATTTACATAGTTTAGTTTAACATTATCATAGCTTTCACCACTGCTAAATACCTTAACTACGTAAAAAGTTATAATTCAAATTAGACAAAAAACTGAGCTATAATTGGCAATACTGCGTCCATGAGATATATCTGCGGAGTGTTTAAAGGTTATAAAATCTTATACATGCATCGAATTTTTTACATGTCCATTTCTGACGTTATTATTTTGTGTAGAACAATTTAACATAATGGGAATTTGAAGAAGTCTTGACTTTATTACTGTTTCTTTGAATGTTAACTGAGTGATTAAATGATACCGTAGACTGGTAGAAGCAGTGGGCGGGAACAAGTCGCATCTGCGGCACTGGAGATGGGATTATCTGTGTTATTGGAGCGGGCTTTGTGATCCACGCCGCGTAATTCTGTTATGGCAATCAGCCCACAAACTGGCGAATGACATGATACCAGCCAGTTACAGCCCCAATCCTTTCCACTCATATCTTGAGGCGACCACATTCACAACACAGCTCCTATAGAAAATGAGGGGCTAAAATTTACTGTAATATGATGATGGCAAATGTAGCCGTCTTAAAGACCCTGTTTTGAAGCTGTAAACATATCACGTTACTAAGTCACTCTCACTGAATTAGATTTACGCAGAGCCTCTTTACAGAGTTCACTAAATTTTTTCAAATCTGGGGTTTGCAATAAATTTTCTACGACTTAATTGAACTATGAATCACCTATTCACAGAGTCTCCTCCCTTATTTTCGATCATACTTTGCCGTTCGAACTACTGTCAAGCATGTCTAAAACAAGCTTCAATCTATCTGAAACTTCAACAATTCTAAGAAAAGTATGAAGATTTCTCAAAAATTGAGTCTAATAGTCTTTTGTCAGAGATCGTATTCCGTCGAAGCAGTGTTGACGATTCGAAGAAGTGAAGGAGTAGCACATAAAAAAGCCTAACATCTGAAATATCTTGTCGTTTTTTTTTGTTTTTCACGGGGGTATGTACCGCAGTGATTGAGAGAGGCCTTATACAGAAATGGTCGCAGATTTGACCCCACATACCGGCTTATCAAAGCTTTCGTTTCTTTTGAGTTGTCAAAATGATCCTATACCTGTTTGGGAAGAAAGCAGCACTGACTTGATACATAGGTAGGCTACTGTAAGGGAATGGATAGGTCAGATATGAATTCAGCCAGTCTCCAACGACGATTGAAGAAGCAGAACGCATACTATGTTTTTGAACTATTGATCAACGTCAAGAGCTTACAGAAAGTTCAAGTTTTCTAGTGTCTCATATGTTTAAAAAATTCTAAGGAATTGCAGCAATAAGGCATATGTTTGTTCGTGTCTTGAACATTTTTACTGTGGCTTAATGATGTACTTGAATCATCGCCTCTTTTCAATATGTTTTATGTTTTCACATTACATTATATAACATTTTTTTGATTTTTGGACAGGAGCATATATTTTAACATCGCGATTCAACAGTGTAAAGAAGGATTGGATTGTCGTTGATCAAACATTTGCAAATGCAATCCTACTGCACTAATTCAATAATTGGGGTTCACTCGATGAGTTTCCTCTTGATGGACATTAAGGACCGAAGATAATTGAAGTTGAGAGTTAATAGTTAGAGAGTAAATTTTGTGCCAATTCTATAACAGTCGAAACTCGTTTTATTTATTACCTCATAATAAAATTCTCGTAGTAAAAAGTCAAAAATATCATTGATTTTCTTATAGTGTCATTAAGAACAAACAAAAACAAGTTCACAATCAATTACTTAGCCATATCCACAAAATTTTCTCATGACTTCTGAACCCATTGCTTATTTGCCGAACTCTACACTTTTTCTGAGTCGACCAGTTGATACAACCTGAAGCGATGGTCCGTTGCATGTACAACAAAACGGCATAATGACGGATCCCATCTGAAAGAAGACCACATTGCCCACACAGAGTTAGTACGGAATTCAAAAACACATTTCAACCCAAAATATTTCCACTTGAGGTAAATTTAAAAATAATTGGAAGAAGATTTATTGGGTTGTCCCATAGTTTCTTTCGCACTATTGTTTTTTTTCGGTATATTTTCGTTTCAAATGGTATTATTGCCAGAAAGTTGTGGTAGGTGAAGAATGTTCTAGTAGCTTTAGCCTTACATCGTGGCTTCACCGCTCACCATCTAAATGAAATAGGCTACCACAAATTGATGTCTGAATGGACAACTCATGCATTGACCGCTCCTCATATTGAGAAATCGACTCGCCACATTTTGGAAAAACTAGGCTAGACCACGGTACCACATCCACCGTATAGCCTGATATTACTTCGTGGATAACCATCGCTTCCGCATCCTGAAGGAGCATTTAAGGTGAAAGAATATGAAGACTACAGCCAGCCCAAAAGTGATCTCAACGACTTCTTTTCCCAATCTTATTCTTTCTAGGAAGATGGCATCCAGTCATTGCCCAGGAATAATTGTATATCTTGATCATGCCGAATAATCATTTTTGAGCCACGCATTTCATGTGGTCTATCAAAATGTGCTAACTTATAGAGCTCGATACACGTGTTTCGACCTACGGTCTCGTCAGTCGGCCAGTTACCCTTTCGTCTTTTGCCAGACTTGTGTGGGAGCTGCAGTCCCAACACTAAGAGATACAGTTATCTTGATCATGATGCTTATTATAATGTTGATTAGTGATTTCTTCGAATAAATAGCAATTGAACTAGCAATAGTGTCGTGCAAAATAAATTATGGAAGAAGCCATTGATAGCAGTACTTCGAACTATTTCGGTTTCGTGCTCAGAAGGAGAGGCTTACCGAGTATCCGTCACTGATTCGCATGTCAAAATGTGATGTGCGGGATCGGGAAACGATGACATCGAGATATTTTGAAGATTCACCATTTGCAAACTGAAAATCACCGTGCACATCACAAATGAAAGGTAGAATTTAGACTGATGTTAAGACGTCTTTCACATTTTATTGCTTTTAACGCGATCACCTTTGAGCATCAGAAGCGAGTAGAAGCCTCATCCTTGGTGAAAAACACAATACATTTATATGCGATGAACATATCTTCTTCCTAGTTATCTGTTTTCTAGCTGCAATATCGAAGAGATGTACCGAGCCAGAAGCACCAGCCATTGCTAGAACTCGCGCTGTGCCATCTACAGAAAATATAGCACGCCCTGGAAAATGTCCACTCATAAGAATATGAAGCAATAAGTGCTGAGTTTGTTCAACAAATTGCCAACTAGATAACTTGATTTTGGAAGAAATCTTGTAGGAGGCTCAGTTCTTCAGTTTCAAATGAATAAATCAATGCTCAAAGAGAGCTCTACCAATCCACTTCCTCGGGACGGCGTGCATCATATGCGATACACGCATATCCGTGTTGTTTAGACCGCTTATGAGCATTGATGGACGCTACAATATTGATGTAATTATCTGAGGTTTTGATGAGAAACTTTGTCCCCGATATGATAACAGAACCATAAGGAAACTTCTTTAAGGGGTTTTCTCATTAAAAGATAGTAAAAGAACGTTCATCTATTAAACAATTTTCTATGTCTCAACCATATTAGAAGAGGAGCATATGCTCAAATGTTTAACATAACAGGTTGAACAAATTGTCAGTGTCCAAATTCAACATATCTAAGGCAATTACTTGTTCTCAGTAATTAGATTTTTTACAGTCACAAATAAGACAACTCTTTTTTAAACACTGAGAACATAATTGTCCCTAGAGCAATAAAAGTGGGACCACATTAGAATTTTATGTTGGCTAAGCCCCTAAACACAACCCGAAATCATGGATAACACAAAAACAAAGTGTATAATATCATCTTACTCTTACAATATCTAACTGAGGAAAACATCAAACTACAGAAGTTTGGAGGAGAACTAACTCGAAGCTCTGCTGTCTGTAGTAAAACGATGCACAGGTTCGTTCACTCTGGCATCCCAAAGTGCTACACCTCCACGATTGTCTCCGCCGGCCACCATGCAACCTTGCCAAGAACAGAGTGACATTGCACCGCCTAGAATATAATGGAGAAAAGAAAAATATTGTATTGTTTCATGCCCACAGCTTGTTCTGTACTTCACATTAGATTTGTACACGATGCGTAAAAGATGACTGCACTGCTTAAACTGTATGGAGTATATACTTCACAAAACTTCCAGATGAGAATCAAAATTCTAACCTTGTATGTCATATATATATATATACATACTATATATATATATATATAATATATACCTATATCGTTGCTAAGATATGCAGCACTCATGGAAACTGGAAGCGAAAATAGATAAGACATTTTCTACCTTTGCATATAAGACGTCGAAAGATAGCTCCACTGTGGCAGTCTACGATATCAATGCCGGTTGACGATCCAACCAGTATCAGACTTTGCTTATTGCGTTCGTCATCCATGAAAACAGCACAGAGTGGCCGTTGCGTACATGACAAATCAACGGTGGTCTCTTCTAAAAAGACGCTACGCAAATGTGTTGAACAAGATTACCACAGCAATATTTCTAATACATTGATGCCAGTCGACATGAACTCTTCACAGCTTAGCGACTATAGTTCCATTCAAATTGTTAGTGTATATCATGACATAACATTTACTAATGTTTTGGCGCATTTACATACTGTTTCGAACTAAACGCAGAGTACAGTACTGACCTATTTTAACCGTACAGCAGAATTCGAACTGAAAAATTTTCAAACGACCAGTTATCACACTTTACTGTGCGGATTCCAGCTCTCCTCGCATTCAAATTATTTCCTCGCAAACGTCCTTTGCGTACTCTTCGAACATTTCACGTGTTAATTCGACTGCAGCTTGACGATTTTGTTTTTAAGAATATTGTAAAAATGTTGGTTGAAACGATTTCCTTTTGAAATTTTGGAGGCAACCAAAAAATTCAACTAAGGCGATTCTAGGTGCACAGTTCGCTCAATGCGTGATAGCGTTAGGTATGGGAAATGAACACGAGCCTTGCTTAATATCTTGCTTCCACATGCACTATATCATCACTGCTCCACTTCTCCCCCATACTAAGTATTGGAAAAACTATGATATAGAAATTTATGAGGATAATCAACACTTTAAGCAGCCTACTTTTGAATCTTCAAATTCTACAGAAGTCGCATAGTCATCGACTTCGAGGTGCATATGGCTGAACTCGTTGGACTTCACCACTTTGGACTGGTGCAGTTAAAAACTTTTCTTTCAACATTCACAGAAACTTCTATGCTATTTCGATTATTACCCATGCAGATATCAGCATGCAAAAATTGTAGAATTAATTCACCACTGCTTCGTTATTGACTAAATTAATGGAATAGTTGTTCTTGTTCTTGCAGAGTTTGTAGACAAATCATGTTAGAGACATTTCGTGCATACACAGCCAATGTATACCGTTTTGAAATCCAATGATCAACAACTCGTGATATGATAATTGCTGTGAATTAGATTTACAACGATTGTGAGCTGGTTCAAATAGTAAAAATTGTAAAACTTATCATGATGATCTACTGTGATGTGCAAAAACTTCCGCATCAGGTGGGATTCGGACCCAAATTTTACCTTTGCGTGAAGGTGAAATGTGGGTTTGATTCCCACCTGACGCAAAAGTTTTCGCGCATCACTCTACACCAATGAGTATATATATATATATATACAAAAATACAGCTTTTTCATCGGTCTATGACCATACCCATTGGTAAAGCGGTTTGAGAGGATGCTACGATATCGCCAAAGCTGTTCACTGCCGCGTTGCAGTAAGTAATGAAATCACTTGATTGGGACTAGTAGAACATTCGTGTTGATGGAAATTCCTGTCACATCTTCGTTTTGCAGGCGACATCATCATCTTTTCAGTAAGTACCATTGGAGCAGAGACGATGCTAAGGGAATTAAATGAAGCGGGAAAGAAGATCGAAATACTTATTAGGATAGAGACCCAGTTCATGAAGAACCCATGGTGCAATGGTGATCATCGAAATGGATGGTTCTCTGATTGCAGAAACCACCTCGTATGTGTACTTTGGGCGCTCAATGAACACGGAAAACAGCATGAAGGACGATCCACGTAGAAGAAGGAGAGCAGCATGGGCCTCATTTGGGCCTCTCAGAGAAGCCACCGACCGGATAACCGACCCAAAACTCCGTGCTCACCTTTTCGATTCAACGGTCCTCCCGCTGCTCTGCTATGCAGCTGAGACGTGGGCTGATACCCGACCACGTCAAGACTGCTACGAATAACTCACAGAACGCTTGAGCTATATTTTCTGAAATTTAGTTGGCGCACACAACATCTGGCCGGCTTGCGTAGCTCAGATCTTCGAAGTCCACCCCATGTTCGTGACCCAGAGGTCGATACATCTATAGCGAGACACGGATGAGCCGTTCATATACTGAGGAAGAATGGAGACAGACGGACAAGAAGAACTGTAGAGTGGATTCCACGAGAATGTACACCTCGAGGACGACCACCTACACGTTGGGCGGACGTGTTTCACAGCTCCCGATTTTTTTTCAGATCACGGCATAACACTAGCAGCAGCCGCCATGCTCGAATAAGACCACCGCCATGGACGATTGTCGCGCAGCAGAGAGACGAATGGAATTTGTGCTGGGGCCCGTACAATTAGTAAGGACGGACCGTTCAAGTTTCAAAGACCGTTCATATATATATACATATATATATATATATATATATATATATATTCACCGCAAAAGGCAGTCAAATAGAAAGAATCTCTATTCTCCCCATGACTCTAAATTTGGATATAAATTAACGATAACGTATCAAAGTGTCATCAAAATGAGCCGAATAAAAGCTTCCGAACACGAAACTCCTAAACAGTGACAATGATTCAGTACTGAAGACATCTTCATAAGTCTTCGAATGAAGAAGATTGTAAGAGCCTATCAGCAGTTGATGACAAAAGCTATGGTTGAGGTTGTTACCCGAAAACCATATCAACATTTGAAAAAAATTAAGATTATTGTGAATAGCTTCACAAGGAGGTACGGTAACACATAAACAGACAACAGTGGCATTAGAATTTTGATGTCTGCAATGCTCTCAGTTTTTAGCTAAGAAAATCAGCTTATTTCAAATTCGCACTATTAAGTGGCGTGAAAGTGAAAGCTAGACAACAAACAACGTCGTTGAGTCCAGTGATTTGACCGACATGAAGCTTCTGAGCAGTCTCCAAAGCTAAAATTTTCACCAAAATTAGATTGTTGTAACCTTGGCATTCTCGGTAGAAAGCATCATGCAACATATGATTCGTGTAGATTGATGTGCAAAACTTCGAAGTCAACCGGGACTCGAACCCACTTCTCACTCTATCTAGGACCGCTACTCTAACGCGTTGCGCTAATGAGCCCGTTCAGCTTTTTACAGCACAACGCATCTATCTCTCAGCAGTTAGGCGTCAACGGCCTGGTCCAGGTAGTCGTTTACCGACATTGAACACATTCACGCTGAAAGATAAGGGTATTGAGCGAGCAAATATTCTTTTTTATATAATCGCTTCTAGCGGTGGTGTAAGTTTTGCACATCACTCTACATCACTGGGTATATATGAAAACATTATACCCCTCTAGAAGTGGTTAAATAAAAGAATTCTATTCAGTTATCTAAGACCCAGCAACTGTCAGCGTTACTGGCTTCAGCGTCGATAGCGACTAACCGTGCTATAGTGTTGAAGGCTGGTTGCTGACAGATAGATGCGTCGCAGCGAAGAAAGACTGGTGTCAAAACAGGCGCCGATAGTGCAACGGATAGAGCACGGGCTTCCAGATAGAGCGAGATGTGGGTTCGAATCCCACTTGAGGCGGAAGTTTTGCAAATCACTCTACATTGATAGGCCTATTTGATAACGAATGATTTTCATTCTAACACTACAAAAATAAACCCTAGAAATCTACAGAAATTATAACTCATTAACCCAGACACGAGAAAAGCTGAAACTCTTGCACTGCTACGCTCAACTGCGTATTGCACAAACACATCTACAAAATTAGATAAATCGGGCTACAAAGTCGAGCCACTCCAACGTGTCCTAGTGTTAGTGCGGTAAATAATTGCGACATGCACCAAATACCACAATAACTGTGCGCCCAGAAGTTCTCCAGCAACAAATATCTGCCAAAATTTCCATTTAAATGTCGATTACAGATGTTATTGGGTCGTTCCATAAATTTTAGTGCTAGAGCAATAATCACCAAATTTATTAACCAGAGATGACCGAAACTAACGATTTTGCTATGGTTTCATTGCGCATTTTCCTGCGAACAGTCAAATGTACAAATAGCCTACACCTACTTTGAGGTGGAGCTGTCTTGAGAACAAATTCGCTTAATACTCATGCATGAATGGTGCGTAAGGAAAAATGCTAGTGAAGCGGAGTGTAAGATTGATGGAGCTCCTGTGAACGGCCCAAGCGCGACTCATCTTCCAGACTGTTCTTTTTAGCTTGAATTTCGCAAGCCACTTCCTAGCCGTCGTTTCTGCAACCGTATCATCTTCCTAGGTTTCATTAATCTTCCAGAACTCTTCATTAGCATTTTTCCCTACGCACCATTGGTATATGAGTAACAAGCAAGTTCGTTGTCAAGACAGCTTCATTTAGAACAAATGTGGACAAGTTCCACATCAAAATGTTCACAAGAAATGCGCAATTGAACGATATCAAAATCATGCAATTCCAATCACTTCTGATTAATAAGCGTGGTGTTTATTGCTCTAGTGTCAAAACTTATGGAACGACCTAATAGTTTTCGAAAAGTGAACAGTGAAAAGCTTACGTATTCTTTTCAAAACTTTATGAGCTGTTGAATCGACAAGCTTACATGTTTATTACTAAGTCTTACTGTCATTAAAGCGTGCCGATCGAACTGATACATTTTGTAATCATTTGAGATTTTTTTATAGAGCTTAATATCAGCGAGGAATTCGGTATGGTTCTGTAGGAAGACGCGCTGCTTTTACGATCTAATAGAGAGCGCGGAGAAACGCGAAAGCATATTCACGTAAACTGAGACGATTGAGCTAGTTCTGTACAAGTTTCGTGCCAATTTCCTGTTCATGGAAAGATGGAAGGCATTGGTGTTCATAACGAACACATCCAACCCCCTTGCTCAGTGAAGATTCTCCAGTTAGGTAGATCAACTTGCTTCTCCTGTGGAGGTGCATAAAGAATGTAGGTATGCCAAGAACAGCATTGCGCCACCTTGGGGCGAAAGTGGCTTTACAAGATCTGGATTGAATTATTTCATCTGTGCAGTTCAACAACAATTTTTTCCGTCAACCTGGTAGCATTCTACTCAAGAATTATGATAAACATTCCGCAAGTGTTTTGATAATGAAGCAGCTCATTGATTGCATGATGAGTATTAGAATTTAATGTAAGTGAATAAGCCTTCTGAGAAATTTTTGCCCTTTGCTTTTGAAGAGTGCCTTTTAAGTTATTCGGATAATTAAATAAATGATAAAACGTAAAGACCGCTCACCAAATGTGCGAGTGACTGGGTCCGTTACTCCAATTGTGACAGAACCGGTGTCGGTTGAAGTGCACGCAAATAGATCAGATGACTTGTTTAATGATAACGATGTGATTTTTGACGAGGATATTTTCAATGTTGAGGCTAGAGTTGGGCATGGCCTGAAGTGGAAGAAAGATTGATCTAAAGAAATTTTGTTTGTGGAATGAAGAGATGTACTTCAGCTTACTACTGAGACAGTCAAGTGTGGATGGAAGTGAATGACTAGAAGATAGGTTTTACATATAAAAAGAAATACTTCTGTGAAACAAAAAGTTACATGTTCCTTACTCACAGTAACTGCAATATTGCTAGTCATCGACTGACTCGAATAATGTGCGAATTGTCTGTTCTTGCGCGCCTCAAACCCGTGCATTGAGTTTTACTGTGAAAAACAGAAAGGCATCACACGTTACTTACGAAGTCACTTCGTTACACCTGCCTAAATGGGTCCATAAGTAGCCAATTATGGACATTCGAACATTCTAGGAGTGAACGCACGACAAAAAGAAATAATTTCTTATCGGAAAACTACGTCGGTCGTACAGCGCACACAGAAGACCTTATCTTTGTTTCGCTCTTACAGCGTTCTATGAAAACCTTTTTGGAAAATTTTAGCATTGGTGTTGCCAAAATTTGTGCTATCAAACAGCCTGATAACACATTCTGAATTTTTCGTCAGCTCTGCTATGGCACTTATAAAGTGCTAGACACATGTTTTGGTCTTTTAGTCTCATCAGTGGCACGGTGCCTTTCGCTGAGCCAATCCATTTTGAGAGGATATACATATGAAGGAATCGATGGCGAAGGTGTCACGCTGCGCTCACAAAGGAAGAATTTCACTTTACACTGCAGAAATAACATACCACTACATGTTTAGTGAGAACATCACTCGACATTGCAGTGGTTGAAAATCAATTGCTCATGGTTGGTAAATGAATAATACCTTTATGACTTTCGTTACGAGTGTTTTTTGAGACCTCGCTCGGAACAAAATAATCTGATAGTATATTCTGAGGTTTTCATTAGGTCTGTTATGGCACTTATGCAGTGCAATACACGTGTCTTGGCCTTCCAGCCTCGTCAGTTTCACGGTGCTTTTTTGCTTAGTCAATTCCTCGGGAAGATATTCCCTGTATGTAGGAGTTGACGCCGAATGTTTTAAACGCGCCGTCAAGTGATAAAATCACCGAATGGGCAGTGCTGCACACTCAGTTGCTCTTGGGTCCACGAGATTTCAGAAATCACTTGAAACGACGTTTATCCCTACGGGACGGCGTGTACCTGTACAAGCGATCGATTGATTCAAGCTTGGGCTTACAGAAAAATCATCTCACACTTTTGATATTCATTCAAAAGCTCAGATTACAGCACTTTCAGTAATAAGTATGTTTCCAAAGTGCCTCTGTTGTTGTGCTTTTAGCAACAAAAATGAAATGCTTCACACTCGGTTTACTCATTATTTCGGCTGCCGTCTCTAGATGGTTTTTAACTGAATTTCTGGCAGTCATTTGATAGCTCAATTTCCAATGGTTTTATAACTAAAATAGGTTCTAGAAAAAAATTTTTATAGAACGGTGTAAGATTGAAAAAAGAACACGTTTCACACCGAAATTAGTTCGCTCGTCGCTCAAACTTTGCAAAGAGATTGTGGTACTTATGAGTAAAGCTCATAAGTTTGAGGCACCTTATTGCTGCAAAAAGACAACAGACCACGAAAGAAATTTCATAAAGTGCTTTCAGCAAATAGAACTACCACGTGTCAGGAAATTCGAAATGTTTTAGTGGAAAAAACACATTTTTGTAAAATGGGGCATATTTTCAACTGCTGAGGAACATTTTCTTCACTTCGCCTACGTTTTGTAGTCATTTAATAGCTCGAGATTCGCAAATGCTCTACTATCCAAAAAAAAATACTATTTTAATTCCGCTGTAATTATCCCGTTGTTTGAATCACACGGAGGGGCTTTAGTGGCAGTTATATAGCAAAAAATTTTGATGCTAAAAAAACTTCATTGCTACGAGAAGACAGGTTACTGTTAAAGGGAGTTCCTTTTTCACATTTCTTTCACGACATTGTAAGAACGTAAATCGAAAGTACATGTTCTATTATTTACGACTTTTTGAGAAAGGTTAAAGTGAGGATTTCTTAGTATCTAGCCAAAGTAAATTTTCATAGAGTTCTCATTCATCATTTTGTAGAGTACTTTTACGTCAAGAGTGCATTTTCCTCGCTTAAATTTCCCAAACGTTTTACTGATGTTGTAGATTTTCTACTTAATATGAGGTTTTCTTAATACACAGTACCAATAAGCACAATAATAGGCTTAGCCTTCTAAGTAGCTAGTAAGTCGTTTGAGCTTCACATAGGGTTTTGTTGGCAACTATATAGTAAAACTCAGATAGTGGGAGCACTTCATCGTCGTGAAAAACCAGGCACAGGAGATTTCTTTAGGCAATTGTAATGAAAAAAAAACTCCCGTATGTCCTAAAAACCTGTATTTTTTTATAGGAAAACCATACCTCTTAGAGATGAACATTTATTCAACTCATTTGCGCATTCTTATCACCGATCTTGTGAAAGTGAGAAGATACCTTCCTCCTTATCAATCGTTTGATGGTCATGGATATGCTTGTTCTATGTCAACTCCCAAATAACAGGCATGTACGGTTCTTAGAAATCGATTACTTTCTTGTACTTGAGCCTTACTTTTCTTAGAACACTTCTCATCGGCATCAAAGAATTTGGCAGATTTCTAAGCAACGATACCGTCTTTGACTAGCCAGCGATTATTTCTTTCTCAGTGTCTTCTTGATAAGGCTGGGTACAATACAACACAATTTCGGTCGGAGATTCGAAGGTCCCATTTGTGCAATATTTGTGAAAGTCAAATTGACCAGCAATTCTATCAGTCGGCCACTTCCGAAGGCGCACCTGAGAAGACAGTGAATGTCGATGGCAACAATGGAGAAACGAGATAAACGCAGTACTAACTAGTTTTTCTAAAAGCGCGTGGGACCATTAGCACAGAGCTCTTCTGTAACCCAAAGCTCTCCCACTCCTCATTGCATAAATGGACTACAAACAATTCGTAGAACTCAACAGTCTCTGCATCCTTGTGGTGAAAGTGGAGAAGTAAATCCATGAGAAGCAGCTGGTTGGATCACGTCTGTGATTTGCTGGTGGACGGCCGCAAGCACCAGCACTGGTGACGTTGGAGTTAGGAATGACCTTGAGAGAAGTACAGAAAACCTTTTTAAGAACATCAGCAAGAAAAAATTCATAGAATACGTCAAATCAGTGGCTATGTGCAGCGGCAAAGGTTGATAGGATAAAATGATGTTCGTGATTAACCTATACGGGTATGTTTAAAAAACGAATGCCCATAGAGCGATAGAAGAAGAAATGTTTCAATAGTTAGATCATGTTTCAACTCCTGAAGTACAGCAATAATTCAAAAATTGTCATAGAGCGAGCGCCCCCTGATAGGGTGAAAGGCGGGTTCGTGTCCGCCTAACGCAGAAAGCTTCACACATCACTCAACATCACTGACCATATTTGTATCATTATACCACCTTATAATCGATCAAATAAAAAGAATTCCTGTCTTTAACATACAAATCCAAAAACTACAAAAAGTTATTGGCAACTGAAGTCGCCTGCGATATGCATAATCATTCTTGACCAGTTGTTCAAGTTTTTCAGTTTACAATCGTGGTAAAGACTTTTGGGTATTGTATATAGAGAGATCTGCCAAGACTTGAAGATCTAAATTGTAATATCCTTTGTAACTTATGACAATTGACTGCATGCCCAAAACACTATAAATGCGAAGCGATTTTTCCACAGATATATGCTACATGCTACAAAAACATATGAGTGTGTAGAGTAAACTACGGTGTATCAAAGTCAAACAAGAAACCTGGAAATTTTTTGAGATCAAGAAAAAACCCTAACTGAAAAACAGAGAATTTGCGCGCCGCTTCGCGATTCGCTCTGTACACAGCGATTTCTACTGCCGTCCCAAACGGCTTGAAAATTTAGCTTTGTTCCAAACCGGTGCGAGGTTGGTAGTGCTGCTGCATCAATACAATAGGAATACGAATCGTTACTGACGTTTCAGCGATACTGCCTTCGCACCCTCCAAACGCCCAAGCCCTGAGGAAGGCAGTGCCGCCGAAACGTCAGCCTGCAATTCGTACCGCTATTTGAATTGACTCAACAACAACTAACAACCACGCTCCGGTTTCAAAAAATTAAATTCTTGATATACACTTCGGAGGCTGCTAATCAAAGTTAAACATGTTAGACTGCTAATTGGGTAACTGCAAGAACTGAAGATTGAAATATAAATGTTACTATATGAGTCCTTCACAACACTAGTGAGGAACTGTGAAAATAACAGTTGACGATACCTAGTGTTTTCGAAAAGGAACTATAAATATTGATGGAGGCACAATCACCTTTGATGATCTGACTTTTGAAGGTCGATACGTAACATATGCCGAATTTCTGAATCTATGGAACATTTTAAAAGTACAGCTGGGCTTCCTTTAGCTTTTGAACATTTTACATCGCCTTACCCTTCGGCTTCAATGCAATGTATCCGGCCAGCTTTATCTCCTGCATACACTGTGCCACTTAACTGCCAGGCAAAAGCAGTAAATGAGTCAGCAAATTCCAGACAAGTCTCCGTCCAGTTTTGCTAAACATTAGTGCTGATAATGACTCAGAAATTGAAAGCAAATCAATGAAAATGATTTGGTGGCATCAAAAACTGCTGTCATTAGACAAAGCCTTAAATTTTCTCGTTTTAATGGTCCAAAGTTCCAATGAGTAAACTTTGCATCGAATGATAGACATTATCACATACAGCAGACATCTTTTACATGGTGCAGTGAAATTCTGATCATGAAATTTAGAGTTCATCAAGCAGAGAAGATGCAGTGAATGATTCCCGTGATAAGTCGTTATAGTGATAGCAAGCCTACGGCCAACCAAGACATTTACCCCTCTGCACTCAGCGAATTGATACCGTGATACCATAATAGTTTGGGAGGGTAAAATTCGCTGAGTAGATAGACTGATGGGCTACTCGCAGGTCACTGTATGAGCCTGTTATGCATAAACTCAACCTTGATGGCGTTTGTCGAATTCGCATGGCACATCGCGCATTCTTTATAAACTATACAACACGAAACGCTTTAGCCTTTATCTCCATCTGAGCAGCGGAAAGCTAAGCACTCAAAAATGAAAATGTAGCCAAATAAAGAGACTGAATCAGTGACATCAATTAGTAGTCTCAAGTGAAACTGAGCTACAACGCTATGGAAAAAGTATTTCTTTAGATCAAAAACTATTCCTTGATTTCAAAGTAAAACTCGTTTCCAAATGGACCAAAATATGCATTATTATATAGAAATGGATCATCACTCAGAGCTGCAGTTTTCCGACAATTTCTATAAATAGTAAATTTACCTTGGAGAAGTTATTGGCGACGATCGTAAACTGATCGGGCATGCCTAGTCCTATTTTAGATTGTCGATTTCTGACTCATAACACACACAAACACATAATACCTACAATACAGAGGATGGGAAAAGTGCGAACAGTCTGTTGAACAAATATTGAGAAAACGAGGCACTGATTAACTCTGTGCTTTATGAGTATGTCGAAGTAGCAGTCAAAAGTAAGAGGCGAGCTATATGTAAGTTCCTTAGATCACTTCAACTGATTTATTGAGACATGAACGGCGATGAATTAATAGGTAGTTTAGAACTTGGCCAAACTTCTCAAACTTTTAGTGCACAGTGCAATGAGAACTAATGAAGAAACGATGCCATTTTCTTTTCACACGGTTTTTAATGGCGTAAAATCTGCGCGCCACAAATAGATGAGAGTGTCGCCCACAGAACACAGGAGACTTTTATCAGATGTAGAAACGAAAAGGACAGTTTATCAAGCAATATGAATTGTTATGTGATGAAGATATGTGATGTTTTGTCAGATTGAATCAATATTATTCACCTTCGACGCATGTTTCATCATTTTGATATTCGTGGCGTTTCTATTGCTTGTGTAAATAATAGATGTTTTAGCGATTCATTTTACCAAATATTGCATTAAACATCAACGAAGTTCCGAAGGGAAAGTTCATCAAAATGGTGTTAGCATAACAGGGAACCGATTCTATGAAAAAGGAGAATGTACACCAATTCGTTCGATTGGCGATATTACACTCACCGATTCGAGGGATGCGAAGAAATCGATGGGAAGAATGAAGAACGTACGCAAGACGCCGTATACGACTGTTCTCTTTGTTTGAAACGAATCTAGTTCGAATGCAATTGAAATTTGGCAACAAAACCTCGAGCAAGCACAGCGGAATTAATGAACTAGTTCTTTCCACAGAGTGCTACTGAGACTAGTTTCTTCTCAATGATTTCCTCAGTAACTCATCAGATGTTATAAAACGACTGCGCCAGGTCTCCGAAATATAGCGAAGCCTTCAAATGCGGAGAAAAAAACTTTGGAAACAACTAGCCGCGGCGCATGTTTCTTTTCGTTTGCATTCCAAAACAAGAGATGAAGTAGAAATGATCAATAGAAAAATATTTTGTCAAGACAAGATACAATTCAAGAATTCATTGTTCGATTGTTCACCATCGCCTAGACTATTCCTCGTTAAACATCATTTGAAAGTTTGTATGAGAGACTCACAAGGCTTCAGCTTGCTAGAAAAGAGTAAGGAGAGGGCGGTGCAGCGATAGTGATGTCGTTTGTTATGGCGACGACTCCATCTACTCAGACCGTGGTTCGACTCCTCACCGAAGCAAAACTTAATCTGGCGGATCGGGGAGTTAATAAGAGGCGTGAACGCTACAACTCACTCCATCTAATTTAGGAAGAAAAGTGTTGGCACGGCTATCTCGGAATTCCAGAGAGAATCGACTCGACCAGCATTAAGCGACATTTGTGACGAAAACGAAAAGATCCTCAAAATACTCAAGTTCATTCGCAAAGAAGTTCAAAGAAATTTGTTTATGACAGTTGCGGTGAAACGAATCAAATGCATGAAGTGTAAGATTCGTATACTGTGATACATGTTGCGTGTTGTTAAAAATGATGGTGGAATGAAGAGTTGCTAGATAAGAACTTTTTTTTTCATTTGAGATACGAAAAGTTAATAAAGGCATGCATTCACCGCAGGAAATATTGTACCAGTCAATGTCAGCGATGTCAAATATCCACAAGGAAGATTCCTCATCAGTAAAACTCGTCCTCGGGTGAGTTTCCACAAAGAAAAATGTCGTTCTCACAAAATGTGCGAGCATGTAATCTCACAAATAATTGTATACTATCCAAATCTGATTGCCTTCACTCTTTAACAGGTCCGTACATAATCAACAAATAACTAACGCTATGAATTTCGAATATTATGGCTTGCAAACCAAATTTGATCACTAGACATTGACAGGGAGGGTCTTTCAAGATTCCATATCAGCATGTATACGGCGCAGTGATAAGCCATAAGCTCAGTACACCCTAAAAGTTTAGTAACAAAACTCTAGAACTATATGTTAAGTATCGGTGATCCCTTTCATTGTAATACTGACCCGCTTCGTACAATGGCTTGTTCCTACACTTGCTAAAGACTTTGTTTTGTCGAAAACCCTATTCGACTTGAAATAAATCACAGTTCATTTGGCCAACTAGCCAAACTATGAATGAGATCGACACAAATGTTACATCGCTCCAAGTCTTCTAAGATGATAATTTTTTAGAAGTATCTTCAAACATTCGTAGTAGCATGTACTGAATCTATTTTTACTTGTTTCTCTAGGATCTCATGACAGCGATATTTGTTGCGATGCTCCTGCGGCATTAGGGTTCTCTCTTCTTATCGTAACTTTTCACTAAATCAATGTCGTCTTATCACATATTAAATCGAATGCACTAAAAAGAAAAACTGCTCCTTACCTATCACTTTGCAGTTTATTCATTACTTTATTTGACTCACAACGTGTTTCTTTTCACTGTGCGGATCCCAGTACTTCTAGCCTTCAATTCGTTTCTGGCCTGTCCATGAGCGTCGTAGGGCACTACAAGTATAAGCCACGACGATCATCACAACCATTCGGCCATGGAGGATCCTCCCACTTCTTTATGTCACAATCAACGGAAACGAAACTATTCTGAGAAAAGTTTCATGGTCTGTGATGAGCTCACTGTGAATAATCTCCTTACTACATAGCTAGAGTTCTTAGGTTGTTTCTGACAATGAGAGTGGGAGGATGTTCCTACTTGCACACCATTCGGTACCCGGTAACCACTCAAGGAAGCATAATGAATAATAATTACATTACCACAATTTTAACTTTTTATTTGCTGTCTAAATCTACTTTTCGTAGCAGGTTGCGAAATCAAATATAACCAAAAAATGTGGAAATATGAAGAGAACATGGAACGTGGTGTTTTTGTGTCACGGACTCGCACCACAACTGTGGCTCCCTCATGACCCTCACTCTTCTTTTCTCTCAGCCGTGTTTTACCCAATTCGGTGACTATTGACAATACCAAATTGTAATTTGAATATTTGATCGGTATCATCAACAGAGCGTATGTGGCGTAGTGATTAGCGATATTCTGCGTCGCATACAAGGTCAATGGTTTGAACCCACGCTCGCGGCTCACCAAGCTTTCCTCCCTACGGGATCGGCGAGTTGGTACCATACCGAGTAGCACTGATTTGATACACTACACCGGTAGCTCATCGCGAGCCATTGTAAAGGCCAGTTATGCATTCAGTCACCTCAAATGGTGCTACAAGAGTCTAGTGCATGATTAATCCCTCAGGAATTGATCAACACCAAAAGCTTTATCCTTTCTCTTTTATCACCAACAATTTTACAAGGCCTCAAGTTATCACTATGTGCATTCATTAGGTAACGTGTTGACGTTGCTGTCTCTATACGGTACAATTCATCTTGTGATAATTCAAAATCTTTATACAACTGTGTACACGGAATATACTTTTCACTGCTCCTCTAATGTTTTCATTTCAAATCGCTCCTTTGTCCTTTTTCGCTTGTCTGCCTGCCTTTCACCAAGCCTGTGGACGACGCAATTTTGCACAAATAACGTCGCTGAGTAACAAAACAGAGTGTAATTGATAGAAACAGAGTGATAAACAGCTTAAAACATACCTCCAAACGTAAGGAAGCAACATAGAAAAGCCGCTAAAAGATTCCAGATCTGATTATTCTCCTGCGAACAAAGCAACTCCTTCTTTTCAGCACAAAATGTCATATCCACTTTCTACAAAAAATCTTCATATGCAATGATTTCTTTTCAACAAGCAGAACTTTTCTGAGTTAAGAATACGTTCTAGAGAACACATGCCTTGTTGCTGAATGCCTTCACCACAGCCGGTATTAGAACTCGAAAATCAAAACACTGCTGATTAACGAGAGCACAAAATGAGTATATTCCTCCAATGAAGATGAAGTAAACTGAAACAGTAGATATAGTACGACGCGAGTCAATATAGAGAAATAAAAGGTTCTTCTTAGACGGAACAGGATGAAGAAACGACCCTTTCGGTGAACGAAGACTTCCCGTATCACTAGTGATTTCCATTCGAAAACTTAAATCGCTGGCTACCCTGCTACGTGGATGCTTTTCAAAGAAGCCTTTATAATGCTATAGCAGAAAGGAAACATTCGTGTTTCACACACGTGCATTTCTCGCCGGATAAAGTTCTTCCTTTAGACTATAAGTATCCATTAGACTTATTTTCTAAAAAGACCATTTTACCGCAGTGTAACAGGGTGAACAGTACCGAGCTTCACATACGCGACGCACTTGTTTGTTGGCTAGTGAGTGGGCTGAGTGTCCAATGGCAATGGACTTGATGCGACGTCCCGCAATCGATCGATCGATCGTCTTGGAGCGCTACACATGTGGAAAGCAATTTTCGCTATTTGATTTGGGATTACTTCCCTGCTGTGAGAGAATGTATAGCTAGAATGCACGACCGCGATACTACAAGATTTCCTCTACACAATCATATGCTTTCCGCTTCCAGCGAAGTAATAATAGAAGTGCGCGGCCGGTGTAAAACTTGATAACCAAATAAACTAAGAACTCACCTAAAGACACTGATGAGACGAAACACAGCATCAGGGCCCATAGAATCAGGAAACCTTGAGAAATAAACGACGACAGAAATAGAGTGCATGGTGAGCCGCAACATGAAAACGAACCTCCAAATGCTTGCACTAAAAGCAATACTTTCTTATTATTATTCCAGAACAGACAATATAGTGTGGTCGAAATCATATCTGAGTTTCATGTTCAACAATATTCAATATTGGAAAACTGTTATCAACACCTCGTGCTACAAGCTTCATCAAGAAAGAAGATACGATAAATTGATTATGTTGAGGATGAGGGAAAGTCGGTTTAAAATATCTTACTAAATAGAATTTTGCATAATGATGTAAAGCAATAAAGATGACTTTTAATGTCTTTGAACAATCTAGAAAATTAGCAGCAATGTTTCTGATCGCTTAAATCCTCCTAAATAAATATATATTAAATTTGACAGCACTTCTCACCTGATGCCAAATAAACGAATAAGAGGTATGCAATAATAAGTCCCGACACGATATACACTATGGACTGTAAAAAGATTGAACTGAAATCGCCAATGGAAACAAAAGCGTTAACCTGAAATTGGAAAAAAGAAATAATGAGAAAATTCCATTTCAATAAATCTTCATACGTCACCCATGCATGATCTTCTTGACTTTTTAATTCATTTCACCGCTTTTATAGTAAAGTTAAGCTTCGATAAATGCCCTGAATTTTCATAGATAAGAGCGGTCTGTGCTTATGTTCCATGCACATCACGGTAATCCACCCTTTTGAGCTTGAAAGTAGCAGTGTAAGACTTAAGGCGTTTTTCCTAAATTCCTAAACAAAGAAGCACTCGACTCAAAAGAAGAAAGAGCGAAAAAAATCAAAAGTAAGAGAAAAGTGGGTATAGAAATTTCCAGAGATGCCGAATGGTATGAATCTTTCGACACCCATGCGGGAGTTGAACAAAGGGTTTAGTTAGCGCCTGAGGTCGAAAGTTTTGCTTAACACTTAGCATCCTAGGATATTTAGTCACATATATACTTTGAGAGTGCAGAAGGTAAAAAAAAAGTATTCTAATTCAAGAGATACGTCATTCAACATGACAGTGTAATGCTTCGCTTAACTTTAAACCACACTTCGAAATGCTGCTTGAGAAAAAGCGTTGCGCTCTCTAGGACATGTTAAACTGGTTTGGTGATTGTTTTAATAAAGTGATAAATGGATATAAAATTGCAATCCCACTTTCAGGTATAGTATCCAGGATAAGATCAAAAAGATATAGCTGTACGATGAATATACAATATATAATTGATTTTATTGGTGAAAAGTCAAACAACATCGCTGATAGTAATGCGCACTAAACATATATTCACGACCTACGGAGAATATCCGCTTGCTTGCTGTGCATCCAGGAAGGGAGGGAGGGGATGGGAGAGGAGGCAGAAGGATCGTTTTGAGAAACGAGACAAATTTGAGCTGGTAGTTCTGGTTTTTTCGCTTTTCAAAACAACCACTGATCACGAGGAAAACGATGGATCCACATAAAAAATTTTGTAAGTCTTCACATGAAGATCGAGAAAATAGAAGAACAACTCACCTGTTTGGAAAAGCCACTAAGACCTCTTTGAAAGAATATACTGAATGCTAGACATGCGACAAGTGCAACGAAAGTAGCCAAACCAACGATCCATACAAAAAACGGTGACTTCGTCATCTATGTAATTCGAAAGATCAGATTATATGAGCAAACTATATGATATACTTTGTGAAGATTCATTCTAAGAAAGTCCTCAGTGGAGACATATTGATGATGGATTAGGGATCCATTAAAAAAGCTGTAATAGTCGGATAAGAGCGATCGATATGAGAGCTTAGAAATAAACGATATTTTTAAGCCTCTAAACGAGAAAACGAAATGCTGTACTATTTTCGCTGAAATCGAATACATCAAACAAAACAAAGCCTGAAAGGATAAAGAATGTAACAAGTATGACAAATCCTGAAACATACTTTAACGCGGTGCTCTTTGTCACGCAATGGCCGAGTCTCGGAGGAATTTTTCATCTAGATACGAAATCGTCAACAATTTCGGTAGCCAAGTTGCTAGTGGTTGATGGCACTGTGTGTAAGCGAACACAAGGAATCCCAATCGATAACATCTGACGTGCAGTAAACAAGTATCGCTAAAATAATTACTATTTTCGCGGAAATTGAATCAATCAAAAGACAGACTCTCCATGAACCTAGGCATCACTAAATGATATATGTAAATCTTGAAGACGTCTTGTTTAGCCGACGCGATAGCTTTGTCACGTGAAACGTATTAGACTGGTGAAAGCGTAATTGCGGTTTAAAACATTATTGAAATGCGCCATTTAATTCTGGAATATATTATTAGGTAAATGTGGTTATGATTCACAAAATTTCAGTGCTCATTTCTCGTTCTAGTTTTGTTGCTAATGACGTTTCACTTGCTGTTTGTTTTATATTTATTTTGGATCATAAAACGGATGCTGGTTGGTGCAGAAGTAGTGCGGTCTCAGACCGTGAGTTTAAGATGGGTCGTGAAGCAGGAACGACAAATCGCAACATCAATAACGCATTCGATCCAGGACTTGCTGACGAATGTCAGTGCAGTGATGGCCCAAGAAGTTTCGTAAAGGAGACGCATTTTAACAAATCATAAACCGATCACTTTTGCACCAACCTCATCAGAAGTCAAGGAAAAAGTAATCACCGAAGCTGACCCTCTCAAAATTATATAAGATGTTGCAAGGAAAAACCCATTGTTGACTATCCTACAATTTTCGCCGATTGAGGCAGAGCACAAAAATAATTGCAATTACGACGTACAACTGTAACCCGCAATTTTCTTCACTGATCCAGTATTATTATGTTTTATATATATATATATATATATATATAATATGTAATAGATTATATTCAAATATTATGTATTAGACACTATATATATATAATATATCAATTATTATATATATTGTATACTATATTATATATATACATATATATGTATATATAATGTACTATATAATATATATATATATATATATATATATACCATTGACATGTGCCATGGATCTCCTCTTGTAAGGGATCCCACCCGGTTAGTCGCGAGGATACGTGGCGCGTCCTCAGGTGGTGGATAGGGGAATTAAACACGAACAAAAGCGACCGTGTGCTCCGGAGAAGAAGGCGGAGTAAGGAAATGAGCCCCCTGCTTCTGCAGCGCCGATCTGACAAAACTATAACTCTAATAGTCAAATGGGCCATAAGCTTGCAATCAAACAGCTGGAAAGTTTATGATGAGAGGCGGTTGGAAGACGTATACAACAAATAAGCTCATTCCGCTCCTTCAAAAGAGGCTGAGGTCATTACCAGCCTTGCATCTGGCTAAACAAAATGAGTCCTTAAGATCCTATTGAACTAACAAAAGCTTTTAGAACCATGCAATAAAGTCTATGGAATATACTCAACACTGCTGCGTTATGTTGTTGTTTGGTTGAATTCACTAGGGATCCTAACAGAATATTTTGTCAAGTAATCAGTGCATCAGCTCAACATTGATCAATTATTAGGGAAATAACTTGATTGCTTGTTAATAGGCCTTACTAGTAAGACGAATACAATTTTTCTATGCTGAATGAGCGCATATATATAACTTGATTATGGATTATTGATTATTATTGATGATTTTTATTGATTATTATTATTGTTTATTACCGATTATGGAGCATAGTTAATTTTGTTAACTCTCTGTTTCCTGAAAGAAGTTTTCGATATACTTTAGGTAAGGACAGTTGCCAGATGTAGTGTAAAACCTGGATCACAAATCCAATTATCCAACTATTCCGGTTATTTTTCGAAGTACGGGAATAGCACAAGTTAGAGACATTGTGCTATGATATACGAGTAGTACCAATTTTGATCCAGCACCGAGTCAAGAAACCTCTTATTTCTCCCTGGTCAGCAGATGTCATTAGAGTTCTAAAGGAAGCGTCCTTACGATCAACAAAGTGCTAGCCAATATCTATGATGAAGACTCAAGAGTGTTCCGGTATAACTACTCCTACGTTTCTATATCTACTCAATGTCTACTCGGCCTGTTTTTCGATGGGATCAAAGAAGAACACCATAAATTCTCAAGCAGCAGACGAAACCACGTGCAAATCCGGTCACCTTGAGTGAGGGATGCAAATAAATGAATCGAACGAAGAGACATAGCTCAAAGATTCTCTGGTGTTGGGTCGTGTAAGAAACAGTAAATGAATAAAAACTGTTCTTTCTTCTTCACTATAATTTATTGAGAACAACTGTCAACATAAGCAAACTCATTATTCAGAATCTATCCTTTTTTCCAACTCAAAAGATTTTTTTGTTATCAACTCGTTTCGATTGTTTCTCCATTCTTTATCTCCTTGCACCACAATTTAGCTGTGACAATCAGTGTTCTCCAAATTGAAGAATGCTTAGTGTTATGCAAACTTCTGAACCTGAAGCGGCAGCTGAACCGGCTTCACCGTTGCCGGAGGCGTTCGCTAAATACTACGCTACCGCGGTCTTTGCTATGTTATACCGCGATGTAAGGTATCAAAGCTGTTATCAACCAGCAGTCAACAGGTTTGCTCTGGAAAACATGTAATGGCAATAAACCCAGTTTAGCCTCCAGCTATTGTATATATATAATATACTAGAATTCTTTATTATACCGCTTCCACTTGACGTCCAGACTTTTACAAATCATTTAGCACTTCTGGCTATATAGTCATAACATCATAACGTGCTACAAGCGTTTGAATAAGAATTCTTATCCTCCATAATGTTTGTCGACTCCGTCTATAAGCATTTACATTTTACTGTACACATTAGAATTCTTCAGCATACTAATGCTTACAAAAAAAAACTTTATTCACCTATAAAACTAGGGTTAATTTCAAAATTCACATTGTATTCCGTTCCTTATAAATTTACCGAATTACGTATTAGATTATACACACATAGTGTTGAAAACTTGGTTTTGTTGTTTCTCAAAGAAGCTTGGTATAAAAACGTTAAGTTCTCATAAAATCAACTTGGTATTCGTCCGTTCACTCTATGCAATCTATAAAAAAAGTTCAAAGTCGAACTAGTTCTAGTTTGATTCCATAGTGTTAGCATATAACGAAACTGTCATTCAATGCACATTGTCTGTCAACAGCAGAGAAAAGTCATCTCATTCACTAATATAGAAAATAGTTTTCAAAGATAGGTTTCCAGTTTTCGCAAGTAGGTTTTCTTCGCGTATTAACAGAATATATATGAGCCAAGCTGCACTTCTCATCACTAATAGAATATTTGCTGGTATTCTTCTTCAGCAGATGCGAGTTGCTCAGTGATATGGTTTCTTTCAACACTGACTGACGTCCAGGCGGTTTCGCTTTCTTCAAAGTTTAGAAAGGATATATTGACATACAATCTAATCAGTCAAAGGCTTTCCTAACATCAGCAGACGAAATTGATGCGTCAAATTCATTTGTATAATAGGCAGCTTTATTACAAGCACTTACCGTATGTAAGTCCTTCATTTATTTTGGAGAGCAGTCGTACATTCTCACATAGGTGCGTTTCTCATATGTAGAAAATTGACCTGACTATAAAGCGAAGTCACGCATAGCTACGAGACACTCTTCTTTGGAGTCCGTTCTTCAAATTCCAGAATTTACCCGAAATGCCTAGAGAGATTTGCTTGTTGAAATTTGCTCTGCTAGTCTTATGCGCGGTGAGTGGAATATTTTGTTCTACACTAGGCTTCTCAACTAGGTGCTCCTCTATACGGACACAAAGTGACTACACGTTTTATCATTGGAGGATTGTTTTAACGGTTAAGAATAGCGACTGGAGGAGAGCGCTCAAATTACAATCTGGCACTTTTGTGGAGAAATTCAGGTGTTTCTTGTCACTAATGGGTATTTCATCGTCAGTAAATGATAAAATATAAATGGAGGACTTCAATGAGGCTGCTCATACCCTATGTTGTCCTACATTTTCCTTTGCATTTCGACACTTTTTCAATTCACTTGCTATTCAATTGAAGAAATTAAGTAGTCAGCATATAATCAATATCGGGATCAAAGATACCCAACCATTTACCGGGCATGGATTGAATGTCTTCCTCCCAAAAGAACGAGACTGGTGATCAAAAGAATCGGTGGAGCTATTTTTGAGTTGGTTTTGAGTCTATAGAATGTGTTCTCCCGCAGATGCTGCTTTAGGGCACGGAAGAGTTGATAATCCGATGGAGCAATATCAGGGCTTACGGCGGATGTGGTACCGTGGTCAAGCTCTGTTTCTTTATGATGTGGCGAGTCGACTTTTCGTTGTGAGGTGGTCGGTCAATACATGAAGGTGTCCATTGAAACATCTTTTTGCGGTAGCCTATTATATCGAGGTGGCTGCTTAAGTTAATAGAGCATTCTTCAACATGCCACAACGTTTTGGCAATAATGCGATGTAAGATAGAAAAAGATTGAATAGACAACGGTAAGAAAGATACTATGGGACAATTTAATGGGACCAAAACCAATACCCTTTCCAGGATTTCGCATTTTAGAAGAGAGAACAGATTATCACGACGATGATGTGCTTTCATTTCTTATAAAACATTTTTGCACTTTACTATTCTTATTTTTTCGTTTCACAATTACTTTATCTTTATGTACAAGCAGCTATTTAGCTCTGTACATTACCGTAAATGATCAAATAATCAGTGATACCTTCAGTGTGTAACTCTGAAATCTAATGTTATAACACAGATCTTTTAGTTTTGACATCGTTTCATTCCATACAGTACTCAAAAAGGTCATTATAGTGATTCAGAATTGTAGGAGAATCAATAAACGTTTTTCACAAATATTGCTACACACTGTATGCGGTGCCGGTTCATCAGTAACTCTCATCAATTTTTCGATAACGCACTTTACATCTTGGAACTTATATTGAACTGTAGAAAAGGCTATGTTTTATCATTTGATAAGTAATGGCAGTCTTACACTTAAATAGCACCTCTTAATTTGCTCCTTTTTGTTAAGATATAACTTTTTCGTTGAGACATAGGTATTTTTTCCGATACATTAGTATTCTGTCTAGAAGGAAACCTTCATGGAAGTCTTTACAGTATATTTCACCCGTTAATGGCAAGATTTTCTGCCAAAACCTCGATTCACCGAATACATTTCTTTTTTTCCAATGTGGTGCACTCCAATACAAAGTACTTGGCACGCGACGCAGCAACCGGTGTAACGAAATCGGTACACGCAGCTCGCAAACTGGCCAATACCAAATTCTCCACTGCCACCATACCATGCTACCTAATTCTTTAGGTCGATAAATAGTGATTAACTGAGCAATTTGGTAGAGTTTACTAGAAAATCAGTCTTAAGATTTGACTACAAAAAAAGCTCTTATCCCTTTGGCATTTGTTTAAAGAATTACTATTTTAGTATTAGTATTTTGCTTACCCTAAATGGAGAGAGTATGTTGAAATTTATTGTGCTACGTTTATTTATGGTGAAGGCATTAGAACCAGTCGCTTTTCACGTGGAGATTCCAAAATTAGTTCCATAAAACCGACCAGCCAAATTAGTTATTTTGGAAACGTAGTAAATCCGTGCCATTTTGATAATATCATCAACCAGTGAACTAGTTAGTGAACGTGTGAAAACAATCTCTATACTTTTTCATCTAGTTGTACTTTAATTTTCTTTTTGATTCTCATGATAAACAACAGAACAATATGTTTTTATGATTTGAGAACTCTAGAGTAAATTCATTTGCTGTGCTTTACCATTCACGACAGAATCTGAAATTAAGCTTGATAATTAGTGAAAATCCACTGAGAATTTCCCATAATTTCCACATCTTTTGTAAGAAAATTGTGTCTGCGTTGTCACAAGACAGTCCTAACAACTAGTAACTCACATTAACGAGCTTTATATGGCTTAAGAGTGGAATGTTTACTGTCGTTATTATATAAGATCCTTAAGATCTCACAACGTGCAGGATGCGCTTTAGATACCACTGCAAACCAGAACTTGATCGTGCCGCCACCGACAACATCGTCGCGCTCCTAGTTTGGTCGGCCATGGTCGCATTGTACAGATTGAATTTGTAAAGTGACATTTAATTTACATATGAATACTGCTTCAATAAGCAGTCATGTCATGACTTGCTTCTTAACTCGTTTATAAAGAACGAAAACGGGCTTTAACATAATAGCATAAATAAACAGGTGACAATTACTTATTCAGATCTTGAAAAAGTTCTTAATATCATGCCCACTAACAGGAAAATCCGTAAGGTCATCTTTCATTACTATTATGCTACAATCTTTCAAACTAGTATCTTTGCTACTTCTTTTTCACATTCCATGACAAATACTGATTGTATGTATTTCTATCTTTTTGTATCAGTGAGACCCTTTTTCAAGCGACCAGTTCTTGCGTCAAACCTATTGTGCACACCGTTTATCTCCATTTCGGTCTTCAGATCAAAATATAAAGGCGGGCAGTCTAAAGCGGAACAACGAAGCTTACGGACTATCGTAAATCCATTAACATAATGATTCTTATATGCTACGTAGCTTATCGTACCGGCTGGCGATTCACATGCAATCTACATATTAGTGGTCTAGTTTGGAGCTTAGTCGCCACAATTCTATGTCTCAACAAAATTATTCTATCTTGCCTTCGTTGACGAAGCTTTCACATAATAGACATCTGCTAGGATGCACGGAAATTATTGTCCGATTTATTATTTCATTTTTCTGTTAATAGATTTTACCTTCGAGCAAAAGTTTTTTTTACATGCTGCAATCTCAGTTATTGTTAGAGAGCTAATTTTATGCAGTATGTTTAGTTGGTTTATAATATAATTTGTACTTTTGACAAATTTCGTAGTTTAGAATTCCAGTTGTCATCATTTCTGAGAAATCAAGTAGGAAGTCAAGCAGCACAAAGGACGCAAAACATTGTGTGGTACGGGGCCAGGAAAGTGTTAACGACACGCAGTGCCATGCTGCTTCATAAATTTTCGCCACATCGAATGTACATTGATGATGATGCGGGTCACTGATGTTCTTCTACCATTGGTGATGATCAATAAAAGTGCTTTACTGTGGCAAAAAGACGTAAAACTTTCAAATAACTTGGAGAAACTCAATTCAAATGCATCAAATGTTTTGGAGCATCTAAAAATCATCAGAATGTCGAAAATACCCAATGATGATGAGTGATGTGCGAAACCTTGACGTCAGGAGGTACTCAAACCCGTATTTCACCCTTTCCGGCGCGCGTGCTTAACCAGTTGCATTGCCGACGCCTGTTTTCCCACCACTCTTTCTACGCTACAACGCATCAATCTATCAGCAACCAATTGTCAAAGGTCTGGCATGCAAAACCATATCGGCACTGATCACAATGAGGCTGACAGATATCAAATATATCTAATCAACAAGAATTTCTTGTATTCAACCGAGAGCGATTAAATAAAAACAATGTCGATAATAATTTACTGGTGAGTGCCGTATATATAGAATGATGTAAAAAAATCGTTGCCCTAAATTTTATCGATGCTTCTTCTGCGCAGCAAGAGCGAAAAGTTTTCTAACGATATTGTGACGTTTGGCGGGAAAGAAAACGCATCCTTCATTTTATCCGACTACGATCGGCTTAGCGTGGAACGCGATGAGGCTCCGCAGCACTTCTAAAAATCAGACACACGCCAAAAATAGATCATTTGGTGATTTGCTTTTCGAAAAGATCACACATTCCTGGATCCAAATGATACGACCATAGGCTTAAACACGGCTGGTATATCGGCAAAATGAGTTAGAAATTCCACCGTAGCCCGCATTGCTCAGCATGAAGGCACCAAAGCTTGCTGAGGACGTTCGGCGAAGCGTCATATGATCGGTGCCACAAAAACTAAACGAACTAAACTATGAAAACCCTGCCCATTAAATTCGGTATTCCTTTCGCTTGCCTAAACTTATCCCAGTATGTCACTGACTTTTAACAAGAGAAATATTTGACAAATCAAGCCGACATCGAAACTGTCTTCAACTGCACCATTCACTTCAAAAGTCCAGAATTTCGAGGAAGTGATGCAAACAAAGATGTATCCTGTTGGCAGTCGTGTATAGGTTATTAATGGTCTTTATTTGGTTCAAATTACTTCAAAGATTGACTTTCATTGTACTTAGTAAGAATACTTGATATTCTTCTCTATGATCCAGTTGACACGAGGTTGGTAAATTACTTTATTCGCTTAAAGTTTCAACATTCATCATCTTCAAAGCCGACGGCTTCAGTCAATTCAGACGATTGTCTACAGTCCTATGTTCTTGTCGTGGATGTTCGCCTTCATTGTCGTTCAAGTAGAACATTCTTGAGTTTTCTGGAGTATTCAATCCTTCAAAAGAGGCAGACTTCATCAACGATCTACTTTCATACAGGACGGCCGTTGCTTTAGGTGATTGTTGGCCGATTTATCATCTTTTCGTATAGACAGTCCTACAATTGTTGGTGTAGAACAACTACAAATGGAAAAACGATAGCATTCTTATAACTGACTATCATTGATCCTCAAGAGCGGCTGAGATTTCCTTTAATGTTGCTGGCTAACGCAGCAGTAATGCAGTTAACGTTTTGACGTATTCTTAGCAAACGCTGGCCGAATAAGCTATATCATCAACCTCATGTCAAGTAAACGATGAAGATAAACAAATATTAATCAAATTAATCACTTTTGAATATATAGGAAGAAATCGGGTATTGATTTCTGCGAATATATTTGCGTAGGCCGGATGTGAGATAGCACAAAAGCAAATTGATTTTCAAGACGTCCTTTATCATTAGATAAATGTTTCAAGACAAGGCAACTCTTCATAAATTAATAGCACGGAACTCATTTATTACTCCGCCATTCCTTCTGTACGCCGTGATTTTACTGGAATTTTCGATACAAACATTTGAGTTAAGAGTATTCCACACCTTTCCTCCGGCATCTCTCATAATAAGTTAAAAACAAAACGTTTCATTTGATCACTTTCGAGACCTTTAGAGGTTATGAGGATATAAAATTTTGAGAGCACATAAAGTTTCATGGTAACTTACAAAATTGATATTTTCACCACCAGAATGGTTCCGTCAAGATAAACTATGGTTTGTCAGAGATTTTCTCTTTTACGCATAGAGTACCTTCTTTAGCTGATTCAAAGTAGAATTTCACCATTTCAATAAATGAGCATCGTAATATAGGATTTCCAAAGACAAAGGTTTTTTAGAAGACCATTCACTATATTATGGTTGAATTTGATAAGTTTTTTAAAATTTGGACTAATCATAACCTCGGTGAATTTCTTCGATATTTTCATTTATTTATAAGTTCATTTTTGCGTATCGTGCTGTTGAATGCACTGTGAATTGAAGCTATGTTCTTCTCTACGTTTGAAGTATGTAAATGATTGCACTCAGCAAATGAAGTGTTTGTGTTCGCTTAAATTTCCGACCTTCTCCTCGACAGTGAGGTGTTCACCTTGTTAAATTCGTCTTCTCTAATGAGTAAAAAACTGTAATTTATCAACAGTATAATTCAGTCTTAGCCTTTCGATCAGCAGCGTATGGTTTGAATAAGAAAAAGCTGATTATTAGCAGTAATGATAACCAAATATCGATCAACTTGATTATCCATTGAATCGACTGTTTTCAAAACCTCGTTATAAACATTCAAAATCAAATCCAAAAAAAAGAATGGTTTTAGCCTAAAACGAGTTTTGGTCTACCACCCGAAACATCGACTGATAGTGATGGACCAGTGTCATAGTACACTATGCCATCACCACTTATCACATACGCCTCCCTCCTTGCTACAATGCAGAGCTTAATGTGGGGCGGGGTCACTGACGAGGAGGACGAGCCTCCGATACACCGGTGTATGGCCCTGGCGTACCAACCTCGTTTTAGGCTAAAACCATTCTTTTTTTTTGAACTTGATTATCTTTCGTTTCGATGTGTTTTCTTAAGACCGCAGCTCAAATTTCAATATGCCACAAAAGCATTTTTGGCTACGCATGTCGTGTGGTCTGTTAATAAAAGGGGCCGACTCATAGAACCCGATACATGTGTTTCGACCTTATAATCTCGTCAGTCGGGCAGTTACCCTGCAAGGTGGAAACACGTGTATCAGGCTCTATAAGTCAGCCCTTTTATTAACAGACCACACGACATGCATGGCTTAAGAATGATTTTGTGATCAACATGAATATTTGAGTTAAGACAAACTCCGATTTACTTCGATCGTTCTTTTATCATAATGAAAGGCCAAACATCCGTGCTCCGCTCTGGATCACACCAAATCAGGTGACAACTATTACTAACTTGTTTACGGTCTACGCAACATATTCAGGCTTGATATCACAAGCGCCTACTGCGTTTCGAGGTCACTGCCTAAGCGCTACATTGTAGTGTGTATTTTTCGGCACGGTTGAGATGATAATCTATGTGACTGGGCCGTGCACTCAAGAAAACTAATGAGTTGAAAAGTTTGTAAGGAAGTTAGATAGTCGCTTGGTGATTTTTTTCTGGGAATTTCTCGCAGAAATTTTCCTTCATGCCATTTGATACATTCATTAGCTTACTAAGACAAAGTTTTAGCGCTAAACAGTTTTTGCGGGATATTCCATGCATTTGACCTTGTCAAGCATCGTTAGAAATGACAGAATGTGTATTTAACCTATGCAGTGACTTGCGGTTGCCACCTATCTATCAAGTGAATCTTTTCTCACTAATGATCTGATTAGGCTCTATAATATAATGACGACTTCTCTTCGAAGGAATGATAAGTAAGTCTTCCACAGTGAGCTACTAAGAAAGCGATTTTTCGCAGTGAATTTGGAAAACAGGTCGATACCTCTCTTACTTAGGACGGGTCCACTCCTTTGCCAGCAAGCGTTGATAGAACGGCATTTATTTTGTTGGTGTTGAACATTTTCCAAATGCAGAGTTTGTGACATGCACCATATCTCCTTTTCGACAGATTTCTGTAACCATCTAAATTCTTTGCATATGACCTATTTAACAGAATAACTTTCGAAATGCTGCCTGTAGGTACGCTGAGCACACTCGAATAGCAAATATGGTGACATCGAGAAACATCTGCTCAGTCTCTTCTTTCTGTAGCATAACCGTGATCGAGGTCTCCACTACTTACTAATTCTTATCCTTTGACAAGTTGTCATATAAAATGCGACTGGACCCTTCCATAGTGTTGATGAGATGTAGTAGGCATAAACTTCAGTGATAATATAGTATTTCGCACATATTTTGACGAGTTTTCAAATCAGGTTCCTTTTAATTTACTTTTAAACGTTCCTATGCATTTATTGTATTCTACACCATAGGGCCAACATTTTTTACCTATTGATTACATGATTATTGATGGATCGGTATCTTCTTCGTAAACGCCTAGACAGTGATGGAGATGCGATCTCTTCTACTTTGTTGAAGATCTGAGATATGTTCAGCTAGTGTTAGGCGCGGAATCAAACTCTGAAAAATGTAACACCATAATGGTGCCAAGGAGTCGTATTTTTTGTTTACAAAGTTGTCGTGCCTGCTTTCAAAAAAGTTCACACTCTCCATTCTACCGTGATTTGTATCCCTTATTCTACTTCGTCATCCAAGTTTTCTATTGGATCGCAATCCAATGAGGATTAATTTGATTTTTGTAAAGATACCTAGAGTTTGCTATTGTAAATGTCGGAGAATAAACACGAAAGCATCACTTTCCAAGTGTTTCTTTATGTAATAGCGTGAAATAATACTAGGTTAAAAAAAAGTTCTGAGGCACTTTGAATAAGCATGAGATAACTCCCAGGCACATCATGGGATTACTACAGTTTCATACGTGGGATTTTTGCACTGAAGGCCTAGATACTATTCATCTTTATTTTCACTTTTCTGCGAGCATTCGCCATATCCAATGATACAATCGAAGTTCGTGTTTTATTGCGTCATTATCGGAAAGAGGATCTTTCACAGCAACGTGCAGCCGATGAAATCAACAAAGTTGAAGGGGAAGGCACAACATGCAAATCTGCTGCTGGACGTTAGTTTCAACGCTTGTTGTTGCCGGAGATCTTGACGTCGAAGACAAGCCTCACATCGTCCAGCAAAGTTGAACAGCGAAGATTTGATTGCTCCTTTGGAAGACGAATGGTCGACAAGTGGTCGCCAATTAGCAACCAAACTTGATGTTCTCATACTGGTGTGCAATCTCTTTTCCACCAGCTTAACTTTGTCCACAAGAAGCCACGACAAGATCTGCACGAACTCACTAAAGCGCAAGCCGCCAAAATTCTAAAGATTTCAAAAAAATAGTCGAAGGAATGCTACTTCTACCATATTCGAAACTTGGCGAACCGATTGCAAAGGGTCGTAGGAAATGATGGACTTCATTTTCAAAATAATTATAACGCAGTTTTCTTTCGGCTGCTAGAACATGGTAAGAAGTCTTTTCCAAAAATGAAATAAACGACTGAAGTCGTCGAGGTCAAAGCTGACTAACCTTCGGTTAATAATCTGCAGAAAAAACTTTGTCCAGCGAAAAACGCATACGTGCAAAACAAGATTTTATTCTTGCTGTTGCAGCGCACTAGAACGGCCAATTTAGAGGTAATGAACATTTTTGAGATTTTTGGAATTTGAACTGTTGTATAATTTATAAAACTTTTACAAAAAACTAGGAAACGTGTTTTTCTCAAGAAGTCGATAAGGGTGTGAATAACAAATATGATTCAATTTGGGAAACCCAATATTCTTCTGACTGCTGCACCCATTGAAAAGTTGTTTTTAAAGCTAGACGTATCATTTCAACTGTCGAATTTGAGCTACCGATTGTTTATTGAATTTTTAAGGAAAAGCTCTGTCCGTAAAAAAATACTTAAGTGTGAATCATATTTTTGACTACTCTATAACAGAGCAATAAAGAGGAAGTACATCTGCTAAAATTTCGAGCATAGGCAGAGAACACGCTCTTCCCGGAGGGTTGAAACGGGTGCGGATAACAGAATGATCCAAAATTTGATTTGCTATCTGAATGTTGAGACATGTCATAGCTTTTAGATCGTACAGTCTTTTGCCTTCTCTCCTATAAGTTGACAACACGCCTCACACGTTCTTCATGCAGAACCCATGAGGTTACATCTAAAATGTAACAGCTGCCTAGCCAACAAGACTTTTCACCTAGAAGGTAGTAGGACGACCTAAATAGCTATCGTCCGACCACAGTACTGTGTTTGATATGAGAATTTTCACGGTGAAATGTCTAACGTGCCTCTTGAAGAAGCAGGATGATGCACAACCTATAGAACACATTTTGTTCCGCAATTGATATAGCGTCATAGAATATATCTAAAAATATTATGGATATTCGTTGGGCGGTGAATGTTGAGCGCGCAAGTGCATTTGAGAGTGTGGAAGCCAATGTAGTCCTCCTCATAGTTTTTGTTAATGCACCCCAGCTAAAAACGTTTGCTCACACTAATAGTTATTCCACAACGACAATAGAATTTTCTCATGAACACTCACTATTCCTCATGGTAAGAGTATATGGCAAGCATCGCTATCATCTCTCCATTGTGATGAATGTATTCATTCTATAAAGGTGACGGAATTACATAAGTTAATCTATGATTCCTTTCGAATCTTTTTGCTGACATTATCCTCATTCCAATTAATGCGCCGGAAATAGGAGTGCATACTGAGATAAATGACCTAGGAGAAATTTGTTCAGATAAGTCGAAGGGAAATCAATTCGTGAAACTTATATGAGTATTGAGATGACTACATGATTCGTCTATCTGCAGCATGAATACTGGCAGCGGATTGAGAGGTGAGGTAGTAGGAAGACCACAAGCAATCTTAGCTGATTCCAGTCCTCGGTTATAGGCCAATAGGTGTTAATCACAACATACGTCCTACGAATTAGGGCAGTGGTCTTCTCGATATAGTATCGTATATTAAACAGTAGACTAACAGTTCGACCATCACGGGGAAAATTGTGTGCAAAATATTGAATAATCATGTTGTCTTCTGAATGGTTTTCATTATCACTGTTCTTGAAAGCCGTCCTTTCTTCGGCTCAACAGAATGTGTTTCAACCTCAACCTGAGGCAATGGACCAACAAACAATTATTGAAAAAGGAGTTCACAGAGTGACGAAATGAGGATCAAAAAGGATTGCGATCGAATCTAAATAACTTTAAGTTAGAAGACCTGGAAGTTTGACTGAACTGATCTTTAGAAACGTAATCATCCAGTAGTTATAATCCAAATCAATTTTCATACCCCATCGCTAAAATTAAACGTGATTGAACCATTTCTCAACTTACGTGGAGAAATCTATTGAATAAAGGAGATAGTGGACCTGATGTAAGGATTAGCAGGAGATGCTAAAGGCGGTCATGAGGAAACAGAGTAAATAGCTAAAATCATAGTAGTTCTCATTGTAAAGTAGAAGATTGTAAGAAAGGGCTGGAAGAAGAAAATACAGTACTGCAGTAAAGTGAATATGATGAGTAGCAGAAACGGTGTATGATATAACTAGAAAACTTTTCGTGCCAAAATCCTCTTTTTACAGAAAAAATAGCGGCGTTATGAAGTTTGGGCAAACTTCTTCCTGGACGTTATAAAAATTCCGAAGTGAGAGACTAAAGTTTAACGCACCAGCGTTCCGAAAGTATCTCTTTGTGATGATAGTGTTCCGGTGTTATAACTGCGAAATGAGATCTGAGACTGTTCCAACTGTGTACCGTTGTGCTGTTTTAGTTCGTTATAGCATCTGCTTCTCGTCGCATTGATTTTCCTCACCTGACACTGCTAAGGCAAGTAGCGAGTTTGTTGAGCAATGAGGTTGCTTCTTACTTGTCCAGAGAGTACTTTACCTTAGTATGGAGTACTTGGGAATTCCGATTTCGTCCTTGGAGCAGTTAGCAGCATTTATACGGTATTGTATCACTTACTAACGAATTTGTTAAAAAGGTGACTTAGAAGAAATGTTCATTTCTAAGTGAAATTTTAAATGAAAATTTATAGCTTTCTTCACTGAGGTGATCTCACTTTTATCACATATATCGATATGATCAAGACAACCTTCTGAAATTAACGAAGGATTAAATAGACGTTTCCAGTTAGCGTTATCTCTTTACGTAATTTTTCCAAATTGCTATTTACTCTTAGATAACTTGTATTTTGCCTATCGCTCATTGCATATTCATAATTTTGGAAGCGATTTTATTTGAATATTCAAGTAAATGCCTTCAAGACACAGCGTCAGGATGTACGTTGATGCTGAACTTTCCCGGAATCACCTTTTAGGACTACTATCATTTGCCTACGTTCACACCATGTTTCAGAATGCGAGTGGCCGTAATTGGAGCTGGGGCTAGTGGACTGCCTGCCATCAAAAGTGCTCTCGAGGAGGAATGCGAGGTGTAAAAATTAATTACCACACTTGCTTTTTTTACTGTGTTATGACATTTCGAAATCAGCTGCTATGTGACTTTTATATACTTAGGTCGTGTGTTTTGAAATGTCTGATGACATCGGTGGTCTTTGGCGCTTTAAGCCTAATGCTTGCCCAGGTGAATTCATTTTACTCGAGTAGATGAATATTCTTTCACTAATCCGATCAATCGAGAACGCCTTCTCAGCTCTATTCGAAAATTTATTGGCTGATAAGATTTTCAGTCCTTGTAATTCAAATGCTGTGCTTAGACTTTTCCAACTCTTAACCATTTGCCAAGGTTCACTCTCAGCGGGGCTCCAGATAAAAAACTATACATCCTTGATTCTTCTGGAAGGCCCTGTTGCCGGATGAATATCTCCCCATGAACCATAAAACTCACTTGCTTCAATGGTGAATCGTTCGGGGGTTGATCAAGTTGAAAGGTTTGAAAAAATCAAAGAATTGCCTTGATGTCTCTTGATTGTGCTATCTTGGAATAAGGAGTTTTCGAGTAATTCAGTATTTTTTGCGGATTTTATTGCTTTGGATAGTGCTAAATAGTGCAACAAGCTATCTCATCAGTTGGCTGTGTTAATGAAGATACATGATCTTTTGTTCGGAATAAAAGCAGTGAAATTGTGGATTTTGGCCAGCGTGATGATTTAACTCTTATCACTAATTTGTAATAAAGTTTTATGCCATAGGAAACATTGTTATAAGTTATATTCAACAGACCTTTGAGATATGAAGTTTTTAGGGGAAGGTACGGTCATGAGAACAACAGTAATTAACACGTCTAAGGAGATGACAGCGTACAGGCAAGGCACATTTTTTAAAATTCAAAATGCCAGATTACACAACTTGTTCCAGTGACTTTCCACCACCCGATGATACAGCAAATTTTATGCATAACACAGAGCTACTGGAGTACTTCCATTCTTATGCCAAAAAGTGAGTGATTTTTACATAGCGAATGGTTTTTTGTCATTCTATATCATTCTTTGTCATTCTATATAATGAAATATCAATGATTAGAGCAATAATTTTATATTGGTTACCATAAAGAAAAAACTTTCGTTCTATCTAGTGCTTTTAACAAAAATTGCTGCTACCAGAAATTTAATTTTTAGGTTTGATCTTAAGAAACACATTCGATTCTCACACAAGGTGAAATCTGTGACAAGGCATGAGCGCTTTGTTGAGACTGGCCAATGGAACGTCGAATGGCTCGACCTCAAGTAAGGACGAAGGATACGATTTGGACATGAATTTTGAATTTGTATTTGTCTTTCGATTCAGATTAAATTAGAAAAAATCGAAGCTTGCTTGAGTTTTTATTTATGGTTAGATTATAACGCACGCGCAAAATTGAAAATTGATCTTAGCAGTGGTCTCGATTTTACCAAAACTTAACGACCCATATAAGATGATGCTTCTATAAAACTGAAGATTTACTATGCCAGTTATTACTCCAGAACAAATAACTCAGCAACTGAAGCATTTGACGGAGTAATGGTCTGCACTGGTCACCATACAGATCCATACTGGCCAACTCCCTTTCCTGGACAAAAGTCGTTTAAGGGAAATCTTGTTCATAGCCACGACTATAAAGATCATAAGGTGAGTAAAGGTGTTCATATTACCTTTTAAAGCTTATCATATTTGAAGACTGACTATTTTAGGGCTACGAGGACCAGGTTGTTGTAGTGGTAGGAATAGGCAACAGTGGTGTTGATATTGCTGTTGAACTTAGTAAAATATCGAAGAAGGTGGCTCATGTTATTATATGCAACTACATTAGTAATGTTAAAATTATCCGGCAAACATCTCCACTATTACATAATTTCTATGAAAATTGACCGTCTAGATCTACTTAGCTACAAGATCTGGATCGTGGATTATGAATCGCGTATGGGATAGAGGAGAACCAGTTGATTTGGCTCTTCTTAGCAGGTCAGTTAACACATTTGATTCATTTATAATTAACACTAATGCTTTGTAGATCGAAATATACTGGACTTTTCAGAATTCGTATGATTCAATGAGTCAGTAGTGAGATTAAGAAATTAGAGTAGTTCATACAGCATAAAGAATTACTATGAACACTTAGAACAGACAAAAGCATTGGTTGAGGACGAAAGAGAGCGACTGTGAAAACTCCTGCATTGAAAAATTAGAATCTATATTGGCCAGTCTGAGTAACATGATGTACCAGCACTCTATGTAGGACGAAAGCAATCGAAGGTTAAAGGCCCGGTTCGACGTGCGATTGATTTTTCTCGCCTTCACCAAACTCTCCAGCGATCAACAACGAATGCCTATGGAACGCCTCAGCCTGGCTATCCTAGTGCAAGATGTGCTCGACCACTATTCTATGGCTCACATAAAATAGGCAAATACTCAATCAAACGGTGAATGGAAGGAGACGACTTGAGTGCTTAGAAGGTTTAGATCCGTACGGTGAAAAAAACTTATAATACTAATTAAATGAAGCAATGATGTGGAATAGAGGGCTAAGCTATGATCAACCACGATTAGGTGAACTTTTAGTGCAGGTGTATTCAACCTATAAAAGGCTTTTTGCTTGCGTACTGATATGTTGAAGTAGTGTATTTGAAGACGTTAATGAGGTGAGGGGATTCTATTAGATCACGGAATACGAAGACCTAATGTCCATATGTGAATAACATGACGCCTCTAATAACTACGCTAGGTGGGCAATAGTGCCCTAGTTATCAAATCACAGTTATTTTAGGTTCATGTCCTCTTTGAGGTCAGTTACTCCCTGGTTCGTGCAGAACTATGTTTTAGAAAGGAAGCTTAATAAGCGGTTAGTTGTTTAATGGATACAAATATTTTCATTGTCTTGAATTCAACTTTTTGCAAATACATCGTATTACTAACATTTCCTGCGCACGACCACGACGAACACATGAACTGCTAAAATTTTTTTCCGTTTTGAGATTGTTTCAATGATTTTCTAACACGCTACGTGGTAAGCTAGCAATATGACTGCACTCGGTGACCGGTGACCTGGAAAAGGCACTTCTCTGTTAATTACATTACCCATCTTCACCTAACCACGAAGTTATTTCAAAGTGATAGATATATAGCTGAATAGACCACACTTCAACCAACTATGATCGCTTTGAAATAGACAATAAACACGAATGTCTGCTGCCGAACCAAATGGTCAATGCTATCGGTGCGTATAGCCCGTAATCATTTTGCCGCTATGAAGTAAAATGATCCGACTCCTTCCTACTTCTTCAAATTAACAAGAAAGCAGAGAAGACTGGTTTTAGGTGCCCTACCTTATCCCAAGATAGGCTCGGACAAAGACTCCTCGTGCTGCACTTTATTCTACTCAGTGAAGCATAACCACACAATAAGAAACTTGAAAACTGATTAACTTTTTCGCTTCAAAATTCCTCTCGCTCAGTAAGAGGGATCGTGCATATCTGGCCTATGTTACGGCGCCGTAGCATAAAAGGATAAAAGGATAAAGCTCTCGGCGTTGATCAATCCCTGAAGAATGCACCATGCATTCTTCTTCAATTTTTAACTTCGTTTGAGGTGATGTGATGAGGTCACGACGAGTCATTGTAAAGGCCAGATATGCATTCAGTCACCTCAAACGAAGCCGTAGCATAGCAATTGTTTATTGCAAAGTGATAAGCTTTCGGACAACACTGCTACCATCTTGGAACTCTGATCAATGATAGGTTTGCTGACCCAAAAGGAGCACGGCATTAAATGAAAGACAGATCCTGTATGTGCTAAAAGGCATCTAATCACCCCTATACACTCTCCGCTTCGCATACTCGGATTATAATAAAACTTATTACTTATTCTAATAGAATTTCAAAGCCTTTCATGAGGTCAAGTATGGCACCGCGAGTGCTATAAGTACTTTTCGGCTTTTTTAGCAAGCCTCATAAGCAGCAGATGTCATTTGGTAACTGAAAGGCTTGAAACATTCCATCAGACTATACCAAATTTCAAGGTAAGATCTCAGAAATGTTGATTGAAAGGTATTGTTACCATGCCAACGTAACAACCGTACGCCGCGCAGTCAATAATCAATCACTCAATAATGTGGAGTGCTGTGCAAAAACATTTGCGTCAGCCAGGATTCAAACCCAGATCTCACTCTTTCCGGGATCGTATGCTAACCGTTGCACCACAGCGCCGGTGGTTGGCATACTTTTTGCCATCGGTCCGTCAGGTTTTGGATCTGACCCAAGTGCCACTCTTTCGGTTTTGAATCAAAGAACTCTTGACATGCTTCTTCAACTTCATCGAAAGATTCAAGTTGGCGACCTTCTAAAATTGTTGCATTGATCGGAAAAGGCCGTAATAAGATGGACCAATGTCCGGATTATAGGGTGGATGCGGTAGAATCTTAACTCCACCCAATTTCTCAAACTCTGCCTTGATCTTTTTGGCCGTGTGTGGATTTGCGTTGTCCTGACAGAGCGCGCTTTCGACGAACAAAGCATCAACAAACGTTCTTGTTCCCTGGACAATTCCATTCTATTGCATATATATATATATATGTATATATATATGTATATATATATATATCAATAGGTGCGTGAGTAGTAGACCCGAATGATATGAAAATCACACACGATTCATGCGATAACGACATTCCCATCCAACGATGGAAATTTCCTTTCCAACCTAAGATGAAGGATTGGTTCGAAGCATTTTTGGTAATCGGTTTATCTATCTGAAAATTTGTCGTTTAATTCCCCTGTACCGCACACTTGAGCAAAGTAGAAGATAGTGTCTACTTCATGTTTTCAATCAGTGTTGCAGATTTGATCACGGAAGATTTGGACTGAAGCCGAAGCATCACGTACTTTCCGCCCACGTAACTATTAATGATGAGCTGCCTAATCGCATCATCTGCGGTACTGTAGTAGTGAGTTGATGTAAAATTTGGTCAACTGCATTGAACCTACACTCTTTATTTGAGAAATGTATCTGATCTTAGAGTACTTCAATATTATTCAGATTAAGCCGAATATCGGATCATTTACTAGTGATGGTGTTATTTTTGAGGATGGCACCGAAGCACCCAAAGTTGACACGGTACCGTATTTGTGCTTGATGAACAAGTATCTAAAAGACATGACAAATACTTTAACAGGTGATTTTTGCTACTGGATACTCTTTTGGCTTCCCTCTAATCGAAAATGGACAGGTGATCCCAGTCAAAGAAAATCATGTCGACTTGTACAAATATATGTTCCCACCACAGCTGTCTCCTAAGGTAAAACTTGCGTCTCATATTTGAAATTGCGATAGTTCATAGAGGTAATATTCCACTTTTTTTAATCACAAATCAACAAACAGGCGCTCTTTCTAGATTCCTAGTGATCTCTAAAGAAAAAGTGTACCTAGTTAAAGTGAAAAGAAAACGAAAAAATTCAAATAAAAGAAAATTGGCATGACGAAATCTTGAAAAAAGTGACACACGCTCCTTTTTTCCAGCACAAACCACTTTTGTCTATGGAAGTATAGGGTATGTTTTGAGGAGTACTAATATTTGGTATTCGTAAAGTACTCGACTAAGTGGAAAACAATTAAATGCGCAACACAACCTTAAGCTTACAAAGTGAAGGCATAAAAAGTTTATCAGATTTGCAGAATCATTTAGGAGTCAGCAGCATCTTTGAAAGTAACAAAAACACACCGCAACATGTTGTCATGATTTTGTCAAAACGCATCAATTATTTATTACAAGCCGCTCCCAACCTTTGAATCTCATATGCTATCATTGCTTCAATGCTCTCCAAATGTCTGTTACAATTAACAAGAAACTATTGTCAACATAATCAATCGGAATACGAGAGAGCGTGTTGAACCGTTGCACTGTCGACGCTTCAGCACGCGCTCCCGGAAAGAATGAGATCTGCGTTCGAATCCCGGCCGACACAAATGTTTTTGCACAGCACTCTACATTATTGGGTATTGTCAACATAGATGTCTAGACGACTTCATATATCGTATAAGCTTCAAATCTCTTTACAGCGTTTCATTGCTTTGTAATGGCTATTCACAAATGTGCTAAACATCGGATAACTGTCTAAGCATAAATTTCCTTGAATCTCGATGTATACGTTAACATTCGTTAACATGGTAATACTAAACGGAATGCCTCACTTTTGAGAGCCTGACAAAGCTTGTGGCCGTGAACATGACTGCTTCAAAACAAAGACAGATCCTGAAGTTAGCAAACTAGGCAATCAAATCTGAAGGCGCAGTTTTGAGCCTTTCATAAGGTATTTTATCGCCACTTGTACTGTGCTGACACGAGAATCGGCATTACAACCTCGTCAGTTGCACGGTGCCCTCTCGTTCAATCAGTTCCTCGGGGAACAATCTATACATAGAAGAATCAACGACGAACTTTTTACACCCAGCGTGCAATGAAACAATCACCGTGATGTTCCTTCCTCGTGGAACTGACTGAACGAACAGGAGCCGTGCAACTGACGAGGCCACAATGCCGAAACACGTGTCTTGCACAGTAAAAGTCCGATAAAAGACCTATGAAAAGCTCAAAAATACATTGTCAGATTATGTTTTTTTGAGCGGCGTCTCACCAAACGGTTGAATATAAAGGTATTAAGCAATCAGAGTTGAAGAAACATTGGATTTCACACAAGTCATCAAAAAAGAATGTTGGTAGTTGAACTCAATTCTGAATATCATTATTATTGATAATCACCAATTTTAGATTACTTTACTTAATAGCTTTTCTTTTCAGAATTCTCTAGCTGTGATTGGGCTAATCCAACCTACTGGATCTATAATGCCGATATCGGAAATGCAGACAAGGGTCTTCATTGCGGCTCTCAAAGTCAATTAAAAACAAGTTTTAGTAATTTCAGGGTTTCAGTCTGCTTAAGTGCATTATTAGCGAGCGGAAAATATCATCGAAAACTGATTATATCTCTGAGCTGTTTCTTATTCTTAGGGAAAAATCGTGTTACCGTCCAAGGAGAAAATGGAACATGATATAAAGAAGAAGCACAAAGTGATGTCGAAAGAATTTACTGTTAGCCGAAGGCACACTATTCAGGTACGCAGTAGAATGCGATTAACGGACAGAGTTCAGATTTTTTGGTCCAATGCGGTATTATCATAACAGTTTTTAGCACTATAGCGTGTATGGTTTATAATAAAATGAGGCGGTCTTTTACGAGGACATTTTGCAACGATTTTCTTGTAGCATTCTTCAACATATCATTTTCAAGCTTACTATCTATTAAACGATTTGCATTCTCGTTCTGGATTTGAACCTGCCTTACAACAGTTCTAAAGCGACCTAAAAGACACTCTCAGAGCATGGAAATTGCAGTGCTTGTCTTCTCTTGGGCTCTTAAGTCTGAACTTAAGACAGTGGCAGACTGTCGTCATTGGCCAGGAAAATGATTCTGGGATAAAACACAAGGATGATTTTTGAGGTTTTGTGTCAGCGAAATGTCGAAAAACAGTCAGTTAAAAAAGGAACTACCATGATGAATTTATTTGGAGAAGCTTATCAGCAGTTAACGACGGAAATCCGTAGCCGATGACTAAAGATGTCAGTTCAAAAACTATATGAGGGGCTGTGAAAAACTCAGCGTTTTCTATTCAAAAGTTCAAAAAAAGAGTCGAAACATTTGGAAGGCACAGTAAACGGATCCTGCAGAAGATTTGAGGCAATGAATGCTGCACGATGTTTGTTTTGATTTCTATCTAGGGTAAAAGCAACTCATTTTTTGGTGATATTATGGCCCGTTCAAAAATGGGTTGTGTACGACAGCAGATAGCAATTTGATCAGTGCATGTATTAGAACAATGCACCTCAGCGATTTTGAAAACCTAATTTTCATTAAAAAAAACTATAATGATCTCTGTGTTTTCATTTTTGAAAGCCATGTAGTACAAGCAATAACTGTTATGTCATCTTGTTCTTGAGTTAATTATGTAATACATGCAAAGGCTCTCTCACCCGTTTCCTAACATACTGTCATTACTTTTGCATTTAGGAAGCCCGGCCAATAATTGAAATTCAGAGAAATCGTGTAACTGGCATTTTTTCAATGTTCTTTTATAAGTAACAAATCGAATGGCCCTCATATTTAGGTTTATTACGTTGAAATAATGGACGAGCTAGCCAAACTTCTCGGATGTCGACCTTCTGTACTAAAATTTTTACACGATCCGCTACTTGCAAAAGCTCTCATATTTCATGGTCTTGTTCCATATCAATATAGGCTACAGGTAGGACGAGGATATGAAATCCAGTAACCTTATTGATGTGATCTTGGAGTTTATAAAGAAGCTCATGGTGTTATTCAGGGTCCTCATAAATGGCAAGGTGCCCGTGAAGCTATCCTTACCTTTGAAGATAGGGTATTCAATGCGACAAGAACTAGATTAACAAAAGAGACGCAATGTAGCAAGCCTCCATTACAAATATTCAATGCTTTGCGTCTTTTGCAATAAAGAAAAAATCAATTTCGTTCATTTCACCGAGTTTTTGAAACACGTTCTCACTTAGCGTACTGTTCCAGAAAATTCTCTGCTCTACATCTTCTTTCTTTTTATGATAAATTTACTAATCTGCACTTCTAAATGTAGAAAATGTCATTATGTATGTTATGCAATCCATTCCATTGATATTCAACACGCTTGTTATCAACCATTGTGAGAAACATTATCCACTGGTGACTATCGAGAATGGACACCATTTGAGGAAATAAAGCTTCTATTTATTCTTTATTTGTCAGTCTTCTTAGAATTAAGTATACGCATATGCCCAAAAATTGTAAAAGATTCATGCGAATAACAGTGCCAGAAATGAACACATTCTTTTCTGTGTTATGCTCCAGATTCATCATCATCTTTCTAACAACGTAAGGAACCAATTTCAATATTAAACAGAAATTATGCTATTCATTAAAGCATATTTATTTTGAAGAAAAGTGCAAAAGAGCTCATAATTGATATTGATTCTGCAGGAAAGCGTTATGTCGAAGCACTAAGTAGGACGCAGCAGGCTAGCTGGTGGAAACTTTTTGTCTCACTACACCATAAAAGAAGCTCTGACGGACAAATTATTGTAATTGTCACGATTACAATGCTAAATGCAAAAGTAAAAAAAGCTTGTTTGAATACGTTCCATTCACTGCTTTGTCTTCTGAAGATAGGCAGGCTACGTGATCCGTTCGCTGCCACACTCCACTCGATTGGTCTCAATTTGATAACTACGACACACATTACAAGTCGTCGTGATTAGAAGAGATCACACCGTGAAGTTGGTCACAAAAAATTTGCAACAATCTCTTGTTAGTCTATGATTGAAACTATCTATGCATGTAGTCAAAGAATAAAGGGGCACGTAAAGCGCCATAGTTGGAGATTACATGCAGACATGTACAATGAACTTGTGCCTTTTTGTGAACTTTATAGCAGCCTTTAGAATTTGATTCAATCATAATCTTGATGCTGCCGTTCTCAATTTTTATGCTTATTGCAATTCTTTTCTTTGTTAAAACATATTTTTGGCACGCAATCTTTCGAGCCACCCTCTCTCTTTAATTCGGTAGCCCTACTATAGGCGACTCTTTTCTGACATTTCAAATTGCGATCATTGCGCTTTTCTGGATTCTTAAGTAAAATATGGTAAATTTATTGGTTGAGAATACTATTTAAATCTAACGAAAATTATTGCTAATTGATTTCGGAAAATTATTGAAGTCCTAACCCTACTGGATAACAAAAAATGTCTTCAGAGTGGTTTAACCCTATTGGGTAACATGAAATGTCAGAGTGGATGTTCAGAAAAGGTTCCCATGTCAAATAGAGCGAAGACCATCAAGAGTGAATCAAGACTTATGATAATCAAAATTTGATAGTGCAAGAACCTTGGAGGCGTCGTTGACTTTGCCACACATAAATGCAACAACACCCAATTCGGTACACTTACGGGAACAGGTAGGTGCTGCTGACGCTGCATAGGTAACACGATACTTTTTCAGTTCTTGAGTGACTCTATTGTCAACCGAAAACTTGCCCAATACAGTTGTATATGGTAACTCAATTACGCGGTTAGGACATAACGAATAAGGTGAGTGGTGAAGTGAGTGAGTATAAGTAAGATTTGATACAAGATAGAAGGAAAATGCAGGTAAGGCAAACTGATTGAAGTATCCACTGGAAAAACTCATGAGATGATGGATGGTTAATCATTATCAAATAGGAAACAAATACCATTATTGCCGTAGACACTTTTGAAATCTTCTTCGCATATTAATCTTTCGCAATGAGTCAACTTCACTGTCAACGAAACTGGATTTCGCCATTATGATGTAATGCCAAATTTTCACTCTTGGTGCTATCTATCATAAGTGACCCCTTTGACGACTGAGTACAGCTAATGTACACTACGAAATAGTCCATTCTTTCTTTCTGCACGTAAGAATGGTTCTTTTCTGTCAGACGGAAGCAGTCAAAAAAGCGACTTCTTGTGCAGGACAAGGACTCCATAAGAATGTTAATAATTATTCAAGAGCAAAGATTTTAAGCTACTGCGCTGCTTTCTCACTTTTTGAAGAGACCGTTTTATAGCATTTAAAATTAAACTCTGTTTCTCACCTACAATGCTTTTACTATTACATCGCCGGAAGCACGAAAAGCATATGATTTTTCAGAGAAGATCTTCAAGCATTGGATTCATACGTTTTCTCTAGAGTTTTTTTAAAGCGAAGATAATTCTAAATTTTAAATGCACTGCACATATGACTTGCTCCAGCGAGATCCATTGGTCACGAATCAATCCACGACCATCACCCTACATCTTAGTCGGCATGCAATGCGCTCCGTATGTAAAACTCAATATTATTTTATTTGCTACAATCCAGATGAACGGTCTTCCGGAAAATAAAAATCGTTCTAAACGTGAAAACTTTCGCTTTCGAAATGTTACTTATGATCTGAAGAAAGAGTTTTGTCCTGCGAGAAACGCGCATGTGTGAAACACAAACGGCTTCTTTTGTTATGCGCTGTGAAAAACTCTCTCAAATAACGAGCAGGTAGCGCAGCACCCCGAGATTCAAGCTTTCGAGAGATTACGAACACTTTTATAAAAGGCTCTTGTCCAGGGGAAGGGATCTCTTCTTTTTTTTGCTTCCGTCTAACAGAAAAGATCCGTAAAAATCATTCTGTAGCATACAGGCGGCAAGATAAGCTTCAACCTTAAGATACATAGTACTCTGCTTTAGTAGCGTCGGAGGAGGTCGTCACGAATAATACTCGACTTTTCCTATACTTACTCTTAACAGAGTTTCAAACAGCGAATCAGGAATCATTCGTCTCACCAATAATGAATGAATAATGGTTTTTATTACATTTTAGATATGTTATATTGAATAAACTAGCCCCGAGCAATCGAGTGTACAGCACTCTGTATTCGGTGATAATTTCACTGGACATAGAGTGTAAAACGTTCGTCGTCGCTAACTCTTAGTGTGAGGACTTTAGCACCCACACAGGATTGGCAAAAGACGAGAAAGAGTAAGCCCGACTGACGAGACTGCAACGTCGAAACACGTGTATCGGACTTATAGGCCAACCCTTTTTTAGCAGACAACATGACATGTGCGGCTCAAAAATGATTATTTGGTTTTTATTACTATGAATGAACGTGGGTTTATGCCGTATTCAGCGCTTTCAACAATTAGTCATGCTACGTATAACGTGGTAACATGTTTTGAGCCTTTTGTGAGGTCTGTTATAACACTTATGCAGAGCTATACGCGCGTCTCGGCCTTTCGGACCAACAGTAGCTAGTTCCTCTTGTTCCAGTCAGTACCCTGCAGGAGAGTATGCGCCTACATATAAAGGAATCGATGACGAACAACTTACATGCAAGTGCTATAACCCCATAAAAGACCTAAAATATGCTATCAGATTACACACTGTTTTAAGCGAGGTCTCGAAAAAATAGATGAAAAGATAGACATGCGACGGTTTTTCTGACTTTTATATAGGAAGCGAAGTCAAATTCGTTTCTTAAATAGCTCGCAAATCAAGCAATGACACTATTTGAATTATCGTCGTTGCATCAGTGAGGTAGAAAGAGCCCTGACCGCATAATGAAAAGGTGGTCCAAAAATTTTTCTTTCGTACGCGAAATATGAGATTCCACAACGGAAAAATAGAAATTTAGTCTAGCAGTTCGAGAGAGAGGCAATCTAACTTCGTTCTCATGGAAATTTTGAAAGTTTGCAAAAGGGCACACGTTTTCCTCACTTAGGCAATAGCTCACCAATTATATGACGGTGAAAATGAGAAGAAGTTGGGTGAATAAATACGATACAAATTAGCAGCATAAGTCGTTGCCAAGTAGCCGGCTTTCCACATTTATGCAGCAAAAACGACGTATTTTGATCCAGATTGATTTAATAAGAATAATGAATTCTAAAACAAGGTCCGCAACGTTCTTTTAGTGAATGAACTGAGATGAAGCAAATAAACATTTTCTAATGCATTTTTATCACCAAAAGACACTTATGACGTCTTTTCGCATATACTGGCCATCCAGACCATCAGAATCCTGCACTGCCGAACAGATAAACTTGTGTGACGTTGACACAATCACAGTACTCCAAAGTTACCATCAAATTGGTCATTTTCTACATCAAGTATGTGCCTAAAGCTTGACATTCAGACAGTAAGGACAAAGACTTTGATTTTTAGAGAGTTGTTTCCTTCAAATTTTCAAGACATAATAGATAAAATTAGGAAAGTAATGCCGAAATGTTTAAAAATGAGCCTTTACATGCTGTTACAGCCGCATTGTGATAGGATGGATATTTGAATCAGAACGGCTCTTGGAAAATCAAAGTTAGAAAGATTGAAATAGCTCGGTCGACGGGTGTGACGAACATGATGTAACCAAATCTGTTGGGTTTTCAATTTTTGGTGCAGTAAAACCAAGTCCGATCACTAGAAATTATCAAGCGATAAAAAGTGAAGTGGCGTTGACTGATAGATTTTCAATAGTGATTTTGTGGCATAACACGGTTTCGATCTTGTTGACGAAAGTACTGAGAAATTTTATTGAGCGCAATCAAAGGAGAGTCATAGGTATTCGAAGCTGTGTTATTAAAGAATGAATTGCTTAGGATTTACCACATATGTATGATAACGTGCTACATAAAATATCAGAAACATCGATGCAACGATTGTAAAAGCTAGCAAAGCGGCAGTCAGAAGAATTCCCAGGGTTGGAATACAAACGTTTTGGGAAAGCGCAGACGTCCTAGCCTTGCGCTGAAAAGCGACCCACATATCAGAATAAACAATAAGTTTTCTTCTTTACTAATTAATTTACCTGTTTAAACTCTAAATCTGGGATGTTACCTCCCGATGTCACGGTGTTCATATTCATGCGCTCTTCCATTGTTAATGTGGCAGCCACTTCAACCATACCCGGTCTTGTAAGTGTGTCTTGAGCTGTAATTGCAGTTTCTGTTTAATAAATACAAGTACTAATTGGAGAGAATTTTACCAATCGCCCGGATTTTTCGCAATCTGTCACTGGCAAGCAGATTTTCGGTTCTGTTTCTGTCACATTTCGGAGGAATAAGATTTTCGCATTCCATAGCTGATCGGCACACTTTCAAAACACACTCGTAATTTAGAACAGTAGCATCACTGAATTTGTAGCCGAACACCTCCACAACGGCCTTAAATCTGCCAAACATGATTCTCTACGAAAACAGTCAACGCTTGAAATAAATGGAAGCTTTCAAGCAAAAGCTCAAGAAGCTTCGTGAATCCACTAAAATCTTTGTTTTTTGCTGTTTCGTAAATAGTTTTACTCAATCCACACTATAGGGTAGAGCATAGCAAAGTGAAATAGGAACTAGGGCCAACTCTATTTTGATCCGCATAGGATACATCTGGTTGAATGGCAGGATCGATGGCACAACCGTCGATATCAATCTAAAATACTAGACATTCTTGTAAAACTCTTGGGACTAAAAAAACTCAAAAAATTAGATGCTTAAATACTCATGAATGTCTCACAAGATCAACTTTTTCACCACGACCGTCACCAACGGTGCAACTGTGAACGAGGAAATTGTTAACGCTTGCATCACACTGCCAAACATGGTAAATTTTTTCACCAACTGTTCCTAGCCTAGAAATTAACTTCATATCAAGAATTGCCATAAAATAGTTCGCATTAAGCATTAAGTTGAAGCTTTTCCGTACATCAAAATGGGACCATCGGGAGATTCGGTGTGAATTGAATATGTGCATGATGGGCTAGGTAGAGTGTTCAATAACTCTGTCGTTCCAATAGGTGACATTTCTAGGAAAAATCTTCTTTAAAACTCGATCAGTAAAAAAGGAAGTTGTCAAGTTATTATCAGCAGATGAATTGATGTCAAGAAAAGAGGTAGGACAATCATGTAAAACGTACCGATTGAGTTGGTGAGGGTTTTGTGACTTCTGAAAAAGCAAATACATTTGTAGGCTCGATCAGCTTTAGTGACAAATGTACCATGGAACGACACGACGACTATCAGCGACGATAACAAGCCCTAGCGAAACATCAGATAACGTTGAAGAATTTTACTATTTAAGTTACAAAACGTATAATGATTGAAGAAATGGCGGGAATAATTTTAAGAGTTCTGTTCGTGTTGCCACTTTGAGAATATCAATGGACACTGAGCACACAAAATTTCCCACCGATATGCATACAAAATACTCACTACTGGGAATTCAGTTGTGTGGGAACAGTGAAACTCGATAACACTCATGCTGGCCAACGGCTATACAGAAGATATGAATCTTTAATTGCTGACTTGTCACTTTTCTGTACTATTTGTAATTCTGCGCATGAATCCTCCCCGATTGTTTACCGCATCATTGTGGCTGAGAGGTGCTCTTGGGTATTAGGCTAAAAAGTACAGCAGGTGGTTCACTTTCCCAGCAGAGTCACTCAACTCGAGATCAAGTGTGTAATTTGCACTCAAAAAGCCCAGCTAGAACAAATCATACCGGGAATGACCACCGTTTTGGTAGATAATGTCGCAAGTTGATTACTCCCTCTGATCCACGAAGTCTGGTGACTGCTTTGATGTGTTGACGACCTGTGGAAGTCCCGAAGAGCTTATTTCGGGACTCCAGGGACCAAAACAGCTAAACCAGCGCAGTTTTTCTGTGCTAGCCCGCGCGATCAGTAAAGACGGGCCGTCCAAGTGAGCAAGTGCGTATGTATGAATACAATCACCTCTAACAAAATAATTCGAAACTTCGCATGCAAATAACTGAGATAACCAACGTAAAGAGTGTTACTGCTGATCCAATGAATGGATCAAGAAAAGTTCTATGAAAACATGCTTGGGTGCATTTTAGTTGCTAATAAAAGTCTATTCACCTGGATTTTTCCTGTAAGACGTTGTCGTTGCATTGTGCAGTCACCATTTTTAAAACTCAAAGAAAGCCTAAATTTTCAATAGAAACGTCGCCATTACAAAATCATATCTTTTTTGCATTTTTCCTTCATAATTCTTTTCTTTATTCCGATCAACTTTAGCGAAATCACCTGCTCTGATTCCTATTCTCAACAAAGGCCCTGCTACATTTCTCATCACCTGCCATACCATGCACATACACTCTTCCAGAAAACGGTTTCTTCGTTTTGAACGTCAGACCAACCACAGAATCCTCACAGTCTACCTGAACTATACAATTTATTCAGCAACTACTCTAACTTCTTTATTCTGTAGTCATAATCACTTCGTACTTCTGCACATTTTAGATTAGCTCACCTAATTGAGATTCAAAGTTTTTTATTAACTTTTATATTTCAAACAGAGCACGACATTTTATAACTCTGAAAGAAAGAAATATATAGAAGAGCTATTTTTCTTTGATTTGATTTCATATGATGTGACATCCATACTCAAATTACATTATTAATCAAGGATGAAAGCCGCAATAAATCGGATACTACGAAAGAGATTTATTCGTGATTTATGCACACCTCTCAGTCATATCCTATCAATGGTGCACTGCGTAACCAACATAACTATGAAAACGGAAATCTACTAAAATTACTGATTCTTTTTTTGCTAATCGTGCTCTTTTCGCTGCATGGTAACTGAGCGCACACTCGCATCCATGTTGAGATCACCTTATCAGCCTTTAAAAAATGTGGTAGCTTGTTTATCAGTACCAAGACTGTTGACAAGTGCTGATGAGAAGTCAGTAATGAATACTAGAGCAATAAGATCACCTGTTGATAATAATCCACAATAGATAAGACACACCTAATTTTCGACATCTCCCTAAGTGAGGATGTGTCCCTGATCTTAATCTGCAGCTTAGGTTAAAACTTCGGATTCGTTCGCGAACATCACTGACACAAACGGTCATTGTTTGTCATCGCACAACTCCTTTCAAACTCTCGAATTTTCCTTGCCTATCTTGAAGATTAGAAACGAGGTCACCGAATTTCTCATCAATGTCAATCACAGCCACATTTTCTAAAAAACTAATGAGGATCTTAAACAATTCCTAATTTGCGGCGATCTGGGTCTCCACTGGTTGAATTTTATTTTCTTTCCTTCTTTCTTCGGCAAGAAAATTACTGCTCCCCAAGAGAGCCAAAGGCAAATTCTCCGGACGCTTTTATTGGACGATCTGTAGTGTCAAAATTGGGAGAGATGGCCCTATAGAGAAAGCGAGCCTCTCCTTAGAGCTTCAGTACACGTGGAATTATGCGTCGTCTTCAAATGGTCATTGTTCAATTCTGAGGTGTAAACTACAATGATAATCGGAGCAGGTGCTGTCCCGCTCTTTGGTAGTGAAAGTTTAGACCTTCATGATTGACTTGAGCCACTAGGGCAATAGCCGACCACCCAAGTAATCGGTTTTTCTCTGATGCCACTACTGCGATTCAATTACGGTTTGTTGTCGACGCCGCTTGCTTTTTTCGTTCGGCAAAGATCCACACTATGACTACTTTAGAGTTAGGCTTCTAGATTCTCCAAATTTTTGTTACTTGTTGCACCACTGCTTTATTGAAGCTCTCACAGATTTTCGGCAATATAAGCCATCAACTACTTTTTCTAGAATCAAAAAACTGGTTCTTTATTGGTGGGGACTTTCATGAGTTTCATGGTGGAAGAGGATGTGTATTAAAAAGCATCCAAGCAGTATTTTAAGAATATGGCGAAGAGGTTGTTTGCTAGAGGGAACTCTCAACCCCTTGATTCGGAGCTAGCTAATCAGTTAATAAATTGTAGGCGTTTACTAAATCGTCCTGTAGGATTAGTCTGCCTAAACAGTAACACATGCAAAAGGCATGGATTAAATAGTGCCGAAAGAAATAAGGAGTTCATTCCATCAATACACCCACGTCGTAGGAGCTCATGACATTGCACTTCATTCTCTATCGACCCATTATCCATAACCCTGTGCACTCCCACTACTAATCAGATGTAGACTCCATAATTTGAAAGACCTGCTATGTTCGTTGTCTCTAAAAAATTAAACAAGAGGAATACAGGTAAACTAAGAAGCAGTAAATTGGTACGACCTGTTTGGGAGGACAAGCAGCACTGACTTGATACAGCGGTAGGTAACCGCGAGCCATCATAAAAGCCAGATATGCATTCATTCTTTGCAGACGAAGTTAAAAATTGAAGACGAATGCATAGAGCATTCTTGACAGACTGATCGATGGCGAGAGTTTCATCTCCTATTTGAGTGTTTGGCTGTTCACCTTTCGGCTTCACGCGGTTTAATCGTATAAAGTCTCGCACAACAGCGCCCCAAAGTTTAACAAGCATAGTGCATGAAGGCGTCTGCTCAGTTTAGGGTTGCTCTTGATAGTAAATTTTGCCGTCGTCATCGTTAAGGAAATCTTCATACATGTTGAAAAAACAGGAAGGTTTACCACATCAAATTTTCCTTCAGTTATCGCAGACAGATTCAAGCAGTGTGACGGCTAAAATATAATTTTATTGCTGTGATTATAGAGGTAATAGCCAAGGCGAAGTAGTCACTCATTGGTACCTTTAGCCACCTTAACTTCTCAACGTCAGAGGGGCGAGTTCAAACGCTATCACTTTGGTGATAAGCACCAGCTACAAAGTTTCAAACCTTAGTGTAGCAGTCGGGCGTAAGTTTACAAAATTTTGGATGGATTTATGAAAAAGTAAATTCAAGTCTAGACACTTTGAGTTGTATCGGCGGTTTGAGAACAATTTTTAGCATACTTAAGCTGATGCGTAAAGAGTACGCATGGCTATGGACGTCTTCTTGTGATACTTTTTCAGTGGATATCATTTAACTTTAATATTTCCCAATTTGACCTTAGAATTGCGTGGAGAAACTCACCTTGAGTATTCTACCATGTAAGGTGGTTGAAAATTACAATTTGATCAATGTTCTCTTCTTTGAATTAATTTATTGAAATGTCTTGTTATTGAGATACATAGTATTTTGAACTGGACGACAGCACGTTCTCTTACAGCGTAATGTTTGAAAGTTTTGCAACAAATTAGCATCGATTATTTCATCAGAGGAATTGGTTTGAAAAGAAGCTTCAAAATAGTTTAAACAAGACTTGACACTTGAATAGGAAATCGCCCGTCCTCATATAGTGTCAAACAGAACCCACGTAGGCGCTATGTGGCTCCATTGTTCTATGGCTTTCTATGAAATTTTGGGTTCACAGGCCTCTTCACAACTTTTTGTGCTTTGTATACGCACTTTGACAACGATTGTTACAGCACCTGCACCTCTTATATTATAATTATACAATAATATATAAAATATAATTCTATTTCTATGCAAACTTCAAGTGCGATTTTTACAGCACCTGCACTTCTAGTAGCTTCAAATGTCTTTAGGCAACTCACCGTTGGTTCACCAACAATCTCGTTGTCAATAGAATACCGGGAAAAAGCGACACATGTATGGACAAGGAAAATGGTGAAGATACACCTCATCTAAAATTATGAAAAAGACTGAGGCGCTATAAATAGTAACTGGTTTAGTGCTACTGAAGGCAAATTATTCATATACCGTATACTCATAGATTATCAAAAAAGACAAATCAGTGCCTAGTTGTTAACTAGAAGCCGGGCCCATCAAATGGTAAGCCCGAAAGTATGCTGGAATAATTATCTGAAAAAGGTGATGTTGAGATGAAATTAGAAGTTTGCTCCCAAACGGGGACCGATGGAGATTAACGTGAAATGAGAAAATCCGAGTGCATCCGGAAGGTTATCATATATGCCATCATGTTGTGCGCAAATCATCCTGGTCAGATACCATCAATTCATTATGATTGAACGTCGAATGACTATGAACGATTAAACCGAAGATCTACAACACAGCTTATAATCCCGTTTTGCAATTACTATTGTGTTTTTCAAAAATCAGAAAAAAAAACTTCTCTGCAGCTTGATCGCTTCATAAGTAGAGATCTCGAAGTTGAAAAGAAAGAAGAAATTGCCAAATAAACTGTAACTGTCTCATTCAGCGGACACGAGGTTGTTCATAGACGATTTATCCATATAGTTACTTGTAATGCCCTACGTTTCGGCGATTCTGTGTTCTTCAGAGCCAGGAAGAGTTTCGTTGACGTGCAATTTACTCAGCCAAGTATTTTCATAACTGAAACAGATAAAACTTTATATTATTATCAGTTGCTAATTTACGAAGAGCAACTTTTATCTGTTCTGGTTATGAAAGCGTCTGACAGAGTCGAATTGTGGATCAATTTAACTCCTTCATTTTCAAAGAAGACGAAACCGCTGAAACTCAAGCTTCGCAACGGTTTACTAACCGTCTATACTGCCTATAATGTACTGAATAAATCGTCTGCTAGCATCCTCGTGTTCGTCAAATGAGAAAATTACGGAATTATTTGATAAAAGCCGTGGTTAACCCATAGCCGGTTTGGAGTTAGAACAAACATAAACGGGCTCTTTTTAAGGCATTTGAAAAAACTTGAGAATAACATTGTTGCTGCTCAGAATATACTTATCTGTGAAATGAACCAGATGTTCAATTGACTCTTACTCGCCTTCGTTCCATAAAATACATAGTCTTCCTTGAAGTAAGTTTTTCCTTCAATCTAAGCATTAAATTAGGCTGTCCGTCAATTCAATGCTTTTAGTGGATTCGTTAATGCTTTGTCGTTTTTAGTGGTAATATAGCGGCAATGGATCGAATCTTAATTCTTGTGCAGCAATAAAATTTATTAGAAGTAAATAAATTGAAATGACAACTTTCTGAGAAAAAAAACAACAGCGAATGTTACCAGATCGGTGCCTCAAGGAAAAGTTAGTAATATAAAGTAATAAAATCCCGTAAATAAGAATTGAACTGGAAAGATATGAACACCGTGACCATGAGAAGGAAGTTGAACCTCTAACAAGATGTAAACATCATTGGACCCATAAAATAGTGTTAATGCATGTTGAGAAATTATTTATTAAACAACTAACTACACTAAATAACTATATATATATCATATATATATATATATATATATATAGATATTATATATATATATATATATCATATATATATTATACAGCGACACTAGAGATCCGTCAGTGATTTCCGTCTGAGTTCGTGTTGATTAGCGTGACTACAGGTGACATTATACTAGGATGAAGGTTGGACAGGTAGTTTCGTCAGCAGTGATATGGTGAGTTCCGGAACGAATTGTTGAACCGTTCAATGAATGAGGCCGACATTCCTATGCATCGCACTTGTAGCTGACGATTGTCCATGTTTCCGCGACGACGACTGGAAGAGAAATCAAAAAGATGCTCAATCATAAATGTTGTTGGTTCAATATAAAACGACTTAAGGCAACATTTTGCAGTCAACAAACCGATGATTTCTTTTGATACTTTCGATTCGAGAAAAATCATGTTCGACAGTTTCATATCCTCTTTCGGCATGTGGTGATGACTCGCAATAAGGAAAAACCTGGATAAAAAGAGCTTTCCCAGTTGTTAGGAACATCTGCTTGGATATATCAAAAGTAGAAGTTAATGAAGGTGAAAATGAAAATAAAGAAGAATAAGCGATTTCTGCCAACATGAGTTACGTTATATGTCAACATAAATGAGTTTCGAACAGTGATGAGTAGAAGGAGCAACTTCCATATAAAATCTCACTCACATGTGATTTCTTCCTCTCCGAATTTACTTTCAAAAGCTACAATCAAGGTGTTTTGTTTCAAGCTTCAGATTAAAAAATTGTATCACATGTGGTTAGTTGGACTCTTGGAATATCACTAACAAGAAGATTAGTGCTTCCTCTTTCAAGCGATAGACGGAGCTGCTCATTGCGCCACGATTCGCCGAATGGGTGCCATTGTTCTTCTGCAGAATTTCTGAAAAATTGACAGAAGCTTACCACTATGCGACATATTATATGTTAACTGATCAGGACAGCTATTATTTCCCCCTGGCAGACAACAAAGTAGATCTTTTGATTCATTAAATAAACGAATGAAAAACGAGCGATTATATTGGTATATAACTTACCTTGGTGTGAATGTTGTATTCTTCGTTTCATCATCGCTTTCTGAGTCAAGTAAACTCGTACAGGCCGGAGCGGTATGAATAACTGAAGTACGAACCACACCCTCGCCCATTTCGCTCAGAATGTCACGATAATACGTTGCCTCCATCGAATATTGAATAGCCTAGAAACGTTCATGCTGCGGTTTCAGCCTACTACTCGAAATAAGGATGCAAAGACCATTAGAGTTGCTAATTGATTATCCTAGCGTCGATGAGGCCAAATACGAAGGCTTTTGCTGCAGAAAGTAGAGACAAAATGGTTTTTTTTTTACGAAGAATATTACTCTTGAAACAAGCTTTAATACTTTTTATCCACAAATGTGAAGATATGGAAATTGATGAATTGATGGTGAATACTTCCTATCTTTTCTAGTGCAAGATCGATTTTTCTCTGCGAGTTGATGCGTCCCTATAAGGATAGTTTGCATCGTTGAGCACTGGCAACATCACTTTCTCTCTAGTGGGACTCTAACATCCTTTCAATTTATACTGTGGCAACGTTGTCGGCGAAATTGACTGTCATCAAGTACTTATCTTCAGAGTCCACACTTAGTACATAGAGCAGCACTCGGTGTCATTTACGTCTCCAAAAGGCGAACGAAAAAACTACTGAAGAAAAACAAGAACTAGAACAGAGAAATTTGAGAGGGCGATCAGGGCTGTGATGTTGTGGTGCTTGAGACAAAAAAAGAGAACTAGATGGAAATGAAAGAATATATCGCTGCTCTGGCGAAATATGACTGTAAATGTATCACACCTGTATGAGAAACGGTATATTCCTCTTTATATTCTTCATAATTGCTTCAGTTGTGTCTGGATTGATGGTTGCGTCCTTGTTAACTTCCCTTCTTTCCAGTGCTTTACAAAAGATACAGGGCGATGTATCACCTGGAAGTGTAGCAGTTAATAACCAATATGACATAAAGCAAAAATGTATTTGCAGCAAAAGCTTGCTCTTAACAAAAAAATCCGCAGGAAAAAATTTGTATAGAACGATATGGCTAATGACCTTTGGACGAAATAAACCAGGTTATAGCAAAATAGCAGGGGAAAAGGAATGTGATAAGGTTAGTAAGAAAAGAAAAAAGAAAAAAAAAAGGCAAAAAAAAAAAAAAAAAAAAATAGAAAAAAAAAGTATGGGGAGAGAGATAGGTGAAAGGACAGAAAAAAACACACAAAGATAAGTTAGATTGAATTGAGAAAGGTGACCACAAACTATGTGTAGATTGAAATATACCTAAAATATCTTCCCACAGCCGGATCTCTCACAAGTAGGAGTCTACTTACCCGAGGGGGAACAATCCAGAAATAGGTAAAGAAGCCGATTATAAGAGACGGAATAAAAAGAAAAGCATAAAAAAAACAGAAAGAAATCAAGAAAAAAAAAAACAAGCGCGGCATCGCCCCGCGGGCAATCAGCAGCTAAGGAAAAAAGAAACGAGCGATAACAGCGACGTCACCTGCACACTAAAATCAAATGAATACAAAAAAATACAAATACTCTATATATACAAAAGAATTACAGAGATTCTAGACAATAGGCAAAGCGAGTGAGCAAAAGATGAACCTCGTGAGATAGCGCCAGATACCTAAGTCTCAAGGAAGAATAAATGAAAGTGGGTGTATGTTTTTCCGCTCTCCTCTGCTCTGTCCCCACCTTAGCAGCGCAACACTTCTGTGTGTCATATTCACTCCCTTATCCATTCTTTTTGGTAAATCTCACCATCCCCTGTATAGAATATTTGGTTGCAGCGGTGATCCTTCCTGCTTCCTCCCTCTTCCTATCCCCCCCAACTTCTCCTCTCCCTCCCTCCCCTTCCCCCTCCCTCCCCACCACATCCTGCCCCTTCCCCCCCCTCTTTTTTTTTATACCCACAATCAACTATACCAAAACCGAGATATGTAGCACCCCTCCCCTGCACTCGCTTCTCCCCACTCCCCTCCCCTTCTTCTCCCAGTCTCACCCTCCACCCCTCCAGTACTCCCCCCACTCTCCACTCTCCCTCCCCCGCTCCCTTCCCCCTCCTCCCCCCCTCCCCGCCCTCCCCAGATCGAGACCTCTGTCCCCCCTTTCCACCTCCTCCCGCATCCCCACTTCTCTCTTTCTCCCCCTATCCTCTACTTCCCTTTCTCTCTCCCCCCCTATTCCCCTCTTTTCCCCCTCCCTTCCCTCTAACTTTCTTCCTTCTCCGACACCCTACCCCCTCCTAATTTCCCTTCCCACACCTCCCACTCCGAGGCAAGAAAACTAACGAAAATGGATCAATAAAAAGGACAGACCTTTTTTTCTATGGCGTCTATTGGTGTTCTTCATTCTACCCAACTCCGCTCCCTCAGCCTCTACCAGCTTATGTGCCGAGTTCCGGGGCGAAGTACTCCCCCCCACTACAACACACATAGCAAATGAAGGGACGGCAACTTCTTCATAGTCAAAGAACGAAGGGGAGGGCAAAAGGCAAACTTTGTACTACGTGCGATTACTAATTACCGCAACCCTTTAAACATCTCCTTATACCTCCCTCTTTTTCCTTCTTCCCTCGCATTCCCCCTCCCCTATCTTCCCCCCCTCTGCACCCCGTTCCCTTCTTTCCTGCATCCCACTGCGATTCTGGCAAGCGAGATGGTTTTTTTCATGATATGTGGATCGTCGATGGAACAGAGAGGAAAGAATAAGTTTCCCTTCTCCTCTAGTACTCTTTTCTTGTTTCTTAATCCTCATATATACGCTTGTTACCTTATATTTATTTTTAGTTAATTGCCGCACGGAACTGCACTGCTTTTATGTTAACGTCTTTTACTCCATGTTTCCACTACATTTTTTGTTTTTTTTTTTTTTTTTTTTATAGTTTTAGTTTTTTTTTTTTTTTTATGTTTTTTTTTATACAAGGATAGACTTTTTTAATGATTGAGTGATATGTAGCACTTTTTTTATTTTTTTTTTTTTTTTACAGGATTGTATAAGTGCGTTGTGGTTAGGTTATGGTGGATAATAGGTATCTATTTTTTTTTGTTCGACCGTAGTCAATTAGTATATTTGTTTTGATAGAAAGATTTTGATTGGGTCGTATTTTTTTTTTTGATTTTGTGATATTAGTTTTATTTTTTTCTTTTATTTGATGTAAAAAAAAAGGCCAGTTCCTTCCAATGAACCCAGTTAGGAAAAGAAGGTTACTTTTTTTTTTTTCCTCTTTTTGGTTTTTTGTGTATTTAAGAACAAAAAAAAACAAAAAAAAGAAAATTAAAGGAAACAAAAAAAAAAAAAGAAAAACAACGACGAAGAACACAGGAAAAATAAATAAATAAAAAAAAACAAAAATTAACAAAACAAAAAAAACAACATAATAAAAAATAATAAAAAAAAAAAAAAACTTAAAAAAAAAAAAAAAAAAAAATAAAAAAAAAAAACGCAGACAGTCTCACCCACCTGGCTTGGACAAACTAGTCAAAAAAAAAAATAGAAAGTGATTAAAAGTGAGTAGTTGTAGTTTAAGTAGGATTGGTGAATGTTTGAAGAGTGAATGTATTAAGCCCAGATTTTATGATGGAGGGAAAGCATGCAGCGCGGAGCAGCCAATTAGCGGAAAGATAGCAGTTAGATGGGCGGCATTCGAAAGCAAGCCTACATTGCCGTATTATGGGGAAGGCTGGTGGTCAAAGAAGGGTCATGTCAGGACCGTACGAAGCAGGTTGCCGGCCAAAGAGGGCAGCAATACACATATAATCTGAAGGAAGAAACGAAAAAAAAAATAAAAAAAAAAAAAAAAGAAAAATAAAAAAGAAGAAAAAAAGAAAACTAAGAGAAGAAAACAAAAAAAAAAAAAAGAAAAAACAAAAAAAAACAAAAATAAAAAAAAAAAAAAAAAAAAAATAAAGAAAAATATAGTAAAAAAAAAACAAAAAGAAAACACAACGGAGGAAAAATAAAAAAACAACAAAACAAAAAAAAAAAAACAGAAAAGAGAAGAAAAGAAAAAGAAAAAAAAAAAAAAAAAAAAAAGCAAACAACAACCGACAAAGAAAAAACAACAACAAAAAAACCACCCACCCCAGCCACCACACGAAAAAGAAAAACCAACTACACAGAAGTATATTAATTTTATAATTATAATTAAATCCACCTGGTACAGATTTGGAACGAGGAAAAGTCGGCAAAGGTTTAGGTTTTTGCCCCGCTTTACATGAAAGGAGCCTCCCCTTATCCCCTGGCTCCCTCTCGCCGTTCATATCCTTACTTGAAGAGTATTTTTTTCTTGTTATCAATTATAATTTAACCTTCGGAAGGTTGACTTAGTAGTTGCAATCGGAGGGGGGGAAGATCATTTATGTTGGATAGTTTGGTCTTTGCGTCTGCCAAATGCAAATATAAAATAAGAAAGTAGTGTAAGGTTGAATGATTTAGCTTAGTTAGGGTTGAGAGTGTTCCGAAAGGTTCACGATAGTGGAATTATATTAGTTTAAAAAAGCTTATTATGTATTATATAAAACACCACACTAAAAGGAGAACGCAGAAAGGAGATACCAAGCGTGTAAAGGTGGGGGAAGGAAAAAATTTAAGAGGAAGAGGGGGGGAAGAAGGGAATTCCCGTTTTCGGGCCCTCAGATCTTGGAACCCTGGTCCCGCGGGTTCTGGTCGTGCCACTAGTGGGCCACACACCCTTTTTGCACACCCCCCCGCGCAAATCCTGCGCTTTTTTTTATATTCCGAATAGTAAGATACATTCGAAAGAAGAAAGAAAGAGGAAGGATAGCAGTTCTGAAAACCTATTAAGTCGACGAAACTGTAATATCACAACTAGTTATTCAAAAAGTCCGCGGAACAATATTGCATAAGGTTTGAATCCTCTAGTTTCCATTGACCGGACAAAAAAAACAAAAAAGAAAAAAAAGAAAATGGCCGCCCACTTCCCAGGACATACCTCGTTACTGTACCTCACACGATTATAACATCTTCATTTAATTGAGTCAGCAACCAATAGCAGAATGTGAAATTTGAAAATTAGATAAGGGATTGCTTTGAATGATGGCGCATAGAAATAGTAGACAACAAAATAATCAGGCCAGGTATAATTGGTGTTTGTTGAAGAGTTGAATAATTTATCGTTGGGAACATGGTGAAAAGAGGATGATTGTTGTGAGGGGGATGGTGATTTTGAATGTATAGATTGATGTGGTGATTTGGATGTAAAAGGGAAATTTGGGTGCAGCAATTTAGCATGATTTTTGAGAATTTTGAAATATTTCGTCATCTCACGAAATAAGGTGAGATTTGGTGAATGGATGATTTGTATATGATTTGATGTTGGTTCTGGATGGTGAAAACCCCCCTATCCAGCCATGCCAAAGGATGGGGGAAGTGGGGGAATATTACAATAGCATTATTTGCAACCTTCGATCCAGAGATTTTACTTGTGGGAGGAGGAAAAAAAAAGAAAAAAGAAATTACAAAAAACAAGGATGGTGAAAAAAACAAAAGAGAAAACCGAAGAAAAGAAAAAAAAAAAAGAAAAAAAAAATAAAAGAGATAGGATAGAGATCAAGAAAAGGAATAAGAAACAAAAAAATAAAAAAACATTGACTTCCCTAAGTTTGGCTGCCATTTCGGTTTGTTCTTTGTGGTTCCCACTTGACAAATTTTGTTATTAGTATAACTTAACTGTTTGTTGATGTAAAAGAAAGGGCAAAAAACGAAGTAAACAAAAATCAATCGCAAAAGGAGGAGAAAGGATAAAAAACAAAAGCTAAGAAAAAAAAAAAAAAACGGGAAAAAAAAAACGAAAAACAAGGAAAAAAAATACGCAGAAATGAGGAAAGAGGGGGGGAAGGGGGGGAGGGAGGGGGGGGAGAGAAAAAATCTGAAGGAGCAAAAGAAATAAATGAATCAAACGAAAAGAAAAAGAACAGGAAAAGAAAAAAACAAAAAAAAAAAAACGCAAAAAAAAACTTTATAAAATATAAAAAAAAACAAGAATAATACAGGGGGAAAAAAAAGAAAAAAAAAATAAAATAAGAAGAAGAGGTATAGAAGAGTGAAAATATGAAGCAATATTCAAAAACCAGCGAAAAAAACAAAGATAAAGAGAAAGAAAATAAAAAAACAAATTTAACTAAACAAGAAAAAAGAAAAAAAAAAAAAAAAGCAAACCGGGAAGATAAACAGAAAAAAAAAGAAGTATAAACCTACAAAACTGTATAAACCAAAAAAAAGAAAGCGCAAAAAAATAAAAGAGACAAAACAAAAACAATAAAAAAATAACACATATAATAACAAAATATATATAAATTTCAAAAAAAAACAAAAAAAGTCAAAAGTGGAAAATAAATCTCAAAAAATAAAAAAAAGTTATAATGAACGTACATAAAGAAAACTTAGATAGTGATGATAACGGAAAATAACAGATAACCCCAAACAAAAAGTGGGGGTAAGAACAAGGGGAAAAAAAAAACAATTGTTATAAAAAAAGAAAACAAGAAAAAAACAACAAAAAAGAGAAAAGGGAAAAAAAAGACAAAAGAAAAAAAAACAAGTATAGAGAAAAAAAAAAAAAAAGAAAAAAAACAAAAAAATAAAAACAACAATAGCAAAAGATAAAATACACAGAATTATATATAACATCACAAGGACAACGCAACAACCGAAAATAACACGGGGGTGGGGGGGGGGGGGGAGAAAAGCAAGAAATATAAAAGCCCAAAACGGAAGAAAAAAAAACCACAGTACAAAAAAGCACAGGAAAAAAAACTAAAGAAAAAACAAAAAAAAAGCAAAAAAGTAAAAAACTAAAAGTAAATAAGCGGACCAAATGTAATAATTTAGTGGAAAAAAATAAATATCCAACAGGACGGATATAAAAGTAAAAACATTGAAAAAAAAAAAACATATGAAGATAATGTAGCGCTAGTAGCAGAACTAGGATGGTAAAATTCCCTTTGTTAAGATTTGTTTCCTAAACTTTGTATTATGTTCGTTTTTAAATAAATGTACTTGAATATTCAAATAATTCTATTAAAATTAATTGTTTTTAACCCCAATTTTTTGTTTTTAATTAATTTTTAAGCTAAAAATTATAGATAAATTGAATGGTCATGGGGTTCAGGCGGGAGGGAGAGTTTTTAGAGGGAAAGGAAGAAAAAGTGGAAAAAAGTCTGAAGTGGGGGACCCAATACGGCAAGTGACCGAAACGTCATGAGCAGGTAAGGGTTTTGAAGGTTTCACATTCACGCGGAACAGAGTGTAGATAATAGAGATATGGGAGGAAGGGAGAAAAAGAGGAAGGTAAAGAAGAGGAGAAAAATGGGAAAGTAGAAAGGGGGAAGTGAATAGAAAGATCCCTCCAACGAGGTACTGTGAGGGCCCTCCCCGCAGGGAGAACAAGAGAGAGAAATGAGCCGGTAATTACGTAGAAGGAGAAAGAGGGTAAGAGGGGCGTGGGAGGAAGTAGAGAAAGAGGGGGGTACGAAAACAGAAAAAGGAAAGTAGGGTAAATTAGGGGGCGGAGGGGAGATAAGTGCGGGACTGGGTGTGGTGGATATCTGGGGAGGCAGAGGAGGGTTGGGGAACGGGGGGGGGAGGGGGACAGGGATGGGAGTCCTGGAGGGGGGGGGTAAGATATGGGAGATATGGGAAAGGACATGCGAGGAGCGTGGACGGGTACGAAGAGGAGGGAGAGTCACAGTGGAATACAAGTGTAAAGATGACGAGAACAGAAAGCAGGTAAGAGATAGGTGGGAGCAGGAGCCTTAGCCTAGGGGGAGAATGAGGAAGGGGGGAGAGAAAAGAGAGTGTAAATGGCGGGATCTTAAAGCCCAAAAGAGCAAGCGGCATCGAGTGGGGCGAGGTAGGAGGACGAGATATATTCTTACCAGGGTTGAGGAAAGGGTTGAGGGACAAAAGGGCAGGGGAAGAGGTGGTGGCTTATAATTGGAAGGAACTAGGAACGTGTGGGGAGGGGCCGGGGTAAAGGAAGAGACAGTTGAAAATAAAGGAAAAGGAACGGAATGAGAGGATAGGTAAGAAGGGTTGGACGAAGGTGCGGGAAAAGGGCGAGAAAGGGGTAATAGAACACGATAACGAGAGATTAGAAGGGTCAGTCAAAAAATAGAGTAACGAACAGCGGTACAGTTGGGGTCGGGCACAATTGGAGTGGTGGGTAAAGGATATGTGAGAAGTGGGGAACCATTTGATGACAATTGTCTTAGTGTAACACTAATGCTCCCGCCTCTCCCTGTGTTCTACATAAGTAGACTGCGTTGGAGATTAAATGAAGTTATTTATTATATTGTGTATCTTGTGTTGAAGAATCGGAAGTATTAGTATGCCTGAAGAAACTCTACCTTCTTATCGTCAGCCAACTCAACCGTATGTGTTTTTTGCGCACCCCCCGGAGTTTGTATGAGAGATTGCGGGGAATCATATTACGATGTCTTCATTATGGCCATTAGGACAAGAAAAAAAAAATAAGAAGAGCATCAATAGAAGAAAAAAAAATATAAAAGAAGAAAAGAGAGAGAAGCGAAGGAAAAAAAAAAAAAGAAAAATGAGAAAAACTATAAAAAAACAAAGAGCGTGAGTAGGATAAAGGTGTCCGCGTAACTGTAGATCTAGCTCTCGTAAAATATCCCCCCGCTCCCTCCGATTTTTGTTCATTTCTGTTGTGTATAATGCTGTAGAGGGCTTTTAAGAATTATTGTTTTGTGTGTTAGTAAATATGGAGCAAGAGCTAGGTTTAGAGGGGGAAAGGACAGAGGAATGAGGATAGCGAGTATAGATGAAGAAGGGGAGGAGAGGGAGCGGGAGGGAATAACATACCCAGGGAGGGAATATTACCGAGAATGTGATTAGATAACTCGGTGATATGAGGTTTTATTTCGAGGGCGAGGTTATATTATTTTTATGTGGTCTCTTGGATAACTAGTGTGGAGCGCAATAAGTTTGCAATTGTTGGGTGGTAGCTACTCACTCCATGAGCTCAAGCCTCATCCTATAACGAGAGCCGAGTGGGTTTATCTTTATAGGTCTAGTTCGGTGATTGGGATGTTATACTGTGTGGTAGTTTGGTTTATGTATTTGGATGGTGTTGGATAAACCTTATATAAAGGGAATGAACTCCATTTTATGGTTCTCCCTTTAGGGGCTCCACATCCTAGTCTTTAAATTCCATGCAGCCTTGTGGCGGGTTTATGCTGTTTTTTTTGCTCTGTCTGGGCATCTGTGATTTCAGTGATACGGGGGTTTATGCTGTTTTTAAGGCAGGCAGTAAGTCCCTTGCTATATGTGTGGAATGTCCACACTGCTCCCTACTAACAGGACTTATGGGGGTGCGATGTCTACTTTCTCTTTTTTTTGTTTTTTGGCCCCTTTATTTTTTTTTTTTTTTTTTTCTCCACCCGCCACGCCCTTCACCATGTGAGCATAGGGCGATTCGCTCAGGGCATTAGATCGGGTGCCACCGCGCTAAAGTGAATTTTTTTTATCAAACGTAAAAAAGTAGTAGTTAATAACGTTCGTCATTAAAGTTTTTATTTATCCTCACTGAAACTTTTAGAGAGCTAGATCCGATAATCTTTCAAGGGTGTTGATTTGTGAAAGGGAGACTGTTTTGGAATAGCAGTTTAATTGTGGGTGTTTTTGCCTTTGATAGCTTGCGCATACAATAGCTGTTGGAATTAAGCACAGAGGGCTATTTATTGTGTATTTTCCTTTATGGTGTTATTTGCGGGGTATAGGGTTGTGAGTAGAAGTTCCTCTCCCTCTATAAGAGCTAAATAACCTCGTTTTGCGGTAAAGCGGCGATATTCTTTATAAAAATACTCGTCAGCTTCTATCAGTGGCTAAACTTTGGTTTAGTTTCAATGCATGCTTTTTTTCTCTTTAATACATACAGTACCTCCTTCTCTCCACGAACCATGAAACTCATTTTGTAAAAAGTTGTCTGTTGGTCAACAATCATTAGCTCAAAGAGTTCTTCCACATCGCAATATTAAACAAGTAAACGACCCCAAATGGTTTTTCGTTTTTTGTTTTTTTTTTATTCTAGAGAAAAAGAAAAAGTAGTTTTGAAGGAATCTCATGGGGGCTTGATATTGGCCCGAAAAATTCTGTGTCTGGGTGATTGAGAGCCTTTTTAGATCTCATCTCGAATATTAACACATAGAGCAGTTGGCCAGGCATCGTACCTGCTGTACATTCGGTATGAGGCTGTAGCCCACATTATATCGTCGCAACTTCATTGCAATAAACAAGTAAACAAAAAAACCACAAGCACAAAAAACAACTTTGGGAGAAGAGAAAAATACTAGAAGTCCTAGAAACGATAGGAACCTTATCAAAGGAGTGTTAGTTCATTATTTTAACGCTAGTTTATAGTTGTTACCAGGGAAAAAGTTTCTGGATATTCTTTTTTTGGAGTGATCGACCCCGCCTGCATTTCACACGACACGGTAAAAAAAAAAAAAAAAAAATATAAAAAAGAAAAAAAAACAAAATAAAAAATAAAACAAAAAAAAAAAAAAAAAAGAATCGAAAGCACGCCAGAAATACCGCGGATTCTGGGCACCACGCCCGATAAAAGTCCTACCAGAACTTGATTGCATGATAGCTGAAAACTAACGAAAAAAAAACAAAGGAAAGGAAAAAAAAAGGGAAAATATAAATCAAAAAAAAAAAAATAAAAAAAAAAAAAACAAAAAAAAAAAAAAAAAAAAAAAAAAGAAAAACAAAAACAAGCCACAGCTGGCTTGTCGTTGACTCCCCCGGAAAATCATAGAGGTTTACGGTTAACGACTGCAAGGTGAGAGGTCTGACGTTGAAGGAGAAATCATGAGAAATATAACGACTGTTGTTGCAAGTGAAAACAAGCGACAAGTGGATCTTTTTTCATCATGGAATACTTCCGACATTCAACAAAACCCACGTTCCGGTAATTGAACTCGCACAATCATCGGCCTGTTAAAAGTTATGTTTATGGTATTTGACAGTTAGTTCACTCGTGTTTGATAGAGTTTCTATGCTCCCCCTCCCCTCTCCCAGTTTTTCTAATCCGTAGTTATGAAAAATAAATTTAAGTTGTCAGTAGAGAGGGGGCACAAAATAGAGGGGGGGAAGGAAACA